>PVJD01000746.1:0-359550 GCA_004026545.1 Mormoops blainvillei | reverse complement strand
AAGTTTCTTAATCTGCCTGTGCCTCTGTTTTAGCTAGTAAGTACCAACCCTCACAGTGTTGCTGAGAGGTTTATATAAGCCAAAATATGTAAAGCATTTATCTCTTTATTTTTTTAAGATTCTGTTTATCTATTTTTAGGGAGGGGGGAAGGGAGGTATAAAGAGAGGGAGAAAACCATTGACATGAGAGAAAAACATTAATCAGTTGCCTCTCTTACGCACCCCAACCGGGTATCAAATCCATAACCCAGGCATGTGCCCTGACCGCGAATCAAATCAGCAACCTTCTTCTTTGTGGGACGATGCCCAACCAACTGAACAACACAGGTCAGGGCCATGTAAAGCATTTAGAACAATGTCTGCTATGTATTAAATGGTCAGAAAATGTTAGCCACAGAAGCATCCAATAGCCATCTGTAAGCAACAGACTGTCCCAGGGATGATAGGGGAGAAGAATAAAAGATCACCGAAGGAAGAAGGGACTTTAGAGATCATTTTACAGATGATGGCACAGAGAGGGCCGTAATGGCTCAATGTCGTGCCTGAGATTACACTGGCGGGCGGCGGGGGATGCGGGGGCGTGGGGGGGGGGTGCGTTTTCCGCAGCAGCACCAGGACTAGACTCAGGTTCTATCTGACATAGCTCAGTGTCCTGAAGGAAGAGAAAGTAAGGGATCTCCAAACCGACTCTCCACTTAGATGCATATTACAAGCCTTTTCTACTTTAATAAGTGTGAATTATAAAGCGATAAGTATTAACATGTGAATAGACAATTCTCTCAGCAGGATATGAAAGAGCTATTCCGTACACATGGGGGGCGGGCAGTGGAGATGCGCAACAGTCGCGTGTCAAAGACTTTAGGGCGTGGCCTGTTTTCTGAAAAGTGGCCTGGGTATTAGCCCAGAATGCCAGACAACTTCAGCAGAGCTCCAAGACGGCCGCCACAGAATGAGTCCAAAAAGCGGGGTCCAGGCTCACTGGTCCATCCTGCCCACGGAGCCCGCAGTCCCTGAAGGCAGGTCACAGAAGCAATAAAGAAGATAGGGAAGGTATACCGGGCAAAAGGTAGAGACTGGGCTCCAGAGACGGGTCATTCCAGAAACATTTCCACTATGTAACTGCTGCCAGCTTAGCTTGCCATCCCCCACCAATCTACCTCTCAAGTCTCTCCTTCCCTATCAGGCTCTCCACGCCATCCTCCCGCCACTCCCACCTTTCCAACCTTCCTGATCGCTAACTCCTCACAGACTTCCCTGCATTAGAAATCGGTGTCCATGTAGATCCACACTTTCCAGCCTCAGTGTTTTGCCCAGGCTTTCTCTTCCTCCTAAAATACCTGACACTTTCTGTTGTTCTATGTTGCCTTTCCTCTCAATTACGACTGTTGGGTGAACTTTTTTTCCCAGAAATCTTTCCACAAAGCCGTCCTACAACAAGAAGCCATCTTTCCATCCTCTGCACTCCCAGGACCTTCTCCATCTTTCTAAGGCACTTGATAAATTCTACCTCCCTCCCCTCTCTAGACTCTCTCCTTTACAGCCTTTTACAAGTGCATCATTAACAACTAGTCAGCAGTACTAATTGTTGGTGCAGAGGTCAGGATGGCGGCTGGGAAAACTGATGTGCAACAGGGGGAACTGGGAAGGAAGGCAATGAAGAGTGAGTGCAACAGCAAAGACTTACTATGTGCCAGAACTATTCTAAGTGTTTAACATAAATTAACTCAATAAGTCCTCAATACAGCCCCATGAGGTAGGTGCTAGTATCTCCACATTCCAGAGGCAGAAACTGAGGCACACGTAGGCTGAGTAAATTGCCCAAGGTCAAATAGTTGAGTTGTGAATTGAACTCGGCCAGCTGGCTCTTTATATTGTTTCTCTGCAACAATGTTCCTTCTAACCCTGCATCCCTGAAAAACACTTCAACTGTTCCACCAATTGTATGCATTGCCTTTCTGAATCGAAAATATGTTCTGCTACTTGCAATTATGGCACCAAATCCTCACCTACTGCTTTCTAAGCCAGGAATAAAAGATCAATTCTGGCCAGATCTGCCATGATAGTAAAAAATATATGACATGGTCTCAAATTCAAAACATTGCTTAAACAGAGATAATTATAGATGTTGCAAATGAAATAGGCCTCAGGCCATTCAGTTAGCTCAACATTTGCCATCACTTCCATCCCGAAATATATACCAGAACCATCTGCAAACATACACATCAAAGGATCACTCTGAATATTATTTTGATAGAATTATGGGATGAATATACAATTGCAGTATAAGGTTATCGACATACACAGTTGTCCGTCACAGGTTTAAGATGTTTTTTAACAATCAGGAAAGAATTTGGGCCTCCCACTATGAGTAGGAGAATATAGGAATGATACATTTGGGTTACAATTGCTTTCAAAAGTAAGCGAGACAGTAATTACCTATATAATTGAAGTTTTAAATAATCTAATAGTAAACATCCTATGAACAGAAGCAAAAATTTTGTTAATTCCGAATAAGCCAGATAATTTTCTTAATCTTCTATCAAGACAGCCAGAGAGAGGAGGATGTATAAAGATTTCAGATTTACAAATGTATAATCTGTTTTCACAGAAAGAAAATAGAAAAAAATAAATATATCAGTAGGTTCAACGTTGAACTTAGGACTTCACAACAGGATATCAGTTAAATTTCTGTTCCCAGGAAATTTTAAAATAGCATACATATGAACAAAAAGTTAAATTCAAATCTTAGCAAAGCAGAAGAAAAGGAAGCCAAGGCTCTGTTCAGTTTGTGGCAGCAAGCAATATTTTCTTCTTTCCCTGATGAAGAGAAGACTAATGAGAACAGCATAAAGACTCAGAATAGAGATCACAGAGGGAGAAATACGATATTCAGCACGTATCCAAAACTTACCCAACTCGGTCTGTTTACTGAACACTTTATTTTCCCCACTTTGCCAGTTTAAATCAGACAGCGGCTGGGCTTTTGTTGTTGCTGTTTCTGTTCCTTTGATCTCAGAGCCCCATGAAAATTAAACTGTGTGTAGGATGGGACCTGGCACCGTCTCGCATTAGAGAGGGGGGAAAGTTTTAAACTTGGATCCTTGGTTGCTTCTTTGGGAAAATGAATAAATAAATAATAAGTGGCTAGAAGGAGAGGACGTGGGGGACGTGCTCAGCTGACGTCGGGGCCGCGACGGGGCTGCACAGTTCCTCAGCGCAGCTGTCCAGATGTGCCTCATCTGGTTCCCCTGCGGGGCTCGAATCTCTGCCGCCGCGGCTAACCGAAGCTCCAGCTCATTGGTGGCCTCGGCTCCTTGCTTGCCACCTATTGGGCAGTCAGCCCGCCACTCCGGCAGGCCCAGGGCCCGCCCCCGCCCCTGGGCCCGCTCCCTTCATCCTCTTAAGGAACCTGGAAGTGCAGCGCGGGCGCTGATGTGGCACTCGGCGGCGGCAAGCGAACCTGAAGGGGGCCTGGGGCCGAGATGGGGCTCCTCCGCAACCAGGCCCCTGTTATGCCCATCCCTTTAGGCAATGAGGCTGGTTTAAACAGGATAATTTCAATCTATTCTTAGAATGAAATTAAGGCGCGCCCCGCGCTCGCTTAAGTCCCCTGCACTTCCGAGTGGAAGGGACTCGGTCTCCGGGATGCCCACGTCCCCAGAGCGCCTTCAGGCCAGACCTCAGGACTTCGTTCTCTCCACTTTCCCCAGGGAGCAAATTACAAAATCCAAGGGCCTGTTCCTTGAGGACAGTACTTTTTTTGTTGGCGGAAAAGTCTTAACGAATCCTTCGTTGAAGTCCTTATTAACCAGAAGGTAGTCGTTACCTGCGGAGAGAAGGCTAGGGTTGGTTACAGGAGTGCTTTGGTTAGTCAGTTGTTTTTGTTGTTGGATGGATGGTGGGGAAAAAAAAGAAATGTTGCTTGGTTCTGTGAGAAATTAGACCAGAGCTGGGGGAGCTGGGGGGTGAGATTTGCAAATCAATTGCCATTATAACTTAAAGATGTTGACAGAAAGATGACCTCATTGAAGTATTAGGATGGCAAAACCACACTCATTTGGCCACAGACATTGAAAGGTGCCAGGTTCTGTATGAAACAGCTTGACCCACATTATCATTTAATTCTTACAGCCACCTTATGAAGTAGATATTATAATTATCATCATTTTCAAATGATGCTACCAAGACACAGAGAAGCCTATCTCAGCATACCACCGACGTCTCCAACATGCCTGCAGCCCTGCACCATGGGTTCATAAACTTATATGCCATTTGCAGGAATGAATGGGTCAGAATTTATTTTGAGTGCCTCTCACCACATAGATGATGCCCTCTTGGTTGGTATATTTGTTATCTATTGCTATCTATGTAATAGATTACCATAAATTTAATAGCTTGAAATACCACACATTTATTATTGCACGGTTTCTGAGGGTACAGGTGTGGCTTAAGTAGATCCTCTGCTCAGGGTCTCACAAAGCTGCAAATCAAGGTGTTGCCTTGGATGCGTTCTGTGAACGAAAAGGGGCTACATACGAAACCTGACAAGCTCAGGGGAGGCCTGCATGACAGCCTTACAAACTTAGAAACCTAAAGTAACCACAAAGGATGGTCTGAGATAAAAGTTTATTAACTAAAAGCAGGTCATGGTGGGCAGTCATTGTCCTAGGCTAAAATCTTCCCTCACAAAATTCAATCTTTGCCTTAAGTGAGCCTGTCTACTATCTTTTTGCATCTATGATAACATACCTTTGGAATGTCAGGGTAACTTCTCTTTTTCCAAACCCCTTAGGCAGAATCACCAGAGCAGAGACTACAAACCCTCTCATTGTTACAGTGTTAATTGTTGACTTTTAACTATCCGATATCCACCTACGTTAAAAGAAGTATGTGTCTATCACTTTACTTTTCATCCAATCCCAGTTCCCCAGTTTTGCTCTTTCTCACCTCCCTAATCTATCACCAGTGGATTTCATGTAACTCCCTTATGCCTTCTCTTTGATTGTAATGTATAAAATAAGGTGCAAAACTGCCATTTTCTGGAGCATTTTCTCAATCCGTTGAGGTTTTGCTTCCCAGCAATGGTCATCAGTTTGGCTCAAATGAAATAAAAACTCTTACAGATTTGGATATTTCTTATGCTGACAATTCTCATCTGGAGGCTTGATTGGGGAAGAATCTATTTCCAAGCTCCCTCAGGTTGCTGGCAGGGTTCATTTCTTTGCAACCGTAGGGCTGAGTCCACAGTTTCTTTTGGGATGTCAGCTAGCAGCTGCTCTTACACCGTAGAGTTTACTCTTAGCTCCTGCACGTCCTAAAAGCCAGGAGGTGGAGGTCATGGGGGGCTACCGTAGAGCATGTCTGTCACAGTGGACTAATCAGACACTTCAGTCTCTATCATCATGATGGCAACATTATCACATCTCCACAAGCCCTCCAAAAACTCAGGACCCTACTTGCCAAGTAAACTGGCAGTCAAGGAAATCCACAAAGAAGGGCTGGACCTTGAAATCAATGTAACGTTTGGTTTTCCAAAACATTTATAATCTGATGAGAGTGCATATTTTGTCACAGTGGGCTTATAGTCAAGGTATATGATCAAACTTCCATGTTCAATACCATTGACAGTTATCTGGCATTTGATTGACCATTGGAACAGCTTCATCAAAAATCTACTAAAAAATGATTTCTGGGGATTTTTGCTCTCAAGAAGATGGAGTTGATATAATAGTCCCTATTTCTTCTGATAGTACAACTAAAAAGCATGGCTTTATATATATATAAACAAAAATAAGAAGAGGAAGATGACACACCAACTAGGAATCTAGAGACCTGAGGAATGACATGATGGTTGTGAGGGTGGTCGGTGATGCTGGCTGTGAAAAAATTCACAAAGAAAAGAAAGTGTAGAGAATAAAGTTTTTATTTACTCCCCAAGGAAGGAGAGGGGCATGGTGCAGAGAGATACAACAGCATTGAGGAGTAGGGGCTTTGAGATTTTATTGGATTATAATTGGATTAAAAAAATCGGGGGGTGGGGGGTTGCTGTTGTGTGTCCCCCGGGCTATTGGGGTATTGTAATAGCAGGTTGCAGTTTGTTCCAAGTATCTTCTGCCTGTGGCTGCAGGGAGCTGGTTAGTTCTGTTCTTGCTTTCCAGTCATTTCCAGTCCTGGGGACATAAGCTCAGAAGAGTAAGATGGCAGTCATGTTTAGCAAGGTCATAGGCCTGCTAGGCAAATGGTGCTACAATAGCAAGTGGTGCTAGCTTTGTCCTTTCAATGGAGAGTTCTCCGGGTTTTCTTTTTGTCTCTTGACCCACACTTGGAGCCCAACAAAAGCTTGTTCTCTCTAGCCAAAGGCCCAGGAAAGTGGAGCCTAAAACAACAACGAAAAGTTCAGATAGTAAAGGCTATACTCCAGGAAAACACACACATATGCACACACACACACACACACACACACACACACAAAACCTGTGGCTTCATCCACACCCACACCAGCAAAGGCCAAGTGCTGAGTCTAGACTTCCATCCTCACAAGACAAGTGAAAACAAAGAGCTAGGTTTTGCAAGGATCAATATAATTAGCAAACCACTAACACGACTGACAAAGAAATAAAGAGAGAAAACACAAATGACCAATGTCAGAAATGAAACAGACCCTTGTAGACAGCCAAAAGAAAATAAGAAAACAACACACATAAATATGATGTAAGTGAAATGAACCAATTCCTTGAAAACCACAAATTCCCAGAACTCACCCCAATGAAATCAATAATTTGAATATTCCTGTAACTATTAAGGAAATTTAATTCATACTTGAAAACTCCCATATTTTAAATACAAAATCTCCGGACCCAAATGGGTCTTACTGGAGAAGTCTATGAAATGTTTAAAGAAGAATTAACACTAATTCCACATAATATCTTCCAGAAAATAAAAGAGAGAGTACTTACAATTCACTTTGTGAAGACATTGTTACTCTGACACACAACCACAGTACATACACACACACACACATGCAAAAGAAAGCTACCCACCAATATCCCTCTTAAATATGGCATTAAAATCCTTAACAAAATATTGGCAAATTGAATTCAGCAATACATAAAAATTGTACACCATGACCAAGTGGGGTTTTTTCCAGGGTTGTAAGGCTTGTTCAGTATTCAAAAATCAATCAATATATGATTTTAACAGCCTACAGAAGGAAAGCCACACAACCATATCAACTGATGTAGAACAAGCATTTGACAAAATTCAGCACCATAAAAATGCTCAGAAAAATAGGAATAGAGGGAAATTTTCATAACTTGGTAAAGGGTACCTACAAAAAACCTACAGTTAACATTACATTTAGTGTGAATGACTAGATGCTTTCCACATACACTCTGGGATTCTACTTGTATCACATCCTTGCAATGACAAAATTATAGAAGTGGAGCAGATTCATGGTTTCCAGGGTTTAAGAAGGCAGAGGGGTGGGAGGAAAGCAAGTGTGGCTATAAAAGGGCAACATAAGGGACCCTTGTGGTGACGGAAATGTTCTATACCTTGACTGTATCTATGGGATATAGCTGGGGCAGTGTACTATAAATTTGCAAAATGTTACCATTGGAGAACATTGGTTAAAGGGCATATAATATATCTCTGTATTATTTCTTGCAACTGTATGTTCACCTACAATGATCTCAACATTAAAAGTTTAATTTCAAAAGAGATATCTGACTCTCTCTCTCCCTCATCCCCTTCTGGTCCACAAAACCTAGTAAAGCAGTTTGCTCACTGAATGCAGCTCTCTCCAGAAAGCAATAATCAGCACTCGGATGCTTTCTAGTAATGTTCAGGGATAATTGCCTCTCAGTAAGTCCCCTGTGAGTTCTACAGAGACATGCTTGTCCCTCTGGTGCCTCGCCCTCTGGACTAAAGTGAGTGTGAATAGAGTATGATTGGGAACGAGGTGAGGTTATAGCTATTGGAACAAACACACTCATTTTGTAGAGGTGAACGGAGATCAATAACCCTGGGACCTGAGCAGGGACACTGGAAACCCTGGGACAGATGAAGGAATGTGAGGAACATTTATCATATTTTTCTTTCATAACTGCCCCTGGAGACTTTGTCCCAAGGAAAATGCCTTAATGCAACTCTCCCAAGCTGTTGCAAGCATCTTAGATGACACAGTGGGTCTGTCATCGCCTGCCAGACTGCTCTGACCACAGTTTGATAGCCATTCCCCTTAACCTCAGCAAAAGTCTTTCGGAAACAGCAAAAGATGCCTCCGGCTCCTGTACTTTGCCCACAGAACACCTGACAACACCTCTGAATGTTTTATTCACTCCAATTCTCACTCATCCTATGGGATAAAAAAAAAAATCCCACTCACCTAGTGGTATGACAAACAAGAGTTGTTGAACTAGCTACTTTCAGGTATTCCAAAAGCAAGGACTAGCCTCAATTATTCTAATTTAATTCGGAACCTTAAGGCTTACCAACTAGCCAGGAGACCACACTGGAGGCACTGTCAATCTGTGCCCTCCCCAGGCACAAAATAGACAAGGGGGATGTGAAGAATAGTATAGGAAATGGAGAAGCCAAAGAACTCAATATGTATGACCCATGAACATGAACTAAGGAGAGGAATGATGGAATGAGGGGTAGTGCAGGGCAGAAGGGTCAAAAGGATAGGAAAAGAATGGGACAACTGTAATAGTATAATCAATAGGCTAATACTTTTTTAAAAATCTGTTTCCTCCCAATCCCCACTCGTGCAGACTCCCCTGAGCAGCCCCAACAATTGTCAACATGCTGGTCTTTCCAAGACACCATGTGTACCCCCAAGGGGTTAATTCTCGAGATGAGAGACAGGCATTAACTTATCTCCCTCCCCAAAACATATTGAGTTGCGTCTTAGGAATGGCCATAAGAGACCTACAAGTGTTTAAACAAACATGACTGGCAGACCATGTAGAGCTCTCAGATCACAGTGATCTCTCAAAAATGAGACTACCCTTAGCTACCTGGAAAAGCTTTCCAGAGGCATGAGTGACTCACCGCTTATGCATAACCTGCTGGCAGTTTTTCCTACAATGGGAGTCATCGACTTAGAAAAGATGATGCAAATTTACTCCATGCTTTAGCTGAAGTGATCAACGATACCACCTTGGTCCTCAAAGGCATTCCAGCCTCATCTCACTATCCAACTCAATAATGTTTGCAGAGCAAACAGCCTTGGAAAATAGAGATAATGGTCTCCTTCTAGAATACAGGACATTTTTGTTTAATAATAAAGCAATCACCTCCTTTGAGGACAGAGGTAGAAAAAGCTTGCTTGTAACCTATTATAAAATATCGAGGCTTTCTAAGCTCAAAAACCATATGCTCAGGCATCAGCGGGCTCTCATTCTATCCAGTTCGGGGCTCTGAGAAACAGCTCGAATGGAGATATCCTGGATATCATTGCTGTGAGTCATACACTGTCCTCTGTCTCCGACCCAGGAGTCTCCTGTTCTTTGTCACCATCCATGACACGGCGGCAGACTAACTTGTTAGCTAATGTGCATGGTAAAATCTCAGAATCTTCACAATGCTTGGCAGGAGCACCATGGTCTCTTAGCCATTACCGCAGGTCCCTGCCAGCCAGGGCTCTATGGCTGCTACCCCGGCCCTATTTCTGCTTTACAGTCATTAGGTCCACACTTGATTCTGAGAGTAGGTGTTCCACCTGAACTCTCATATTCTGAAATCTCATCATCGCTTTTAGGGTGCCCATCACTGTGGCAGCATCTCCTACCATCAACCCTAGCCTACAGTAGATGACTGCCACTGCTCAAAGACATGAAGTGCCCCACGCCCTAACTAGTGAATTCCTAATGTGTTAATAAATGAAATGTCCCCAGGGCCCTGTTGGGTAACATGATGAAAGGATGTGCTTTCTTTTGTCTCATATAATAAATCCACTCTGATTCCCAACTTCCTGAGCCCTCTCATCCCTCCCTTCCTCAAAACTCTGCCAAGGTAGTTCCAGCATTTTCAACTCTTTTACTATAAATCTTGCCCAAGCTTCAAGGAGTCAAAGGGTCCTTACCACGTCATTAAATTCTAAGTCACAGGAGTGTTACCATGTCAATAAACTCTTCCCTGTTTGGTCTTACATTTCACCCCATGTACTCCACTGATCACATACATTCTTCTGGCTCCTGCTAGTTCATATTAGCTGGGTCCTGTAATTCTTTGAGGAAGCAAGCTATTTGATCTGGGAGATGAAACCAGATTTCTCCGCTTGGGCTATTGGTCTAGGGGCCGTGGGGTAGAGTGGGGCAAACATTAAGATGGATGAACATTGCCCTGTGAAGCAGCCACCTCAGGGAGTCTTCCAGGCACAGTGAGACAACTCTCCCTTAACAAAGAAAGGCAACTGCTTCTGCCAAGCTCAAGGTTTCGGGGAAATCTGGGAGCTCAAGATTCTCTTGCACGCCTGCTCAAATATCTCCATCGCAGGTCTTAGAGTCCCACTTCCTGGTCAGGGGTCTGGTAGACAAGACATACCAAGGCTCTTTGTTCAGTCTCTGCAGCTCTGCTACGTTTTCTATTAAATCACGGGCTTCATCACCAGAACCCTGATGGTCCCTGCGACTGATGAGAGTCTCTTTAAACACTGCCTTTGAGGGCTTCTGGCTTTCGCAGCCTGGATCTAGTTTATAGTTGGCTGGACGGAGTCTATCATTCTCTTCTTTGAGGCGTTCTAGGCAATTAATGAAAGCCTGCCTGTTTGTATAATCTATTCTCTTAATACTGTTTCTGGCCCTATTGCATAATTCACTGTTCACTCTTCCATTTGTCTCTCACCCCAATGCATGAAAGGTGAGAATCTGAGTTACCTGTGATGCTACAGTATGCCAGAAGTTATCCCTGCCCCTTTTCCATAGCAAGGGGATGCTCGGTGTCATTGCGCCAGTAAGCGATCTGATTTGAGAGCCCTATCCAAATTACCAATTCTCCATACTACTTTCAGTAACAGCCTTAGCTGGGGTTCGATCTTCTCCCCCAACCCCCTGCAAAAAAAAAAAAAAAATCAGAGCCTGCGGTGAGAACTCGGACGTAGATATTTCATTTGCTAGGTGATTCCAAAAAAAGCAGAAGTGAAGGAACCAAGAGATCAAGCAAGGAAGGAGGAAAAGCCATTGATAGGCCATGTTACGTGGGTCACCACTGTGGATCATAGGACCAGCATAGACAGGGACCACTTGAGAATCCTACATAATGTTTCCCATAAATGTCCTCCTGAAGGACAGGAGGCTAGAGCATTTATTCACAAGCTCCTGTTCTCCATTGGACAGGAAGGAAGGAAGGAAGGAAGGAAGGAAGGAAGGAAGGAAGGAAGGAAGGAAGGGAGGAAGGAAATATGATAGTTTATTATATAATTTCTTAAAGGTTTTAAGGCTACTTCCAAAAAATGAATATTAAAAAAAATTCTTAGTAAAGAAAGACTGGAAAAACATTGTCAAAATGTTAATCACACTTATTTCTAGGTAACTGGGTTTGAGGCAGTTTTTTATCTACTTCTCGTTTGCCTTCCAATTTTTCAATAATCAACATGTATTACATTACACTGAAAAATAATGGTATTTTAAAATAAAATAATGGAATAGATCAATGGAACAGAATAGAAAGTCAAGAAATAGATTCACATGTACATATAATGAGAACAGTTTGTGTGACAACAATGTAACCTGACAGCCAAGGAGAATGGACTGGAATGAGCATGTCTGAACAATGACAACTTCACTGTACTAGTCAGTGGGGATGGTAGGCACCGTTGAGTGAGCATGTGTACTGTGTGGCCATCGCACTCAAAATGACTGGGTGAGTAGGGCAATGAATCTGAATCAAATTTTGTCTTACATTTTAACATTCCTCTGTGGAAACTATTCAGATGATTCAGAAGGCTTTCAGGGATGATGCAATGAATGAAGTGCAAATAAGGATGTGGCACAAATGCTTCAAATATGGTCGAGAATCTGTTGAAATGATCCCCATTCTGGAGGGCCTGAAACAAGGAGAACACCTGAGAATGGTGGACACGTGTGGGCTGCAATCAACAGAGATCGGAGATTGACAGTGCGAGAACTAGAAGCTGATCTGGGGATTCCAAAACTACTGTGTCCGAGATTTTGATGCAGGGTCTTGGTATGAAACTGTTAGGTAGGATAGATAGCAAACAAAGGCAGGGAGGATGAGGGTTACATGTCCCACTCACTGACTCAGCAGTCCTTGAAATCCTATGTATCTTCCATTATCTGGGAAAGAAAGCCTTTGAAACTGTTCTTTCATCCCAAGGCCCGAAAGGCCTGAAAGGGCCCACAGTGCCTAAAGGCAGAAACCTTTTAATACCTTTGGGTAGTCACGCCCCCGTCCTGGAAAATTAGTGCCACCTTTACCTCAATGTGTAATTTCTTCCCCCTCCTCCAGCCTGCCAGCTACATAAGTCCTTAGAACAAAGGACTTGGAGGCTTGGTGCTCTTGGCTCTCTGGCCACCTGGCCTCTGGCCATGTGAGCTTGCCACCCCGACCTTTGGTCACCCTTACCTTCACTGCTCCTACCCTGCTTCACCCTGAACCTATGCTTTTCAACCCCCCACCCCACCTTAACTAGGCCGGCTCTCTTCTATGAGAACAGGTCACCAATAAACCCTGCTTGCATGCTAATAGGCTTGCTGATCTCTAATTCTTTATTGCATTGATGAGAAGAACTGAGCTTCTGGGAGTTTCTCCTATAAGAAAACATGTCATGGCAAAATTTGTTCCGCAGCTTCTGCTACAAAAGTGGAAGGAACACCATGTTGTAGTTGCTAATGTCTTGATTCAAACTGGTACCAGTGAACTAGACTTCCTCAAGAAGGTCATAACTGGTAATGAATCATGGGCCTATGGCTATGATCCAGAAACGAAGACCCGGTTGTCCCAATGGAAGTGGCCTGGTTTTCCTCACCTGAAGAAAGTGCAGCAATGTCGCAGCGAGATCAAGAACATGTTAACTGTGTTTTTTGATCAGAGAGGTGTTATCCATCACAAGTACACCGGTCCAGGGCAACCGATTAGTAAGGAGTGCTACCTCAATGTTCTTCGTAGTTGACAGTTGCAATACTACGAAAACAGCCGCAGCTATGGGCAACTGGTGATTGGCAGCCTCGTCATGACAATGCCCCCTCTCACACATCACACCGCGTAGAGTTTTTTTGAGAAACATCAAATCACCCACTGACTCAGACACCCTACAGCCCAGATTTGGTGCCCTGCAACTTCTGGATTTTCCCAAAACTAAAATCACCTTTGAAAGGGTAGAGCTTTCAGGCTGTCAGTGAGATTCAGGAATATATGACAGGGTAGTTGATGGTGATTGGGAGAACTGTGTGAGGTCCCAAAGTACCTACTTTGAGGGGGACTGAGGTGTCATTGTCCTGTGTGCAATGTTTCTTGTACCTTGTATCTTCTTCAATAATCTCTCTATTTCTCATATTACATGGCTGGATACATTCTGACAAAGGTGCAAAGAAAATTCAGTGGAAGAAAGATAGAGTTTTCATCAAATTGTTGGAACAATTGAGTATTCATGTGACAAAATTTTTTTTAAACCCACCTCTGTCCATACTTAGCAATCTATACAAAAATTAACTCCAATTTGATCTTAGACCTAGAAGTAAAATCAAAAACTATAAAACTTTTCAAATTCATATGAGAAAATCTTTTGTGACTGTGGGTTAGGCAACAATTTCTTAAATACACCATAAGCACAATATATAAAAAAATTGATAAGTTGGATTTTAAAATTAAGAACTTCTTCTTTTTCTTTAAATTAAAACCCTCACCAGAGGTAATGTTTATTGGTATGAGAGAGAGAAGGTGTGGGGGAGAGAAAGAGAGAGACAGAAACATCCATGTGAGAGGGAAACATTGATCAGTCAACTGGGTATTGAACCTGCAACATTTTGGTGTACAGGACAATTCTCCAACTAACTGAGCTACCCAGCCAAGGAAAGAACTGCTTTTTTAAAAACACTATTAAAAGATTGAAGAGACAAGCCATATACTGGGAAAAAATATTTGCAGATCACATATCTGATAAGGACTTATATCCAGAATATATAAGAAATAAAAAAAAACCTACTACTCGGCTTTCTTAAGTGGGCAAAATACTTGAGTCCCTGGATGGGTAGGTGGTTAGAGCATTCTCCCAATACACCAAGGTTGCAGGTTCAATTTCTGGTCAGGGCACATACAAGAAGCAACTGAAAATGAATGCATAAATAAGTGGGACAACAAATCTCTCTCTCTCCCCCCCCCACCCCTCTCTGTCTCTATGAAAAAAGTTGATTAAATAAAAAATATGTATTTGAACAAAATTAATCAAAATATATATATACTGATGTCAGTTAAACACCTGAAAATATATTCAATATTATCAGACACTTGGCGAGCAGAAAACTGAAACCACAATGAGCTACTACTACATAACTATTGAAAAGATTGCCCAGACCAAGTGATGTAAGCATGTGGAACAACTAGAATTCTCATATACTGCTGGCGGGATATAAAATAACCACTTCAGAAAACAATTTGACACTTTCTTAAAAAGTTCACCATACACTTACTCCATGGCCCAGCCATTCCATCTCTAAATAAATGAAAGCTTATATCCCCGTGAAGACTAATGGTGTGTTTAAACAGCTTAATTTTGAATAGCCAAGAACTGGAAACAACCCATATGTCCCTCAATAGATGAATGCATAAACAGATCATGGCACCTCCAGATAACAAAATACTACTCAGCAATAATCAACATGAATGAACCTCAAAATAATCGAGCAGAGTGAAAAGTCAGACAAAAAAATTCATTCTGTGTGATTCCATGTCTACAAATTTCTAGAAAATACAAATGAATCTATGGTGGCAGAAAGTAGATCAGTGGTTGTCTGGGGCAGGGTCAGAGAGTATGGGAAGAAGAAAGAGAAAGGGCTTACTAAGGAGTGTGAGAGTATCAAAATTTACCGAATTGGTAAATTCTCTGTTATGTATATTTAACTACAAATAAAAAGAAAAAATTATCAAGTTACTTTAAATATGAGCAGTTTACTATATGTCAATTATCTTGATAAAGCTGTTTTAAAATGGTGTTTTTAAATAAAATAATGATATAAAAACATCATTATGCAAAAATATTTTATCCCCAAAATATTATTTTTTAAGAATAGATTTCTATAAGGAAATTTACTAGGTCAAATAGTAATAATAATTTTAAAGTTCTTGAGACACGACCTACTTTCAAGAAAGACTGAACAAAGTTTTACTTTTTTTAATTCAGAGACATATTTATTTTATTTTATTGCTTACACTATTACAGTTGTCCCAATTTTCCCACTTTTGCCCCTCTCCACCCAGCCCGCGCTCTCAGGCAATCCCCCACCCTTGTCCATGGGTCCTTTATGTATGTTCTTCGTCCAATCCCTTCACCTTCTTTCAACCAGTCCCCACCTCCCTCTCCTCTCCTGCAGCTATCAGCCTGTTCCTTCTTTCTATCACGTCTCACTCTCCCCGAACTCTGAGAATTAAAAAAATTTGCAAACTTGAATATTAAATAGCCTTTTATTTTCACTTACATTTTTGTTTACGGATGCCACATTTTAAACAAAATCTTGACAAACTAAGAGAGGTGCAATGAAGGATTCAGGGTGCTGGGCTGCGGAACTCAGGTGTTGTGAGAAACGGAGGTGGACAGCACAGAGTGGTCACCCAAGGAA
Source organism: Mormoops blainvillei (assembly GCA_004026545.1). Classification (NCBI taxonomy): domain Eukaryota; kingdom Metazoa; phylum Chordata; class Mammalia; order Chiroptera; family Mormoopidae; genus Mormoops; species Mormoops blainvillei. The sequence continues at coordinate 343,753 of PVJD01000746.1, read as the reverse complement.
ACTCCGGGGACCAGAGAGGCAGAGAAAGCCCTAAGTACTCTCCTCTAGGAACTGCAGTGACCTCATTCAGGAGGGAGACCTCCACTCTAGGGTGCTCCAGGGAAAGGAGAAGGCGAAGTCCCATGTGGAAGAGCCCTTACAAAAGGGAGATTGCAGCTCAGGATGAGAAAGAACTTTTTGGGGCGCGGGGAGAGAGGGCAGAACAGCAACAGCGTCAACCGTGACAGTTTGGACACAATGAAGCAGGTTGCTTTCTAGCTGTGGCAATCGGCAGGAAGAGCCCGGACGGCCCGGCAGCCGCGCTGCAGAGGGAGCTCCTGCCTCAAGGAGGAATTTGGATGAGACAGCCTAGGATCAGGTGATATTTTTTATTTTCTCCCCCAGTTTTATTGAGATATAATTGTCATGCATCATTGTATGGGTTTCAGGTGTACGACATAAAGGTTTCATTTATATATATTATGAAGTGATTGCCACAATAAGTTTAATTAACATCCATCATCTCATACAGATACAATAAAAAAGAAATGAAAAGATAGACAATGTTCTTTCTCTTTGTAATGAGAACTCAGAATTTGTTGTTTTCATATATATCGTACATAAGTGGTAACTGTAGTCATCATGTGCACATTACATCCCTAGTACTGATTTATCAGATGATTTTTAAAACTCCTGTGATTTGTTTCTCTCATTCCCTACCCTTAACGTGTTGTTTTTTTATTTGGTCCTGCACTTCCTGGAAATGGAGACCTGTCATTATCTTCCTATGTTTTACAAAGTGAAGAGTGAGAAAAAAAGCCACTTGCTTAGTTTATAAGAACATAGTGAGCAGCCGTTAAACACAGGTGGTAGATGTATTTCAGAGATGAGAAAAGAGATTCCTGGGAAAGTACTTGGTTGGCCCCTTAATCATGTTAAAATGGTTCATGACCAGTACAACATTGTTATTACCTCTTAATTAATGGCTAACCAGTGCCCATCCCAAATGAAAAATCTAAACAAATAGACACAATAGTCATTATAAAGTTGTCATTTGTTTGCATTTATCCCTCCACCAAAACACTTGAAGGCAATTTACACAATAGCAATGAAAACACGAGCTGTGAGGACAGATGTGTGCACACCAACACCGAGGAGGGAGAAGAAAGACAGGAGATAAAAAGAGTTTGAAACAATGTCTTCATTAAAGTTTGAATACCAGCTAGATAGGTGTTTGATGTCATGATAAAAGGTTTTGATTTAATTCTGTAAATAATAAGGAAACTGCCAAGGTCTTCAAACTAGAGAGTGACACAATGCTTTGTTTGTTTGTAACAACTTATATCCTAGCTGATGATGTGTACATTTTTGTTTACTATTGGTTTTCCTTGCTGGAATGGGAGTTCCTGCAACGGGGTTTTTATCCGCATTGCTCATGCATTGCTCACTGCTGTTTCCTCATCGCAGAACAGGCAGTCAAAACATCTCTGTTGAATGAACAAGTGGGTCCTGGCAAACAGTAATCCAGGGAGCGACTCAGGGATCGATCATGAGCCAGGGCGAGGTCTGGCAGCACTCTGGGGTTTAAGCCACTCAAGAGCTGAGGGGCACACATGCATGCGTGAGCTGAGGCAAAAAGGGCGCATGAGATAGAAGGGTTTCTTGGTTCGCTATTGTTTTTTGTTTGTTCGCTTATGCTTTATTGAGCTACAATTGACATATAACACTCTATTCATTTCAGGTATCCAACATAATGATTCGATATTTGTATATATTGTGAAATGATCACCACAATGTCTTCCATCACTATATATAGCTAAAAATTGTTCCTGTGATAAGAACTTTTAAGATCTATTCTCTTAACAACTTTCAAATATGCAGTACAGCATTATTAATTATAGTCATCATGCTGTACAGGAAGTTTGCGCCTTTTGACGGCCTTCGCCCATTCCACCTCACCCCGCCCATTATCCCCCGGCCTTTGGCAGCCACCACTCTGTTCTCTTTATCTGTGAGCTTTTTTTAAAAAAAGATTCCATGTATAAATGAGATCATACGGTATTTGTCTTTCTCTATCTGACTTATTTCTCTTAGCATAATGCCCTCAAGTTTCATCCATGATGTTGCAAATGGCAAGATTTCATTGGTTTTTACAGTTGAGTAATATTCCTTTGTGTTATACACTACATCTTTTTACCCATTCATCCATTGACAGACACTTTGGCTATTGTAAATAATGCTGCAGTGAACATCTCTGTTGAATGAACAAGTGGGTCCTTGTTCATATGGGTGTGCACATATGTTTTCAGGTTAGTGTTTTATTTCCTTCAGATAAATACCCAGAAGTATTGCTGGGTCATATGGTAATTTTATTTTTAACTTTTTGAGGACCCTCCATACTGTATCCATTGTGGCTGCTCCAATTTACATGCCCCCCAACTGTGCACAGGGGTTCCCATTCGCTCTTGTTTTCTCCTCACATCTCCATATGTGCAGATGAGGAAGAACTATGCTCAGCCAATTAATGTGATTACTGGCTCCAAATTATAGCAGGAATTAGCCAAAACAGAATTATATAATCCAAGGTTAGAATAGGATGTTAAAAAACATCCCAAAGACAGAGAAGATCAGAATTTATAATTCCTCCCTTCACCATTTTAAAATGCCCCATTGTGCAAGCGTAAATCATCTAAACAGTATTTTAAGCACTCTTTCTCTTTTTGTGTCCCATGGGAGTAACCAATTAGTCATCTTCCTGCGTGCATACTTTTAAACAAATTCCAATAAGTCATAAACATTACCTAACATTTAATCTGTTTAATCTAAACCTCTGAGAGTTTTGGTAAGAAATGCCGCAGTTGTCTCTTTTCCGTTTGAAAGTAATGGGTAATGATTTCGTCCTTGGCCAAACACAGAGGCTTCTCTGAGTCCAGCCATTACCTGTCCAAATGTCAGCTCAAGTCTGCCCCCTAGAGTAGACAAACCAGAGTGCCTTGACTGTTACAGTGAACTATTAAGTGCATAATTCTGACACCGGGTTTTCCCAGAGGAGTACCACTTTGTATTTTTTATGCTTCTGCATTATTTGAAAGTGTGTCAGATATTGATTTTGTAAGTTAAAAAATTTACCTTTTAAGGGGAAAATATTAACTACCAATACAATTTTTCATTCCAAACTATATTTATTGAGTCACTACTATGTGATATGCACCTACTAAGTTCTGGGAATGCAAAGATGATTAAGATGTGGTTCCGGTCACTAAGAGTTCATAGTCTAGATGGGAAGAGAGACATGTAAGGAAATCATTGCCTCACATGATAAAACCTACATGAGTTATTCTATAGCACATAAGAGAATATGAAAGGACAGAGGCATTTTTTTTTCTTTTTTAGAGAGGGAAGGAAAGAAGGAAGGAAGGACAGAATGAGGTATAACAAACTTTAAAATGCTATAACTAGTATTAGGCCAGCTAACCCCAAATGACACCAGGAAATAATTAAATTCCTATACTTTTTTAAGCTCAGGAGAACTTAAAAGTAAAATTCAAGTAATGCAGCAAGAGGGATGAGAGTTGGGATATACAGATTGGTGCTGTCCAGTGAAATATAATACGAGACTTAGATGTAATATTTTCTAGTAGCCACATTAAAAATGGAGCGGGGGACAAGAGAAATTAATTTTAATCTATTTTATTTCATTAAATATATCCAAGGCAAGATATAAAGGGCCTAAAATGGGGCAATGGCAATGAAAATGGAGATAATCTGGTAGATCTAAGTGGTATTTAGAAGCAAAATAGGCAGAAGTTGATGATTATTGGGATGGAGAATAGTAAGAGCACAAGACGGCTTCAGACTTGACCAGGTTCTTGCTTACCAACTGGTAAAGTTTACTACCATTCACTGAGATAGGGACCACAGGAGGCAGGCAAATTGCGGGCAGACAGAGCAAGAAGTAATAGTTTCCTTTTAAAAGAGAGTCTGAGATGACTGTGAAACCTGCAACTAGTTCAATGTCCAAGGGCCAGTTGTGTATGTAACTGTGTGTTCTGGACAGAGGTCTGTACCACAGGGATAGATTTGGAGGTGATCAACACACGCATAGCTGGCATGGTGTGAATGTGTGAGATTGGCCAGAGAGAATAAAGAGAGTAAGGAAAGTGTCAGAGTCTAGAGGAAACCCATTATTTAAGAGACAAGGATTACATCGGGGCCAAAATGAAGGCATAGGTAAATATGCTTTGCTTCCTTGCACAACCAAAAAAAGGATAGCCAATTTAAAAATAAAAAACAACCAGAACTACCAGAAAATTGATTGTATGGCAGTCTGACAACCAAGGAGTTAAAGAAGAGATATTCATCCAGACTCGTAGGAGGGGTGGAGACTGGCAGCCTGGGCAGAGAGGTTGGGTGGCAAGGCAGTGGCTGGTAGACTGGGCAGCCCCACATTCACAAGAAGATAAACTGGGAGGAACAACTGGGGAGCAAGACAGGCTGCACAACCCAGGGTTCCAGCCTGGGAGAATAAAGCCTCAAAATCTCTGGCTGTAAAAACCTGTGGGGGTTGTGGCAGAGGGAGAAACTGCCAGTCTCACAGGAGAGTCCATTGGAGGGACCTGCAGGGTCCTAGAATATACACAAGCCTGCCCACCCTAGAATCAGCACCAGAAGGGCACAATTCACTTATGGGTAGCTGGGGAAGTGACTGAAAGTGGGCAAGAGCCAAGCAAGTGGCATTGTTCCCTCTCTGATCCCTCCCCTGTACACAGCACCATAATCTGCCCTAGCAAATACCTAAAGCTCCACCACTTACAATATAACAGGTATGCAGAGACAAAGAAATATGGCCCAAATGAAAGAACAGATCAAAATTCCAGAAAAAGAACTAAGTGAACAAGGAGATAGCCAACCTATCAGATGCAGAGTTCAAAACACCAGTAATCAGGATGCTCACAGAAATGATTGATGTAATTATGGATGCAAAATGGAGGAAAAAGTGCAATAATGCAAAGTGAAATAAAGAAAAATATACAGGGAACCAACAGTGAAGGGAAGGAAACTGGGGCTCAAATCAATGATCTGGAGCAGAAGGAGGAAATAAACATTCAATTAGAACAGAAAGAAGAAACGAGGATTCAAAAAAATGAGGAAAGTCTTAGGAATCTCCAGGACAAATCATAGGGTGCCAGAAGAAGAGGAAGAGCAAGAAACTGAAAATTTATTTGAAAAAATAATGAAGGAAAACTTCCCCAATCTGGCAAAGAAAATAGACTTCCAGGAAGTCCAGGGAGCTCAGAGAGTCCCAAAGAAGTTGGACCCAAAGAGGAACACACCAAGACACATCATAATTAAATTACCCAAGACTAATGATAAGGAGAGAATCTTAAAAGCAGCAAGAGGAAAGGAGAGAGTTGCCTACAAAGAAGTCCCCATAAGACTATCAGCTGACTTCTCAGAAGGAACCTTACAGGCAAGAAGGAGCTGAAAAGAAGTATTCAAAGTCATGAAAGGCAAGGCCCTACATCCAAGATTACTCTATCCAGCAAAGCTCTCATTTAGAATGGAAGGGCAGATAAAGTGCTTCCCAGATAAAGTCAAGTTAAAGGAGTTCATCACCACCAAGCCCTTATTATAGGAAATGTTAAAGGACTTATCTAAGAAAAAGATCAAAACCATGAACAATAAAATGACAACAAACAACTATCAACAACTGAACCTTAAAAACAAAAACAAAGTAAGCAAACAACTAGAACAGGAACAGAATCATAGAAATGGAGATCACATGGAGGGTTATCAGCAGGGAGGGAGAGAGGGGAGAATGGGGGAAAAGGTACAGGGAATAAGAAGCATAATTGGTAGGTACAAAATAGACAAGGGGAGGTTAAGAACAGTATATGAAATGGAGAAGCCAAAGAATTTACATGTATGACCCATGGACATGAACTAAGGGGGAGGGAATGTTGGAAGGAGGGGGATAAAGGGTGGAGGGGAATAAAGGGGAGAAAAAAAATGGGACAACTGTAATAGCATAATCAATAAAATATAGTTAAAAAAACTAAAAGAGATAATGGTTGCTCACCAAGGACCAGCCAGGAGTGATTACAGAGTACAAGAAGGCCTAGAAGAATATAGGTCACAACAGCCAAAGAGACGGAGGTAGGTCAGCAATGTCAGATGCTGCCAAAAAATCAACCAAAGGAAGTAAAGCGATGTTTCCTAGAATTCAATGGACAGTATAGAGGTCATGGGTGGCTTTGATGAGAACAGTTTGTATGGAGCCTAAGAATAAGAGTCACATTGCTGCAGAATGAAAGTTGAGGGGGATGTGTACATAACTCTTCAAGAAGTTTCCTGTGAGAGAAAAGATAGTTAAGGTGGTAAGCACTGGATATTAAGGACGGTACCTATTGGTATAAAGGAAGGTATTCAAGAGAGAAGAGACTTGAGCATGTTTGAAAGGAACCATTAAATTATGCATTAGATTATTTTATTGATTTGATAAGGTGTTAATGATATGTTAACTGAAAGGAGCTCATGTCTGAAAAATAGTCTTTTATGTGTGTGTGTGTATATACAGAGACAATGTTCTGGAAAGACATACACCAAAGTATAAACTATATTTATTTCTGGGTAGGTATAATAAAAAGCATTTTAATTTTTATTCTTTTCCTTTATCTGTAGTGTTTAGTAGGAGAAGTGTTGTTTGTGATATAAAGAAGGTAATATGCTTCATTTTCAGAGTCTCCCCTCCTCCACGTACTATGGTCCTGAAAATGTGGAAATAGACTTTCTTCCAATTTGATGAAATGTATTATAAAACCCCTAATCATGATTTTTCCAGATCCTGCTGTTCTTGAGTCCAGGGAGGGGAAGAACCTTCACAGGTGTCCTGGCTAGGGTCCAGCCACTGTCTTAGCCAGCCAGCCACTGGGCCGAGGGAACTCCATCCAGTTGTCCCTTCTTCCCATGGATAGACCACCTCTCCCCATCCCTTTCTATAGGGGCCAGAGCTGAGGAGCAGACCGTCCCCAGATCTGCAACTTGGTTGGCAAGGCAGGAAAGTGCCTGGAGGAAAGCTGGGGAAACAATGGTTTTCCCCAGACCTGGAGCAAAATGCAGTCCTTGAGGGTAGGCCAGGACCCACTTGGCGGTGGAAAATAACGTCATATCTAACTGCTTTCCTTTACATGGGTCAGAAAGCGGAAAACTGTATGAAGGCCACAAAAAGGACGAAGGTACAAGCCGCATGAAAATGGAAAGAATTCGGGTCAAAGATCATCGCTATTTTCCTTTTCCTTCTCTGTTTTCTTCTTTCCTTCTCCTTTTCCTTCTTTCTACTGTCTTTGTCCAAGTTACTCTGTGTCTTACCTAATCATTCAATTATACTATTAGTTACAAGTAGTAGTTTTGGGAGATATTCTTCTTTACTCTACGGAGACTAGCTGCCCTCAGGCATTTGAAGATCCAAGACAGAGACAAAGACTACATCAGGAGAGCACTGGCGAGTGCTGGAGTCTTTTCCTCCCGGGGCGGGGGAGCAATGATAGAGGAGATGGCCTCAGTGGACTAATTAACTTTATTGTGTAATTATTTCATGAAGTGTACATATGTCAAATCACTGCGTTGTACAATTTAAATATATACCCTTTTATTCGTCAATTATACCTTAATGAAGCTGAAACAGGAAGAAAAACAAGCGCTCACTTCAGCAGCCCATGCACTAAGACGGGAATAACACAGAGAAGATTCGCATGGCTACTGCACAAGAATGACGCACAAATTCTTGAAGTGTTCCCAATTTTAAAAATAATTCATGGGATGGAATGTACAACATGGTGACTACAGTCAATAATGCTGTAGGTATATCTGACCATTGCTAAGAAAGCAGATTGTAAGAGTTCTCATCATAAGAAAAAACATGGTAACTTTGTGGTGATGGATGTTAACTGGCCTTATTGCAGTGATCATGTCACAACACATACACATATCAAACCAGTATGTTGCACACCTGAAACTAATATAATGTTATATGGTAATTATATTTCAATAAAAATAATAAATAAATGTAAAGCAATATGGCCTCATAAAGTTATAACCAAGAGCATGAAGCAGACCTCAGAGAATCTGTCTCCGCCCATGTAATTAAAATGGTAACCTACTCCCCCTCCTGTTTTTCTCACACTGCTCATTCTCACACGTCACTCACATACTCATTCAGAACCCACTGCTGAGGGGAAATGAGGCCCTGCGTCAGGGTAGGAGCACGCCGGAATGGACTGGGCCCTGTCCCTAACTCTGCCACCATAGCTGTGAGGTCCTGAACTTTTCTAAACATCTGTTTCCTCAGCCAGCCAGTGAAGAGAAGAATAGGTCCCACCTCAGAGTGGTGAGGACTGTTTGGGGTAATGCATTAAAGACCTCAGTTTAATACTTGGCATGTTAATGACCGCTCTCATTAAATGCTGGCCATTAGACACACTTACATAATTACTTCTAATAAGGAAGTATACTTACAGTTGCACTACTGACATTATTTAAGATTTTTGCGATACCGACGTGGAAGAAGGGTTGATAAAGAAGTGTGGGTGGCTCTTTAAATATCTTTCTTTACGTTTTCAAGAATTACTTTATTCCATTAAAATATGTTTTATTCTTCTTACTCCCATGAAAGGGCAACAAAGCAGATCAAACTCTTGACTGAGATGTCAGAAGCAGTTGGAGTGCGACGCGAGTCTTTTGGGGGGCAGCTGCTCCACTTCTGTCACTAAGCATCTGCAGACCATCTTCCACAGCTACCACCGCTAACCACAGTATACTGCACTCAGAACGCACAGCGGCATTTGTAGTCATAACGAGGAAACAAAGTACTATTTGGTTCCTTTTTCAAAGAGAGAAGCCCTGTATGCTTCTCCGTGTTCCCCCTTCCTGGAGCGCCTTTCCCCCGCCTTCTTGCGGGAACTTATCTCCATCCACAGGCGCTCTCTTTCATTTTTTTCCTTTCTGCTCTCAGGTGCCTGGAACAGACGGATCAGAAAAGAGTGAAAAAAATGCCAACAGCTGACAACATTTTGCATCTCTTAATGATCAGAAATGAAGAAAGGCCTGATCCTTGAGCAGACCTCCACATCTTTGTTTCTTATAATAAATTAGCATAAGCCCAAGGGTGGTGCTAAGGGTTTTAGTCATAAACTATAAAAGGGGGGGAGGAGTCTATGGATGAAACTCAACCTGCACATGATGGACTCTTTGCCCCTGGCATACGGAGGGATGTGATTTCACAGCCCAGTAAAATTATGGTCTCCTCGTGCTTTTTGAAAAGGAATGTGCTAAGTGAATCATACATGCAATGATTCTAACCTTGCTGTGTCCACTCCCTTAAATTATATTAATAGTAGGGTTTACACTAGCTTTAATGTGAGGATTCTGTGATGACTATAGTGTCAAAATAACATCCAAACCCATTAATAGTCCCCAACAGGTTACCCAAGGGTCCATACTCTTCAGGATCAGGAGATACAGCACTAACTACAGAGGCCCAGCTTCCTACATTTTATACCTTGGTGGAAGGAGACAGAACAATTAATAAGTCTAAAAGGAAACAAAAGAATAACAAATAGTGGTAAGTGCAATGATAGCTATAAACAGGATGGTGTGATAGGGAACTGTTGGCACTGGGAGGGGAATGCTTCTTTAGCTTCCATAGTCAGGAGTGCCTTCCAAAGGAATGATCAACAACAACAAAAAAAGGCATTAATAAATGTGGTGATGCCATCTATTTACACTTCTCTTTTTAGAGTGAAGAAATAAAATCATTATTCTCCTCCTCCTCCATTCAATCTGGAAATGCTGGGAAACCCCGATAAAAGCCTATCCAGTGGACCTGAACAGTGGCGAGTGGTGGTCAGATGAGCAGGTCATGGCTCAGCCCTGTAGGGGTGTCGGTTACTCTATAATGTTAAACTGTTTCTACACAGTACCTACATTGTTTCGTTTCTACCTGTAATGGTCCATTAGTCAAAGTCAGAAAGCAAAACAAATGACCAAGCTGAGATACGAGTTCAGAGGAACTTAAAATTTGTATTAACCTCTATAAATGTGCCTCCAGATTATTTTCATTAGATCCAGCAATTGCATTAGGTCCATCAGTCTGATCAAAATTTATACTTAGCAGTCATGGATGTCTCCAATACTTAAAAGAATAGTATAGAGAAATATAGTGATGATTATTTCCAATTTGACTTTTTCCTTATTGAGTGTAAAGACTGAGAAATGCTCATAAATAATGATCTGAAATATTTTTCTTATCTTAGCCACTTAGAAACAAAATGTGAAAATGATCAGTATAAGCCAATTGAGATTTTCAATATCAAAATGAAAGAGTTTAATGTTATCCACCATGATCAACTACAAAAGCAGTTTCTGGTTCTTTTGGATACTAAAAGATACAAAATTTAAATCTACATGTTAGTTTCCACTGGGGTCCCCAAACAAAAGATCATATCATTTTTTAATTCACTGGCAAGTCATACTTTTTAATGTAGTTAGCTTTAGAAAATTGTGTCACTTGTTAAATAGAAAAATGTTTTAAAGTATTTGTATATCTGTTCTGAATTTTTAATTTTGCATTGAGATAAACTTTATAATATACTATTTAAAAACTGATATAAAATAAAATATTTAATTTAAATTTACTATAAATATTTTATCATATGAAAAATCTTAATAGTTTTGTAAATTCCTAGTAGGTTTCTAGCTGCTATAGTATATCCCTATGGAAAGAATTCTTAAGTTAAAAAAAAAGTTGAAAATGATGCCTTGGTTATCTTGGCATTCAAAAAGAAGAACTTGGGAAATGAGTGGAACAACATGTTTTATTTTAGGAATAATGTGATAAATATCTCTTTCAATAAAAACTGACTTCACATTTATACACTTTTAGGATTTATAATATTAGCAAATGGTTTCACATAAGCAGTTATATGAGATTATGTGTTATTATGTGAAAAAGTATTGAGGCTATTAGAATCAACTAAGAAGTGTTTATATTAAAATTTTTTAATGTATAGGTACATGTATACCCTACCTTGTTCCAGAAAGAATTTTTTTTTAAAGATTCTATCTATTTTGAGAGGGGGGAAAAAAGAGAGGGAGAGAAACACCTCTCGCATGGAGGCCGGCACTCAACCCATTGAGCCATACCAGGCAAGGTTGTTCCAATAATTTAAGGCAGATAAATTTCCTGAATGAATATAATTAACCACTTTAACATGTAGGATTTCTTTTGTTTGTTTGTTTTTAATCCTCACCTGAGGACATTTTTTTCCCCATTGCATTTAGAGAGAGAGAAAAACATCAATGTGAGAGAGAAACAGTGATCATTTGCTTTCTGTAAGTGCCCCTCCCAGGAATGGAACCCATGTTCTTTGGGTTCACAGGAGGACACTTCACACCAGCCAGGGCAACATGTAGTTTTAAAACAGGAATCCTTCCACTTGTTTTATTCTTGCCAAAAGTTCATAGTCTGAATCAAATTTTGAGGAAATAGCGGATAAACCCAAATTGAACATTATTCTAAAAAAATAGCTGCCACTCTTTAGGTAACAGTGTTGGAAAAGACAAGTGAAGCCCGAGGAACTGCTTCTGAATAAAATAGATTAAAGAGAGTGAATTGTTTGCAACACATGATCTAGAATCTCTTATAAAGAGTATTATCAGGACAACACGTAAAAGATGAATAAGGTCATTGGTTAGATACCAAAGTATTACACTCGCGGTCATTTTCTGAGTTTCATTATTGTGCTGTGTTCATCTAAGAGAATGTTCTTGCCCCTTTGTTTGGGGATGGGAAGGAGAGAGAGGGCATAGGTAAATATGTTTTCCATTGCATTTATGTTAACATTTGACTCACGTTAACATTCAGAGGGAATCTAGATGAAGGGTGTATTCTTTGCACTAGTCTTGTAACATTGCTCTAAATCTGAAACCGTATTTTTAAAAAATGCAGCAGTATAAAGAAAGGACAAAACACGAACTCTTGACGTGACAGCTGTTTACTAGTCTTCCTTCCGTGTTCTTCTTATGATTGGGGAAAGAGAGCGGCTTACTAAAGGGAGAACATAGATACACAGGGGCACTCTGAAAAAAGTGAGTCAAAGACGCAGAGTTTACAGTCCCAGTGGCCATCTCTACTAGGCAGAAGGCATCGTGCTCAGGTGGACAAGGAGGTAGGAAGCACCCTATTGTCTTCCCCTGTGCACAGAGTGCAGTTCAAGAGCCAGGTGGTAATGCACCTACATTCACCTATTTGCTCTGTCTACTATATGGCAGAACATATTATTCCTCTTTTGCAAAATAAAACAAATGCAAAGGACCACAAAAAAAGAAGTATTTGCTCAAGGTCACTCAATGAGCATGTTGCCCCAAATTAATTGTACCCCCAAATTAATTGATCTCTAGTTTATTTTGTCTATCAAGTTTGTCTAGTTTATTTTACTTTGTCTATCAAGTTTGGTATCATCAGTGGAGTTCTGTTCTTCTGTTTTCATGCCTGTCTCCCTTGTGTTTTAGTAGTAAGCCTCCCCTGAGGTCACTGTGAACACCTGGACCACCCCTACGTACTAGATAGTGTCCAGAAATTTCCCTCAACGTGCTTTTTTAAAGTCCAGAGGAACATGACACCATCACAGACTACTTGCTGCTGCATTTAATACTGCACAGGAGCAGCGGGAGCAGTTTTTCTCTTCTCCAAACAGTGAAAGGAGAGTGAGTCACAATGATTTATCCTAAAGGTGCTGAGGGCAGTCTCAAAGAACTAGAGGGCCTTATAACAAAAACATTCCACTAGTGGTCCTCCAGGAATCCTTCCCACACCAGATACCTTTAGGATGAATAATAGTAAAAAATTTTATGTACATCTGGGCTATGTGAAACTGAGTCTCATTTTTCAAAGATCTCATCACCAAGTTGTAAGAGAAGAAGTTAAATTTGTTCTCAAATTTGCAGAGGAGGAACCCTTTGGGTTTCCTTTTCTAAAGTGGCTTAAATATTCAATAACTCTGTTACATACCAAAGAGACAGAGCGTTTGGTTCTAAAGCACAGTTGCTGTTCAAAGGACTCTGAAAATGCCTGAATTTTGGAATGGGATCTCCCTTTGGATTCCAATGGTTCCTCGAATGACCCATCCCCTATGCATTTTCTGTAATCCCTCAGGTGGGTATGACATCGAAATCCCTGGTCCTCTTGAGAATGCCTCCTGGGATGGCTGTCAGAAGATGTGACTCTGGGAAGCACAGGAAACTGGAAATACAGAATAAAAATGTTTACAATATAAACAGACCGTATGATATCAGCACAGAGACAGAATATCCATAAATTACTAACTAAACTAATATCACGCTGAACTTAAATTTTATCTTTTTCATCAGTAGGGCCTTTCTTCTGCAATGAAGCAGTAGAATCAATTGATGAAAACATTAAGTAGAACATCTCAAGGCTAGCCATGTTGCTCCTCTACCATTAGGGCAAGATAATAAAGCATTCCAAGTCTTGGATTGATATTGTTAGAAAATTCCAAAATTGTAATTTTAATGAAGCCATAAACGTTTAAGAAATAATATTAAAAAATAGCCCTGGTTGGGTCACTCAGTTGGTTAGAGCGAAATCCCCAATACACCAAGATTGTGGGTTTGATCCATGGTCAGGGCACATACAAGAACCAACCAATGAACGCATAAATAAGTGGAACAACAAATCAATGTGTCTCTCTCTCTTCCTTTCCCTCTCTAAATAAATAAATTAATTAATTAATAAAATTTCCCTAGTAAATAAATGATATAAAAATGAATGTGACTTCTGTACAAAGAAGGAATTTCTAAGCAGAAGAGCAATGGAAGAAGTCATAGGGAAAAAAATAATTTAACTATGTAAAAATAAAGCTAATATGCATAAAAACAACTTAAAGTTAAAAAAAAGACAAAAACCAAAAACATGTACTACATGTTATTATACTAATGTTTAACAATATCTTGACAATATGTAGTATATCTTACATACATATAGAAAAACATAGAGATCATGTAATACAATGACATCAGTGTTAAAATTGCATTGGAAAATGAACGAAGGAGAAATAGTTCCACCCTGGCTGGTGTAGCTCAGTGTATTGAGTGCCTGCCTGTAAAACAAAGGGTCACTGGTTCCATTCCCTAGTCAGGGCACATGCCTGGGTTGGGGGCCAGGTCCCCAGTAGGAGGTGAGCGAGAGACAACCACACATTGCTGTATCACTCCCTCTCTTTCTCCCTCTCTTCCCCTCTGTCTAAAAATAAAATAAATAAAATCTTTTAAAAACAAAAGAAATAGCTCAGAGATCAAACTTCTTGAAAGAATTGTGACACTTGCTCTCTCAATTTCTCTCACTCCCCAACCCATTCCAATCTAGCTTTTGCACCACAACTAATTTTGGTCACAATACTGGTCTTGTGACCCAATGTGACAAGCTCTGTGCACATTTTGGCCTTAATTCAGTAGAATTCAACCCAGTTGCCCTGAGGGCCCTTCTGGAAACTCTCTCCCTGGCCCTCTACCACTGCACCCTGTTGCTTTCCCTCTGATTTTTCTTTTTTTCTTTTTTTTTTTTAAGATTCTATTTTTTATTTTTATAGAGAGGGGAAGGGAAGGAGAAAGAGAGGAAGAGAAACACCAATGTGTGAGAGAAACATGGATGGGCTGCTTCTTGCACTCCCCCAACTGGGGACCTGGCCTGGAACCCAGGTTGTACCCTGACTGGGAATCAAACCAGCAGGTTTTCTGTTCATAGGCCAGTGCTCGATCCACTGAGCCACGCCACCCAGGGCCCTCTGATCTCTCTGACCATGACCTCACTCACTAATAGCTAATTATCCTTCAGTCACCACCCAAACTGCGTATCCCCAGAAAGCCTGTCCTACCACCCTGATTGGTTCAGATCCCTGTTAGAAGTTCTCCTGTGATCTTGTACTTCTCCTTCTTGATATTTATCACAACCGTATTCAATAATTTGGGTAATTTTGTTACATGTCTCTCTTCTTCATTAGCTTGCGTGCTCCATGACTCGAAGGTTATGTTTCGGTCTTTGCTGGAATCCCAGTGCTATGCAGCACCTTGCCTTATTCAAAGCATGAGATTCCTAAATATATATTGCGTTAATAAATATATAAAGAATTTTAAAAATACCAAATGGTAAAAATTGTTTATGGTTTTTAGTAAAGATTACATAAAATGAAAGGATGAACAATTTTGCCTTTCAGGTTAGCAAAAAAAAAAAAAAAATGTTTGTTAACGATACCAACAGTGGCAAGAGTAGAGGGAGACAGGCCTGTCATTCCTGGCTGATAGGACTATAAATATACACACCTTCCTAGAAAGCTGTTTGCAAAATGTATCAAGAGGCTTAAAATATTCCCCTTTTTGGAGCCATCTATTGAGCACTGCTTTGGGATGAACTGTGTCCCACCCTCCAATTCATATACTGAAGCCCTATGTGAGTAACTCAGAATGTGGCTTCGTTTGGAGATAAAACCTTTAAAGATTAAATTAAAATGAGGCTATTAGTGTGGGCCTTAATCCAGTCTGACTGGTGTCCTAATAGAAGTGGAAATTTGGGAAATTCCTGCAGAGAAACACCAGGTATATGTTAACACAGAGGAAAAACCATGCAAGGGCATAGCAAGAAGGAGGCCACCTACATGCCAAGCAGAGAGCCCTCAGGGGAAATCAAATCTGCCTACTCCTTGATTTTGGACTTCCAACCTCCAGATTTGTGAGAAAATAAATTTTTGTTGTTTAAGCCACCGAGTCTATGGTATTTTGTTACAGTAGCCCCCACAAAATAATACACATGTCTAGAAACTTACTGTGAGACGATCACTGGAAATATGGTTGAAGATTTTTCAAGCTGCTAAGATATACAAGGTATTGTAAAACTGTATTTATAAGTCCATTTATGTACTTGGTGCTATGAATAAGTTGGGGAGCAAAACAGGCAGAGTGTACCCATCTTGAAGCGTATGTGTGCGTAGGAGACAGGCATGAAACAAACAGGCCATGTGCTTACTTCTGTCGCCAATGTTACAAAGGTTCAAGGCACAACAAGAGGGTGTAATGGTAAAACTGTGTCTACTTGGGTAGGTGATGGGGTGGCTGGGAGGGGGAGCGGGAGACTCCTGCATAGGTGTGATGATTGAACTATACAATCTGAAGGATGAGCTAGGTTAGAGCACAGGAACACTTTCCTGCCCGAGGGTGAACACCATTTCTGCATGGGCCCTGTCACAGGAGGGACCTGTGTTTTGCAGGAAGAGGGGCCTGGGGGTGGGGTGGGGAGCTGGAGAGCCAGAAACCTGGGAGCAGAGAGAGGACTGGAGCGGGGAGGTGCAGAGGGGCCTGAAGGACGTTGCTGTCAGAGGACGGGCAGTCTTAAAACATGCCAAACTGTGATTAACGCTTTTCTCTGTGATGTGGGATTATTTGTTTTCTTCTCCTTTTTAGTATTTTTCAAGTTTTCCACAGTGATTATGTATTATCAAGAAAAATGATAATCTTTAAAAATTTGAGACTGCGTTACAGAAGGGCAAATACTGCATGATTCCACTTATATGAGGTATCTAAATATAGTCAAACTCAGAGAAGCAAAAAAAAAAAACAACAACAATGGGCAGTTGCCAGGGGCTAAGCGGAGGGGAAATGGAAAGTTGCTAATCAGTGAATATAAAATTCAGTTACGCAAGGTGAGTAGGCTCCGGAGATCCGCTTCGCAGTATTGTGCTTATAGGTAACGACACTGTGTTATATACTTAAAAATCTGCCAAGAGGGTAGATCCCAGGTTAACTGTTCTTACCACAACAAAATTTTTCTTTTAATTTTAAAACTGGAGCCTGGGGGTAAAATGTGGATTTCCTCTTCCACTGAGAGGCCTGAAAAGAATGGCTAGAGTTTCAATCACAATATAAATGTACACTTACTATCTCCTTATAGCAGGTGGGATTTCCAGTTTGTTGATTTGGGTGTGGGACTTTGTGAGAAACAAGCTTAAAAGAGCACTCCAATTGATTACAGGGTGAAGCTCCCACTTTTAAAAATGTTACTCATTACGCAAGCTCTACTTTTGGAATCTTATACGCCTTTCTAATATAATTGCTCCCACAAAGACATGAATCAATGCCCTGCATACCTTATTTTTACAAAGTATGTACTTGTCTCCTCCATAGTCATGGACTAAGCTTACAGGCCTACTTCCCACACTATGAAGTAGGCTTTGTCACTTGGGGTGGGATCCCCCACACTCTGATCTCACCAGCTGAGCTCTGGGGCCCCAGCTGCAGAGTCTGCAGCTGGTACTGGCATTTGCAGCAACAGCTACCCCGTGCCCTGATCTCATTACAGCCGAGTCCTCTAAACAGCTTAGCTGTTTCTGCTGTGGTCCCAGAAAACCATTGCTGTCAAAGAAAAATCCTGTGTCCTCTCTGACCCCAAGTTCTCATTTTAAAGATATTGGTTACGTAATATCTTCACTTCAGAGCTTAACTACTTGATGTTCTTTATCCTGGCTTTCATCGCAATCTCCCTTCAATTGCACCCCTCCTGCTCTCTGAGGAAACACAAGTACCCACAACAGCAAGAGGAGAAGCAACCAGGTGCTGGGATGATAAGACCCATGTTGAGTCTTAGAGTACGGCGTGTACTAGGCACTCCGGGGAAAATGATTGTGAACTCTAATCTCGGAACAAATCCTACAAGGAGGTCATTCTTCACCTTTTACAGATGAGGAAAATGAGTCTTAGTTTGGCCAATTGGCTTGCCTGTGATTTATGTGACCACTGAATTTACTGAAGAAATAAAGAGCTATGCCTAAGCATGAGACATCTCTTTCTTCAATTAATAATTCTAAACTTCTATCTTGAACTGCTGCAAAAACTTCATACTATGTCAATGTGAAACTGCCTGTAAATGTGACTTTCAACAATGTACCAGGCATAGCAGAATTCCACTACAAAAGTGATAATAATAATTTGTAGGTCTTTAGAGGAACAATATATAACATTGTCTAATGATATCATCAGAGCCAAAAGTGCTGTAAATTAATTGACATATGGAAGCAGCATCAGGAAAAAAATATATAAAGTGGTAGGTAGCTCTTTCAGAAATAATAAAGATAAGCTCAATACCATCCACTGAACATCCTTTAGGGAAACTAAAGGGTAATTTAAACTGTCAATTTAAATGATTTTTTTTAAATTGGGGAAATAATGGATCCTGCTCTGTCGTATTGTTACACTGAATCAGTGTGAAACTGCCATGAAGACCCTCTCATAAGCCATAGCTAGGTACACAAAGGAGAGCTGTAAGAAAAACTTCTTGGAGCTTACAGTGTTCTATGCCGCAGACACAAAGAGCCTCCTCCTTGGGAACAGTTCAAGGGCTTATCTCACTCATTCAGAAACTGCAGTAGCCAAACTAAACTCATCCAGACCACATGCCACTGAGATCATAACCCCAAGTGCCATTAAATTCAATTTTGTATAGCAACATTTTCTCCTACTAGGTGTCCACTGTCCAGTGATCATCATTCTTGGTATGAACATGTCTTAGTCAACTCAGGCTGCCACAACAAAACACCATGGACTGGGTGGCTTAAACAACAGAATTTTATTTCTCACAATTCTGGAGGACTGGGAAGTTCAAGATCAAGGTGACGGCCGATTCTGTTCCTGGTGAGAGCCCGCGTCCTGGCCTGAAGATGGTTGCATTCTTTCTGTGTGCTCATTTGGTCTTTCCTTGGTGCATGCATGTGAGAGAGAAAAGGAACAATCTCACTGGTATCTCTTCTTAAAAGAGTGCGATCCCATCTGACAGGGCCCTGCCATCCTGACCTCACAGAAACCTAATGACCTCTCAGGTTTGTGAGAAATGCTCTCAGGGGGCCACGCCCCACTCCATCCCTACGGAGAGCAACTACAGGCGAACCACCCCTGTAGTGAGATACTGTAATGCCTGAAAGCATGTAGCACCCTAAGGTCAGTCAGAAATAAAAATAAAGATTAAAAATATCTTCCATTTTAAATTGAGAATATGAAGAGAGACTATAACATCGGAGAAAAGATGACTTAAGAAACAAAAAGCAAATAATAAAACCTTGGGTGCAGGCAGGTAGAGGCTTACTCGGCATTGTCTACATTGGCACATAGAAGGGGTGCTGAGAAAGTCCACTCAGAGTTCCCAGAGCCCTAGGCCAGTGAACTCAGTGCCTCCTTGAAGTCTTTCATTTAGTTTATTCTTCCTCCCACTGGGCCCAAACTATAAAGAACGATGTTCAGAGAACCATAAGCCAAAAGAGGAGATGACTAGAAAGCTAAATAGATGAAAAAAGTGCACTTTGCATGAGTGAATAAGTGATATGGAAACTGCTTTACTTGGAGTTTGTATTCATGTGATGACATGGGAGAGAGCAGATGAGTTCAGTGATGGGAGAAAGGTGGCATTACTTTTTTTCACCAAGGCCAATCAAGGTAACAAAGTTGAATTTTCACTTACTTTAAATAAGCAGTCACAGGGGATAACAAGTCTGGTTGAAAAGTAGTCTTCTCGGAGAAGGACTGACTAAGCTTTACCCTTTTCATACCTTGTTCTTTCTGCCAAATTTGTATTTTCTGCTACGCAGCAAGTACCACAAGTATATGGAGACCACCTATGTCTTCTTTTACCTTATAATCCTATTGTGCCTTGTACAATGCATGGCACATAGTAGATGTTCAATAAACATACGCAATGAATTAATGCTCCATCACTATGTTTTTACAAAAATCATATAAAGCCCTATTAGATTCAAAAAGGAAAGAAGGGGAAAACTCTTCTCTCATATGCATGTATTTACTGATGTGGTTATTAACAGGCTCCAAAAGAAAAGAGGCTTAGCTTGGAGCAGTGGGGAGAGATGAAAAAAGATAAGGTTTACATAAGTAAGCTTTTCTTAAGTTATTTTCATTGACCTCAAAGCAAAACACAAAAATTAAATCCTAATTGTCCTCATATTGCTAATGTAAGAAAAATTTGAACACATCTTAGAGTTAGGAAAATTTGAGTATCCAATTACAGATTCACTGCACAAGTACATGTTATTATATGAATAAAGATAAAGAATCGGACTCCCTATTTTCCAGGACTCTGCCCACATCGTCCAGGGTCCCCTGGCGTGTGCTCTGTTTGTACTTTCCTATTCTATTCGGTCAAGCTGTCATTTTATTTCATGCCTTCCTTGTCTCCTTAAATGAATACATGCTTCCTGCATGCTGGTCTGATGACTGTGGAATTCACTGTTGACTCAGATAATCTAAACAGGTTAATTCAGGCAAATGCCAAAACCAGTACAAGCCAAAAAAGAGATATGGACACCACTTCAAAATGTTGTATGTAACAAATTCTGCTATTCCCCAATAGTTTAAGGCAAAAAAAAAAAAAATTGCAACTTAAAATTTGACTGTCTAAGGTAAACTATCTCAGTTTTTAAAGCCTAATAGATAGTGATATTTATTTAAGAAATTATATTTTATGTCATGTATCTTCTTTTGTTTTCCTATTTTCTGTGGCTCCACAGGGTTGTGGATAAACAATAAATCACATTTTTTTCTCTTTGTTTCTCCCTGGAAACTGGAATCTAATCATTACCCTGGCTCCCACACATTATGAATGCCTCACTTGATGTGGAACCTAGAGATTAAAATGAGAGTGTGATAAGCAGGTGTTTGTTTTATAACAGGATCACAGAAAGTTGAGCAAGAAGGGCTCTCAGAGATTATCCAGTCCAATCTCTTTTTCACTTAAGGAACCTGAAGCTCAAAGAGGTATTAAAACTTGCCCTTTGTCCTTGAGCACACGTTTGGTAAGAGATCTATTTCCGAATATTTGTGTTTCAAAGAAGTCTCATTCCTCTACCTTGCTGATCACTGGGAATAAAAGAGGTTGCCTTGCACACTTTAATATATTCCACAGGCATTATGCATCTGAGAACTCTGGAGCTAAAAATAAAAAATAAAATAAAATAAAATAAAACAAAAAATAAAGCAAAACAAAACAAGACAAAATAAAATAAAATAAAATAACATTACCCCCAAACTCACTTGGTTCTGGGGTTGGAGAAGGATTCTCTGGTAACTGGAACTCTAAGTGAGTTATAAAAATGAAAAGCTGTAGCGTCACTGTGTAACTATGAAGCTGAGGACATGCATGTCTACTGCAGAGCCTTCCACCACCGCAGCTGAGCAGAGAGACCCTTGCTAGTACCTGTTGATGAGTCCACACCTTGCCAGGCCCACCCATTTCTTTCTTAGGAGCTCTCCTGCTCACATCTTACTCTGTAGACACTGGGAGCTCTGCCTACACCTGGGAAAGTAGTGCTGAGGATGGGAGAATTTTGGCTCCCTGTCTCATCAAGAAACCAAATGGGAACCAGAAGAAAGAGTGTATCAAATTTATCAAAGGGGGTGATTTATTATGTGGAATTGCCCGTTTCTTAGAAGTCACCAAACAGTGAAGTTATTTTCAGTAAATCAAAAAGACCTTTGAAGCCCTGGCCAGGTAGCTCAGGTGGTTAAAAGATCCTCTTGATACGCCAAGGTTGAGGGTTCGGATCCCCGGGCAGGGCACATACAAGAATCAAGCAATAAATAAATGGAACAACAAATCAATGCTTTTCTCTCTTTCTTCCTCTCTTTCTAAAATCAATTAAAAAAAAAAAACTGTTATAGATCATACACTGATCCACACAATGCTACACAGACTAACTATAACACTGAGTTTCCTTCCTCTGACTTGAATTATATTGTCACTCAGTAGGATTACCTCAGGTTTATCGGGAGCTCTGAATAAAAGTTAAAGATATCTTAGGTTACTAAAAATGAAGAAAACATTACCTAATAGAAGAAAATCAGGTCACTTGGAGGACAAGACAAAATGATGAAAGGTATTTTTATGGGTGTATAAAAAAAGATTTGGTAGTATTGATTTTCAACCAAAGAAAACTATACCAAAGGACTCTTCAAATTATCTAAGAGAAACCCCCCTCCCCTAGTCCAGGGTAATATTCCACGGTAATAACTCACTGGGCAAGGCAGGGAAGCTCTCCTGTAACTGGAGTCTTGTGGTCTGCGGCGGTCCCGGAGTCCTCTTTCTTCCTCCTCCATCCAGCTGTGCCCCCAGAAGCTGCTCATCCATTTGGCAAAAGTCACATCATCATCATCGTCATCTTTATACTCCATGTAAAGGCGATTCAAAATATCCAGGGCCTGTCCCTAAATCTGGCAGAGAGAAACGTCATCAAACTCAGCTAACTTGATGAAACCTAGGATCTCCAAAAGCCGAAACTACCTGGTATTTTCAAATGGTCTCCGATAATGGGATCCTTGAAGGAGAAAGATTTACTAAACAACCCCTTCACCATACGGCAGCCTCGGGCAATGTCTATTTATAAATTGTGCAGCTCACATGCCCCTCCCCTCCCCCTGTCTTTTTAAATTGAGAGGCTTTTTAATCCTTCCATTGCCAGGCTTGTGCCTCACAGCCTAGGGGTTGGGAGCACAGTCCACTGCCTGATTTTGCCGGTGCTTTGCTGCCGATGGCATGTGATGGCATCTCCAGCTGTCAATGATGATAGTGCATGACCCTCATAATATGCCTCTCAGCTCAAGGCCAGTCCTAAAATGGGGCCACTCACAAGGGACAGATTGACCGCAGCCTGCAAGATGGCGAGCTATTGGCATGTCATATCCAAAGCTGGATACCCTCCTAATAAATAACTTGATATTGATATAAAATCCAGCTCCTGGGGCAAAGGGGACAAGTTTTTAATTGACATTATTTACATACATGCAAATGTAAATAAGTTACATGTAAAATGTACAAATCTTCAGTACATGATCTAATGAATTTTCTGATACATTTAACCCTGTATAACCACTGCCAGGTAGCTGAAGACAACATTCCTAGCACCCCAGCAAGCTCTCTCCTTCTTCTTTCCAATTTCTCCTCCCTCCAAAAAATTACCACTTCTGACCTGTGTCGTCATAGATGAATTTTGCCTGCTTTTGAACCTTCTGAGGCAGGAGATAGTCAGGAAGGAGGAAACTTCAGAGGTGCCCCAGGGCTAAGGAGGTCAATACAGGAATCATGAATGTACCTGGGCAGAAGATGCTACAGGACCCCTGCTTCATTATAATAAATTAGCATTGTGGGACCCCCTTCCCCAGTGGCCAATCAAGGAAAATCATGGGAGACCACATGCACAGTAGCTTTGAAGTAATATAGCTACTTGTACATGCACAATAAAAGCCTGCCAAAACTAGCCAGGAAATATCTGCCCTATAAGAGTAGAAGCCCTCCAGCCCCTGGGATCAATCTCTGCTTGGAGCTGGCCCCCTCCCATGTTCTGTGAAGTGTACTATCACTCAGGAAATCTGCTCTCTTTCTTTCTGCTATAAACTCTGCGTTCGGTTCAATTCTTTGTGTACGAGTACCAAGAGCCAGTTACCTGTGCCCACCTGTGACACTTCTTTCAATGGAATTGTATGGCATGCGTTATTTTGTGTCATTCAACATTATGTTGGTGACATTTATCCATGCTTTTGCAATAACAGTAGTTCATGCTGTACAGTATTATATTGTATGAATATGCCATATTTTTTTAATCTACTACTGATGGTCATTTGTGGCTGTCCTTTGGACTGTTTCCAGCAGAGCTCTTATAAACAAAGCTTCTATGAACATTACGGTCCCTGGTTTTTAGTGGCCATTTTTTTTCAAGGTAAGGAGAACATTACATATATTGATCCCCTACTTTGTACCAGGTACAGAGTCAAGTATTTTACATATGCTGTTCTCATTATAACAACCCTATGACTGCGAGATTTGTGTCGCATTTTATGGTTGAGGAAACTGAGGTCATCACTTGCCCAAGGGGAAATGACTTCTAAGCAGCACGGCCAAGTTTGAAGCATGCAGTAAGACAACAAAATCTAGGCTCTACTCACCACTCTCCCAGTATTCCAAATAGACCTTTGAAAAATCTTGCATTTTTAAACAGAAGTATTCTGGGCCATTTTCCACGTGAAAACTCTTCTGTAAGCTCCAAAAAGGAAGATAATTGTGACCAATGTTCCTAGAGACTGTTACTACAAGTTATAAGTTACTAAAGGAAAGCAACCAACGCATAAAGTGGCTTGCAACATTTTTATTTCTTGTCTTAAATACAGAGATGCTTGCTTGTTCTTTTGTAATGTGATTGAAAAGTGGCCACATCCTAAATCTGACAAGCTCTGGGGAGGCCTGTTTGGCCGTGTTATAAACTCAGTGACCTACAGTAACCACGTAGGATGGTCTAAACATAAAACTTCCTAATTAAAAGCGAGTGCTGGCCGTAGTCATGTAATAGGCCTGTAGCTTCCTTGACCAAGGTCAATCTTTACCTGAGGTAGGCCTACTTATTGTCTTTTGCATCTAAGATAACATATCCTTGGAGTGTCAGAGCAGCCCCCCCTTTTCTGGACCCCTCGAGGTGCACCCATTGCACTGGAACATGAGACCACAGCAGCCCTCTTCGTTACCTTGTTGCCCGCACACCACCTCTAGGTCCAGTAAATGTTCATTGTTGATTGTCCTATATTCCCAGTGTAAAAGTAGTATTTGTCTCTCTGTTTTACTCTCTATCCAATCACAGAGGTTTTCCTGCTTTGGTCTCTCCTGCCTCCCTAACCTACCACCAATGAATTTCACGTAACACTCCTTAGCCTCCTCCTCTGATTATCATGTATAAAATAGGCTGCAATACTGTCATTCCCTGGGGCACTTTCTCAATTTTTGCTTCCCCGCAATTGTCGTCAGTTTGGCTCAAGTAAACTCATAAAAATTCTCTACAGGTTTGGACATTTCTTACATCAACAGTAACAGTTTTATTAGAGCATGGAGGGAGCCTGGTTCTCAATGACCCAGTGAGGAAGGAAAAGTTGTAACTGTATGCCGTCACTGTTGGTTGTCTCTGTTATTAACGAAAGAAATAAGAGAACTTTTCTTGCAGAAGCAGGACCACGTCTGTCCAACAACACTTGACTATGAATAAACCTCTCCTTTTCTAGTCCTTCTAAGACAAGGGTGATGTTTCTTCCAATTTCCGAAACAAAAATAAATAAATCTACAGTCAGGGGATGGGGAAACCAGAGCAGATAATATCTAATTATTACTTTAAAGTATTTTGAGGAAAAGAAATAGGACTTTATTTTAAAACGTCTTTGAGTGATATCTGTCTCTTAGAGTGGTGAGCTCCCCCTTCCTTTAGTGCCACACAGAAGACAGAACCTATTTAGATATTGGAAGTAGCTTTATTATGAGGAACTGGCTCATGCAATTATAGAGACTGAGGAGCCCCATAAGCTGCCATCTGCAAGCTGGAAACCCAGGAAAATTAGTGGTGTAATTCAGTCTAAATCCAAAGGCCTGAGATCCAGGGAAGCTGACGGTCTGCATCCCAGTCCAAGGGCAGAAGACAATGAAATGAGATCTCTCAGCTCAAGCGGTGAGGCAGGGGGAGAAAAGGGCAAATTCCTCCTTCTGCCTTTTGCTGCACTGAGGCCCTCGATGGATTGGATAATGATGTCCGTCCGCACTGGGGAGAGCAATCTACTTTACTGAGTCTACTTATTCAAGTGTTAATCTCATCTAGAAACACCCTTACAGACACATGCAGAAACAATGGTCAACATGGGCACCCCTGCACAGTAAAAATGACATATAAAATTAACTATCACAGGCCCAAATCCTGTTTATGAGGGTTCCCACCCTCATGATCTATTTACCTCCCAAAGACCCCACCTCCAAATACCATCACACTGTGGATTAGGTTTCAACATACGAATTTGGGAAGATCACAAACATTCAGTCCAGCCTACGTGACCAGCACCCAGTACTAACCCTGGGCACTAAGTCTCTAATAAGTGAGTCCTTTTAGAGAGTCACTAAACCTGGGGGTGGTCTTCCGGACCCTCAATACAGGAAATAAAGAGAATTCTTCAAATCTTTTGCCAAAAATTCTCCCAAGGCAACAAGATATATAAACTTAGCTTCAGAAGAAAAAGAATTTGCTCTATATTATATAAAATTAGCCCATCTCCATTTTTTTTCTAGTTAAGCCCATTTCTTTAAAAGTGTGAGAGAAAGATGTTTTCCTATTTTGCCTGGACCAAGGTTCTTCTGACAAACCTGGGGCAGCAAAAGAGCAGGGGCAGCAGGAGGCGTTAAGCGCCAGCAGCGGCGGAGAGCGAGCTGCCCTTCGGGCTTGTCCCCATGGCCCAGGACCTGGCCCTGCTCCGCCTGAGAGAACAGCCGTCAGCTTTCCCTGGAAGGAGCCTGGAAACCTGTCTTGAGGAGATGGTGCCAGGGGCATAGGACCCAAGGGAGTTGTCCTTTGACCCTGCTCTAATGCTTTGCCTTGCCAAGCCCATAGGGTGTCCCCACAAAGTGTCAAGTGGCAGAAACTGCTTGCTGCAGTTAGAGTGTACATTTTTTTTTTATCATCCTTAACGTGAAAGGCACTACCCTCTCTTAGAGGGCAGGGAGCGCGTATGTGTTCTCATAAAGCAATCAAACATCATTGGTGCCCAGGTAATCAGTGAAACTTATTCCTGGGCTATGTAAAAAATGAAGTGGCTTTTCAGTGCCCTCTTTCACATTCTGTGCTTCATAAGACTGCAATAATGAATAGGTGATTTTCCCTTTCTTTGTTTCATTCTCTCTTTCATTCATTTATTTCCCTTATTCATTTCATTCTCCATAGTCCCTACTGTTATAGTAATTTAGCCTTTTGTTTTCCTTTTCCTTGAGAGTTAAAGGGAAGGAATTCTTTCTTTTTGTTTAAGATTATATTTATTTTTATTTTTAGAGCGGGGAAGGGAGGGAGACAGAGAGGGAGGGAAACATCAACGTGTGGTTGCCTTTCATGCGCCCCCCACTGGGGACCTGGCCCGCAACTCAGGCACGTGCCCTAGACTAGGAGCCAAGCCAGAGACCCTTCGGTGCGCAGGTCAGCACCCAATCTACTGAGCCCCAGCGGCCAGGGCAGGAACCATTCCTTATGCTGCTTTCAAGCTCGCCTGAGCCAGTCCCATTCTGGAAAAGAAATACTATGTACAAAAGAACTAAGCCGCTTCATCATTTTAAATATATACAGTCAAAATACATTAACAGTTTTAGACAGTTTTCACTTACTGGAAAGCAGTGTTTGAATACTTGAAACTGTGTACTGTGTTCTATTTAATAGCCTGATTGTCAGAATGTTCTTTTGTAGGCAAAATGCCATAATGTAATCATCATTTCCATGAATGTTATCAAGGTACGACGTAAAATTTGTCACCCTTTTGAGATGGTCATCAAAGGAACGGATTATTTGTTGTTTAACCAAGTGCCCTAAAGTATGCACATGAGGGCACATCATTTTTATTTTAAAAAGCTATGCAGCCTATATTATGAAAACTATTTTTAAAATATGCCACTGTCAATGTAAAAAATATATGAGGGAAATAAATGTGTTTTCAGAGTTTTACATACAAGAATATTGGTTATATAAATACCTAGTTACTTTGGCATTTAGTATCATTAAATTCTACAAGGTTTTGGCTAATGGTAGGCTTTATAACAGTCAAAGTTGTTAGATGTTGGAACAGGGTTTTTTTTTAAGATTTTATTTATTTATTTTTAGAGAGGGGAAGGGAGGGAGAAATAGAGGGAAAAAACTTTCAATGTGAGAAAGAAACGTCAATCAGTTGCTTCTCATATGCGCCCCAACCAGGGATGAACCTGCAACCCAGGCATGTGCCACCGACTGGGAATCAAACTGGCGAACCTCCGCTTTGTGGGATGATGCCCCACCAACTGAGCTACACCAGACAGGGCTGGAATAGGTTTTTATGAGACAATACATCATCTCTTCCAAAGGAGACCTTTAAGCACAGCATTGATTTTCACATGCCAGAGAGGGAAGATCATCTCTGCAGCTTTGCCTCTAGGAGTGTTATTAGTTGTATGACTTCTCAAGGTCTTTTTGACCCCTGAGCATCTATTATTCTACAACAGACTGAACATAGTATTTGTTAAAATTTACCGCTATTGTGAAAAACTTCATCTGTCCAATTCATCAGTTGTTATACTTCACAAAGGGCTTCTTCCCAGTTATTAACTGCAATTTCACAGAATCTAAGGGTAATATCTCACTGCCCCCTAAGAAATGCTTCAGAGGAGAACTGGGGGAATTAAAGTCCTGTGAGTCTCACTTCTAAATGGGGCAAAATTTTTGTACTGTACAATAAAGGAGGGGATCGCCAAACATTTAAAGGAAATGTGGCAAAATACTTTTGACATTTAGAAAAAGAAAATGGAAAGATTAAAGTCTTAGTCAGTAAACAATGGAAAGTCTTCAG
The DNA here is from genome assembly GCA_004026545.1 of Mormoops blainvillei. Taxonomy (NCBI): domain Eukaryota; kingdom Metazoa; phylum Chordata; class Mammalia; order Chiroptera; family Mormoopidae; genus Mormoops; species Mormoops blainvillei. The sequence goes on along the minus strand of PVJD01000746.1, from coordinate 315,283 downwards.
ATTATTAAAAATGCTGAGTAAAAAAAGCCCAATCTCAAAAGGTCACATACTGTCTGATTTTCCTTATATAACATTGTTTAACACAATCTTAGAAATGAAGAACAGATTAGTGGTTGCCAAAGATTAGGAATGGGGGGTGGGGTTGTGGTTATAAAAGTTTAGCATGAGGAAACTTTGTGGTGATCAAACAGATCTGTATTTTGATTGTAGTGGTAGTTACACACAAAGCTATACTTGTACATGTGTTAAAACTGCACAAAACTGTAAGACACACAAAGGAATGAATGTATAGCTAGTGAAATCTGAGTAAGTGCTGTGGATTGTATCTGTCAATTTCCTGGTTTTGATTTTGTCCTACAGTTATGTAAGTTGTCAACACTGGGAGAGGTGGGGTGAAGGGTACACAGAAACTCCAGGCACACTTATTTCTAACTTCCTGTAAATCCATAATCATTTCATAATAGAAGTAAAAAAAAAAAAAAAAAGACTGGTACCAAGAAAAAGAAACTTCTCCAAATGGTGAGTGGTTGCAGGATCGAAATGCTATTGAGCTACAAGTATTCTGGGAAGATAATAATGCAGGCAGCACTGGTTTTTAATCTCTCTGAATCCCCATATAAAAACCTAAGAGCCACTGTAGAGGAAAACACCCATGGACAACTCTTCAACAAGTACCTCATTTCTGCAGCCCCCAGTGGAGGGTGAGGGGTCAAGCCACCAACAGCTAAGACCGAATATAATTGTCGGTGTAGGAGGAAAAAGAAGGAAGCAACCATCTGCCAGACCTGAGAACAGGAAAACCACAAAAGAGTCAATAGCTTGGAAAGTACTAGGGATCAATTTTAAAGTGTTAATCTTTTATCTGGCAAGCTTGCTGAATTGTTTTATTGCTTCTAGTATATTATAAAGTTTCTTGCATTTTAGTGTTAATCTTTTATCCAGCAACATTGCTGAATTATTTTATTGCTTCTAGTAGATTATACAGTTTCTTGGATTTTCTAAGGAGACAACCATATTGTCTATAAATAATGAAAAGTTACTTCTTTCTTTCCAATATCATTTTATTTCCTTATTTTTTTTTTTGGTCTTATTATTTTTGCCAACACCTTCAGTACTATGTAATAGAACGTCTGACTGGTTCTTGACCACAAAAAGAAAACTACTAACATTTCACTGTTAGGTATGATATTTATTTAGACTTTCAGGTGGTCTTTATTGGGTTTTATAATAAAAATATGTTTCCAATTTTGTCGCAAGGAAATATCGCAAAATATTAATGTTGGTTAAATCTCGGGAGAAGGTTGTAGTAAAAATAATTGCAACTTTTTTGCTACTTCTCCCATGGAGAGTTGGAGTCTAATTCACCTCCCCATGAATCTGTGTTGGCTTAGTAACAAGCTTGACCCTCAGAATGTGATCGAAGAGGTGTTCTAGAAGGCTTTGCAGCTTCTGCCTGAGGCCCTTGGGACACTCTCTGGGAAACCTGAGCTGCCGGCTGCCACATAAGTCTGCCCACCCACGCTGCCATGCTGGAAAGGCCACAAGAACATGCTCCACTGGAGAGTCTCAAATGAGTCCAGTCTTCAAGGTACTGTCACCAAGGTGTCAGACACCAAGTGAAGCCATCTTGAACCTTCCAGATTAGCCCATCCACCAGGAGGGTAAACTTTGTTGACACCAGCAGAAAAGTCAACCAAGCCGTGCCCAAATTCCTGAGCAACAAAATTTTAAGATGTAATAAAAGAGTTGTTTTAAGCCACTAGGTTGTTTGAAGCCACTACCACTTGCGATAGTTTGTCAAGCAGTAATAGATAACTAGAACACAGGTGCAGAAACTATTTTTCATGGTTTTATATTTTTTCGTAATTTAATAAAATTGAGTCTCCTCCTCGTTTTTGGATTAGAGGTTATTTTCCACTGTGTAGGAAAACTAAAAAGGAAAAGCTAGGGAAGCACAGTCTAGAGGTTCTCAGGTTCAGTGCCGTCCACTATCCCCATGCTAAGACCAGGTCTGCATAACCATGGCTATTATCTAACAGGAGTGAATTAGAAAACGGTGCCCTTAAATTGGTGGCACTCCTCCGTAGGCCCATCACTTAGTCATGATCAGCACCTTCATGCAAATCAGGAAAAGCAGGACCTTCCCCGGGGCAGACATAGCCTGACACCAGACCGTGATGAACAAAGTGCAAGCTGGGCCTCAGTTAGTATAACCTGTATGGGATATCTTTATAATTTAAAGTGCAAGGCAACATTTATACATTTGCAAATGACACGCTTTTTTGTGGGTGGCAATGAGCTAAGTTGATGAGAATAGAAAGATCTTATAAATCTGTGTGAGTGGGCAGAAGGGTAACAAATGAGCACATTAAAGCATCATATGAGCTATCAGTCATAGCTAAGGAGAGGGAACTGGGGTTACTGGAGATTGTTCCCTGATGATAGATGCAGAGGCTCCTTCTGACAGTAAAAAGAGCAGCCACTTAATTGATGCACAAAGTGACATTTCTCCTGAGAAGGAAAGCATTACCACCCACTCAACTGATGCTGTGATGGAAGTTGAATAAGGCAGAAACCATCGGGAGAAAGACTAGAGAATAATTAATAGCATGAGGGCTCAGAGGTAACCAGGACTTCTATATATCATAAGTGGGACACAAGGACAAGCCAAGCAGATCCCAACGGGAGCAGCTGCATTGGGGAGCTGGCAGCAGGGACTACACACAGCACGCTTAGGACTGGGAGCTGGTTCCTGTGATGATGTGGTGATGGCAGCAGCAGCAGCAATGAGTTGATTTCCCGGCTGGTACCAATGGTGTTGGACAGCAGTGGCGGTAACAGACCTTTAATGTTGGCAACAGAATAGTGGAGATAAAGCAGCAGTCAGGAACTTGTTCAATGAATACCTCATCAACACTTTATTCAGCACTGACCATGTTTCAGGTTGTGTAGATAAGTTAAAAACACCCATTATGCCCAGTCTCATAACAGAGAGGAGTACAAAGATGATTCAAACATGGTCCCCGCCCTTCAGGGACTCAGAACTGAATATTGGTAGCACACATGAGAACAAACAATTTTCGCAATGGGGTCATTGTGGGGAAGAAATATAAACTGTATGGTCCAACACAAAAGGAGAAAATATATCCTTTGCTCTGACATCTAGCATTAGAGGAGGCATTGTAATAGGCACCGTGTAAGAGACAAGACAAATCAGACATAGATTCTGATCTGGGATGCTTAGAGTTCAGTAGATGAGGTAGAACAAGTATAATTCTATAAAACAAGGTAGAAAGGTCTGTTTTAAGAAAGTTTCAGAAAAAATATTTCGGGAGTTTAGAGAAAGGCCCACATATGGTATGCGCTCAATATGGTTTTAAGTAAACGGACATTCTACCTATTCCATCTTGAATGCCGTCTTTTTCTTCCTTGATGTCCTTCCATATCACTCACTTAAAACAATATTTATGTTGCTATAACCATATTGTGTCCCACAAAATTCACGAGTTGAAGCCCTAACCCCCAAGTGATGGTACTTAGAGACATGTCCTTTGGGAGGTAATCAGGGTGAAATGGTTTCATGGGGGTGGGCCCGGTCTGGTGGGATGAGTGAACTTATATGAATGGGCACCAAAGAGTTTGTTCTCGCCCCTGGTGAGCGCGCGCGCACACACACACACACACACACACACACACACACACACACAAAGAGGTCATGTGAGAACACAATGAGAAGGTGGCCATCTGCAAGCCAGGAATAGAGCTCTTACCAGACACAGAACTGGCCAGAGCCTTACCTTGGACTTGCTTCCAGAACTGTGGGGAATACACTTTTGTTGTTTAAGCCACCCAGTCTATGGTATGTGGTTATAGCAGCTCTAGCATGCTAATACAGATTTTGGTACGGGGAGTGGGGTCCCTGTCTCCCTCAAATTCACGTCCTTCCTTCATGCAAAATACATTAATTCCATCCCAACAGCCGCAAAAGTCTTAACTCATTGTAGCATCCACTCTAAAATCTAAAGTCCAAAGTTTTATTTAAAGATTTTAAAAGTTTATATTTAGAGAGAGGGGGAGGGAGAAAGAGAGGGAGAGAAACATTGATGTGTGAGAGACACACAGATTGGTTACCTCTCGCACACCCCCAACCAGGGACCCCGCCCACCACCCAGACATGCACCCCAACTGGGAATTGAACCGACGACCTCTCAGCTCACAGGTTAGCACTCAATTCACGGAGCCATATCAGCCAGGGCTCATTTAAATATCACCTAAAATAAGTATGGGTGAGACTTGAGATATGAGTCACCCTGAGGCAAAATTCTTCACCAGCTTCTCCAATACAATGGTATGACAGGTATATTATAGACATTCCAAAAGGGAGAACTAAGAAAGAAGGAAAGGGTGATGGGTCCCACACAAGTCTAAAAATTAGCAAGACAAATTCCATTAGGCCCACTGGGGTGGTAGTGTCACCTCCACAGCTATAGCGTGGGGTAGAGGAACAACCCTACCCATGCAGCTTTCTGCAAGGGTGGCCCTGCCCTGAAGTACCGGGCAGGGGCATCCTGGTGGCCAGCCCCACACTTTAAAATACAGGACGAATGAGCTCTGCCCCTTAGTTCTGTGGTGGGAGTGACAGCCGGAATCTGAGTAGCCTTTGGGTCATTTTTCCTGTTTCTTGAAAGATAAAGAATCTTCATAGCCGAATAGCTCTATGGTCCCATCCTGCAAAATATTAAAAGTCTGACATCCTTCCTTCATTCTGTCCCACTTTTAGCCCTCTCTAGTCCCAGCTGACAGTGTTTCTGCTGGTATGATCCCATGTCTATCCCTGGCTTCTGCTGCCATGGATGATGAAGTCCATCAATTGGGCTCATGATCTAGCAAATGGTTGTTAAGCCATACCCTTAGAGTTCCCTTCAGGACAAGCTTCCTCATTGTTTGCAATTATAGATAGGTTCAGAATTTTCCAAATTTCCATGTTCTGGCTCCTTTTAACTTAACAGTTCCTTCTTCAATTCATCTCTCTCCTCTTGCATTATACTATAAGCTATAAGGACAAGCCAAGCAATACTTTCAATATTTTACTTAAAAGTCTCCTCTGCTAAATACCCAATTTCATCACTTGCAAGTTCTATCCTCTACAAAACAATAGAATACAATTCAGCCAAGTTCTTGGCCACTGTGTAACAAGTATTAATTTCCTCCAGTTTTCAATAACCTGTTCCTCATTTCTGCCTGAGATGCCATTGGAATGGTGCTTAATATTCATATTTCTAACTTTCTTTTCATGATTTGTATATTTCTGCAAGATGGAGGTTTTGTCTCCAGTTCTTTTTCTTTTTTTCTGAGCTCTCACCAGAATCACCTTTAATGTCCTTATACCTACCAACAGTTCCTTCATAGCAACTGTGGTTTTTTCTAGTATATGCTTCAAAACTCTCCTAGCCTCTTGCCACATCTCCAATGCCACGTCTATGTTTTTACGTATTTGTGACGGTAGCATTCCACTCTTAGTGCCAAAATCTATATTACTCAGGGTTCTATGGGGAAAACTGATAGGATATATATATATACACATACACACACACATATATATTTTATATATATATATTTATAAATATATATGTATATAAAATAATGAAAAGACTCATGAAATTATAGACTGACAAGTCCCAAGATCTGCAGTTGGCAAGCTGAAGACTCAAAAGAGATGATGGCGTAAGTCCCAGTCAGAAAGCCGGGAAGCTCAAGCCCCAAGAAGAGCCAATGCTTCAGTTCCAGTCCAAGCAGGCAGGAAACGACCAGTGTCCCCGCTAAAGGCAGTCAAGCAGCTGAAGTTCCCTCTTACTCCAGGGAGGGTCAGCCTTTTTGTTCTATTAGCTCTTCAGCTAAGGGCAATTTGCTTTATTCACCCAAAAACACTCTCAAAGATACATCCAGAAAAGTGTTTGACCAAATACCTGGACACTTCATGGCGCAGCCAAGTTAACACATAAAATTAGCCATTAATTACATTGACTATATTTTGGTCTCTGGGAGTGCATGAGGGGCAAAGTTTCTCTCCTCATGGAGCTTATAGCCTCTTTATGGGTTTGAATAAAAAAATTCAAACACTGCTAAATGTTTACAACGCGGACGAAGGAAACAAAGTATATGAGAGGAGGTGAGGGTATGCAGAGACATTTAATCTTACAGGAATTTGAAAGCCTTTGAGCTCAAGACTAAAATTGGAATTATGCTTTGGAAAGACCCATCTACTATCAAGGTGCAGAATGACACACAGAAGAGAGGCACTGGAGGCTGGAAAGCTAATATAGCATTTAGCAGTGTTTGAGTTTTTGAGGAAATGGGAAAAAGGGAAAAAAGGGAAGAAAGTATTGTTGAGCACCTGTTATGTGTCAGACATACTTTCAAGTGTTTTCATATATTTGAACTGGGAAGTGGCAGAGAGCATGAAAAGGAAAAAAAATGTTTAAAAGATATTGCAAAGAATCATCCAGATCGCAGTTTACATGACCTTGTGTTTACGTGTGTATACTGGTACATCTATCTGTGCTTGGGCAGGTAGGGTTGGAAAGGAGACAGGTCCAAAACAGTCTAAGGTTTCAATTATGGGTACCCAGCAAGGTAATAGTAATATTATGAGGGTTACACAAAGGGGAAGAATGAGAAGATGATGAGTTACACAGTTTAAAATGAGGCACCCAGGGCTTCCGTTCAAGATGGTGGCACGGGTAAACACGGTCGGCACTCGCCTTCTCCCACAACTGCATTAAAATTACAACTAAACTATAGAAGAACCATCATTCAGAACCACCTGAAATCTAGCTGAATGAAAGTCCTAAAACAAAGGATATAAAGAAGCCACATCGGGACTGGTGGGAGGGATGGAAATGAGGAACAGGATGTGGTGGATAAAAATTGGGCGGGATGTCTCAAGTACAGAGGTCGCTCCTGAGGAGGGAGGGGTCCAATCCCCACACGAGAACCCCCAGCTCAGGGTTCCAGTGCCAGGGAGAGAAGTCCCCATAACTTATGGCTGTAAAAACCAGTGGAGATTGTGGCTGAGTGAGACAGAGCACTTCTGGAGACCCAGGCAGCTCCTCATAGAAGGGCCTGTGCATGGACTTAATCAGACTTACTTACTCTGAGCTCAAGGGCTGAGGCAGCAGTTCAAAAGGCACTAGGGACAGACAGGGAAGAAATGAATTGTCTAGCATCAGGGTGAGAGTTGGAGGAACAGCTTTCTCCAAGACAGAAATTCTGGCAGAAGCCATTCTTCCTTTTCTGAGTCCCCCTCCCCCACAGAGCCAGCAGGCAAGTACCATATGAATCTCCATCAACCTGGCTCACACTTTTCGCCCAACCCTGATGATTCCATGAGACCTTACCTTACCCAACCAGCAGGCCCACCGAAGCTATTTCCAGTGGCTTTTCCATATGACTGGCCTGTCTTGGTTTATGCTTCAGATTTTCTTAAAATTTCTCAGACAAGCAGCATCTGGCCTTAGCATGCCATATTCCTCTCACTAAGTGTCCCCAGGCTGAGCACTACTAGTAGCCAGTCCTGGTTTGCAGCTTGGTCTCTCCTGGGCACCTCCAAGCCCAGCATAAGTTCTGCAGATTGCTTGTAGTTCATGCTGTGAGACCCCAGGCAGCAGGTGACCTTGGACTGCACCTCCCAGGTCCCAGAGCCAGCACACCTGCTGGACAACTTCAGACAACATTAAGCACCACCCAAGCACCTCCACAAGTAACACACTCAAGGGGTAGACTCAGTGGGTACCAGAGCCCCACTGAAGGAAGTCCTGCTCCATGGGGTAGGACCCTGAACATCTGATCTTCCTTGGAGGTAGCAGCCAGTCTTTGCAATTGATCAACCTAGGGATAAATTCCTCCCATTAACATGCAAACAATCAAGGTTCCACTACAACAGGAGGGTGTACATAGGCCACATAGTGGGGGTGTGGGTTGAGTGCACCTGGAGTGTCTAGTTCAGGTGACCAGGGAAGCTATGCCACTGGACCCTACATGACACCTACTACTCTTCCAAGCCTAGGAGATGCAGGAACTCTACCTAATACACAGAAATGAACACAGGGAGACTGCCAAAATAAGGAGACAAAGAAACATGTACCCAATGAAAGAACAGAACAAAACTCCAGGAAAAAAGAAGTAAACAAAAGGGAGACTAGCAACCTGTTAGATGCAGAGTTCAAAACACTGGTTATAAGAATGCACAATGAACTTAGGGGAGAAATAGATGAACTTAGAGGGAACTTCAACAGCATAAAAAAGGACATGGAAATCATATAAAAGAACCAGTCAGAAATGAAGAATACACTAACTGAAATAAAGAAAAAGTTACAGGGAATCGACAATAAAGTAGATGAAGCTGAGAATCAAAAGAGCAGCTTGTAATATAAGAAAGCAAAAAACACCAAATCAGAACAGCAAACAGAAAAAAGAATCCAAAAAATGTGAGGAAAGTATAAGGAGCCTCTGGGACAACTGCAAGTGTACCAATGTTCACATCAAGGTGGTACTCAAAGAAGAAAGAGTAAGAAATTGAAAACCTATTGAAAAAATAATGACAGAAACCTCTCTAACTTGGTGAAGGAAACAGACATATAAATCCTGGAAGCACAGAGTCCCAAACAAGATGAACCCAAAGAGGCCCATTCCAAGACACATCATAATTAAAATGCAAAAGATTAGAGACAAAGAGAATTTTAAGAGCAGCAAGAGAAAAGAAGTTAGTTACCTACAAGGGGTCTCCCCTAAGACTGTCAGCTAATTTCTCAACAGAAATTTTGCAGGTCAGAAGGGATTGGCAAGATATATTCAAAGTGATGAAAAGCAAGGACCTACAACCAAGATTACTGTACCTAGCAAAGCTATCATTTAGAATCTAAAGACATATAAAGAGCTTTCCAGGCAAGAAAAAGCTAAAGGATTTCATCACCACCAAACCAGTATTACCAATTTCATCACCACCAAACCAGAAATGTTAAAGGGTCTTCTTTAAGAAGAAAAAAAGATTAAAAATATCATGAAAATGGCAACAAACACATATCTATGAAAACAATTTAATCTAAAAAATAAAATAAACAGAATAAAAACAGACTCATAGATACAAAGAACATTTTGACGGCTGGCAGATGGGAGGGAGTTTGGGGGAATGGATGAAAAAGTTGAAGGGATTAAGGAGTACAAATTGGTAGTTACAATATAGTCATGGGGATATAAACTATGGCACAGGGCGTACAGTCGATAACATTCTAATAACTATGTATGGTGTCAGATAGGTAAGAGATTTATTAGAATGATCACTTAGTAAGGTCTATAATATCTAATCGCTGAAACTAATATATTGTATGTCAACTATAATTGAAAAATTAAAAATAAAAAACACAAGTAAAATGAGGCATCCTAGCAAAGTTGCTCAGTAAGTAGCAAGAAATTATAGGTGAAGAAGTGTTATCCTCAGAGAAATGGTATCTGAAGCAATGAGATGTACTTTGGTTACCAACAGGACTGCAGACAAGAAGACAAATTCTTAAGGATTCCTATACTTGTGGAAGCTATAGAGCTATGCTGTCCAATGTGATAGCCATTAGCCACATGAAGCTATTTAAATCATTTAGAGTTAAAATGAAAAATTTAGTCACATTAGCTATCAATAGCCCCATGTAGCTAGTTGCTATCATATTGAACATCACAGATATAAAATATTTCCAACATCACAGAAAGTTCTATTGGGCAGCATTTATCCAGAGACTGGTCAGAGTAGAAGAACCAGGAAAATTTAATCTCCTGAAAGCCAGGGAAAACAGTGTTTGAAGGAGTAAATGACCAACAGTATCAAGTTCTTCAGTAAAAACATATTAAGGTCAAAAACAAACAATGAATTTAGTGACTTTAAAGTAGTTTTAGACTAGTAATAAACTTAGAAACTAGATGACAAGAGATTTTGGGTGATGGGTGATAAATAAGTAAAGATAACAAGTGTAGATACTTCTTTCCAGTAATTTTTCAGTGAAGAAAACAGAATAGAAACCTCGGGAAGAGTTCAAAGAGAACTGGGCTTTTGTACGTATGTACCTAACATAAGCACGTTTGTAGACTCACTGGAAGACTTAGACACCAATTAACCAGCTATCCAGGAACTTTACCAATCAGAAAAACTTTCATGTAGCAATGACAATTGAGGGAATAGAATCATACAATTTTAAAGATATGAGGAGCCTTAGGAAACATCGAATCACACAGCTCAGCAGCACAGAAATCTAGAATAAGAACTCAGATCTGCATGCCCCTACTAGACATTCTACCTCATTTAACTGCCTAAGAGACCAGAGAAGAGATGAAACAAGCCTCTTCCATTGACTTCCATTAATCTAATAACAACAACAACAAATTATGTTCACATATACAAAACTTCAACTTTTTTAAGAATCAGTTTTAAAATTTAGAAAAACAGAAGTATTGTCTACTTTTTTATAACATTACACTAAAAAGGCCTTAAATATTACCTAACTCTTTAATATAACCCAAAAGGTCTATGTTTTTGCTATTTCACAGCCCAGAAACTTATGAATCAGGCCAGGAAGATCACAAAACTAGTGACATTCTTACTCAGTTCTGTGCTATCAACAATTTGGAAATGACAGAGAAAATGGGAGAAGAATAGGTTCAGGAATTGGAATGAGAAGTTTAACAAACTATAAAATGAACAAGAACAAATTCATTTACTGATGCTGATCTTAAAAATAAGCCCCCCAAACCAGCCTTTTAGATAAATCTTAATTAAACAAATGTTTCAAGAACCTCTAACATTGCCTTTGGAGAGTAAAACTGGGTGGCTGGGGACAGCGGTTGGAGAAAGACTTCACAGTAAACCCTTAGTAACATTTTTAAAAAAGATTTTATTTTTTAAGAGAGGAAGGGGGAGGGAGAGAAATATCTATGTGAGAGAAAACATTGATTAGTTGTCTCTTGTACAATACATGCCTGGACCACGACCAACCCCCAACCCAGGCATGTGCCCAGATGGGAATCCATCTGGAGACCCTTTGTTTTGCAAGAAGCCCAACCAATGGGGCCACATGGGTCAGGGCAACCCTTTATAACTTCTAGGTTGTAACTGTAACAATCTATTACCTATTCCAATAAATACATAAATGTTTTCGAAACACTTAAAATGTTTTAGTTTCCACCAATAGTTTGTAATTAATACCATTCTACAATCCCCTATAAGGTTGCAGAGAAATGGAAATTTCAGAAAAGAAAAATCATAACTGTTTCTGAAAAGGCAAGGGAGAAATTATGTCAAAAGGACAGAAGACTTGCTTTGTGGCATTGGGAATCAGGGAGAGAAGCCTCTTGCCTGCAACAATTACTATCTTATCAATTCAGTTCTATTTTTATCATCTTTAGCTCATCTTTTCAGTCTGTTGCTAAGGAACCCTGTTGCCTGAAAGCAATCTACTAACAGAACCTATATGAAGCAAGAGAAAAGCAATGATCCTGAAACTTACAATTCAGGCCTCAAAAAGCCCATTTTGGTGTCACTTAATATTATCTTTCAATCTGTATGTAGTGCTACTGTGATGTTGTACATCTTCCATTGTACACAACTGATCACTCATAAATTTTTAATATAAATGTCTGCAGACCAGTACATCTGAAATGAGCCACAGTTTTGAATTGATTCTCTATTAATACTTCTTTTCTTCTTAAAAATACTATGAATTCCAAGTAAATCCTGGCAAAGAAAATTTTTGCATTTTAAGAGATCTGGTGCAGAGCACAGGCAAAATAGACAAAGCCATAGATATGTGAAAGCTCTTTTTCTATTTGGGAATGAGGCAAGAGGACTCACATCTAGTGCAAAACGACGACACTGGGCAGACCAGGGCACTAGGGTATGGGGGTGCGGAGTACTCCAGGGACCGTGTTGTGGGCTGGGGTGCCGGGCAGAGTCCAGTACAAGATAAAAAAATACGTAAAGAAAAAGTGGTAACTCTTAAGTCTTCGCGTTGATACCCACTGAGTTCGAGAACCGGGTAACAACACACAGACGTCATCGCTTTCGTAATACGTGCAGACGGGGAGTCGAAGGGACCCCATTCAAGCCGCTTCGACTGAGCCTACCTAGGTTTCCACCAAGTCTGATCTGTGTCATCTGCTGTTGCTCCAATACTCTCACATTCGTCAAGGCTAAAATCTGGTCATGGTACAAATAAGGTCGGTGATAGAGCATGTTATCTTCAGCTTTGATCTCTTTTCTCTCACATCTTTAAAAGTCCTTCCAATCCCTTAGTTTCCAGGACACGCAGGAATGCTACCGAGCAAACGGTCGCGGGACCCTAAAAATCGCCAACGTGGCGGTAACTAGAAAACGAGGGTCCAAATTCCACCAATAAACTGGGCAACTTGGCCTACGCCCCGCCCACACCCCTGTCAGCCAATAACCTTCACAATTCCTCCGCCACTCCCGCCCACTCTTAGGGACGCTGCAAGGCATTCCTCTGCTCTGATCGCCTGCGCACCGTAAAACTCTTTATACTCGCCGCTTCTAGACTTCGCTAGACATCGGCTACCAGCGGAGGCCCAAGACCCCAGAAGATAGTCTCACAAACAGCAGTGGGGAGGAAGGAAAGAAAATGGGTAGCTTGGGACGCCCACCTGACGCCCATCTGCCCCCCGATAGCACGCTGTTCCCCTTGACCCGGAAGTAATTCTCCTCCGCTCTTCCCCTTCCTCCTTCTCCCTCCTCTACGGTTAAGGAGGAGGGAGGAGAAGCGCCGGCCAGGTCTGGCCCGGCATGCCCTGGGCTTCCGGTGACCTCTGGCCCTTTTCTGTTGTACGTTCTTGCTTCCTAGCGTGCTTGCTCGCTCATTACCTTGCTTCCTTCCCTCCCTTCGGCTTTCCTTCGCACGCCAACTGGTGACTGTGGCGCCCGCGACCTGCAGAGAGGCTGTGGCGGAGGACACTCGTCATGGCCGCCTCTAAGCCTGTAGAGGCGGCGGTAGTCGCCGCGGCTGCGCCCGGCTCCGGGAGTGGGGTGGGCGGCGGCGGTGCGACTGCGGGCCCGGGCACAGGGGGCCTGCCGCGATGGCAGCTGGCGCTGGCGGTCGGGGCGCCCCTTCTTCTGGGTGCGGGTGCCATGTACTTGTGGAGCCGGCAGCGACGGCGCCGAGAGGCCGGGGGTCGAGGCGATGCCGGCGGCCTGAAGCGCAACAGTGAACGGAAGACCCCGGAGGGCAGGGCCAGTCCGGCCCCGGGAAGTGGACACCTCGAAGGCACTGGTGCTCACCTGGAAATGGTGAGAAGCAGCCCTGGGCCATGGAGGTGGAACGCAGCGGGTGCAGCCTTTCCTTGAAGGTTGTGCCGGTCAGGGGGCTTCCCATCAGACGGCAGCACGTGGGCTTAGGGAGAGTCTGTCCTGGCTACCTTTAATAGGGAGCGGAGTAGCCTGAGGGCACAGGTTAGCGACATTCTTTGACAGTTTTCTTTTGGTTTCAGAAAAATATTTTTCTCGGTGACACAGCATTTATCTCTAGCGTTGTGGGCACGGGCAGCATTTGTAAATGTGAGTGTGTTAATTAATTAGTGAAGGAAACAGTTCCATGAACGGTTGGTACGTTGTGACATGAATTGCTTTGGAGATTCCCAAGGCCTAGAACTTAATCAGTAATAACCTTTTAATAACGAGTCACTCCCTTTTTTGAAGCGTTTTTTAGTTTACCTTGAAATTTACATGACCAAGCCTGGTATGCCTGAAACAGGTTCTTTGATGTTAGGTGAAACATTGGACTATCTGGTGAACTGCTTTGTATGGTTTTGTTGAAGTATTAAATCCTTTTGGTATGTAACAGCTATGCGGGGCGGCGGGGGGGATTGGCAAGGCTGCATTTAACACTAGCATTGGGTGGGGTGGAGGGTTTTATCTGAGTCTGGGATTATACAATGGTAGTTCCCAGAGTAAATCAGAGGTCAGAGAAACCTTTGGTCAAATAACTCCTGTTTGTATATATTTACAAGTCATTTCCATGGTAAAGACATGTTTAGTTGCTAAATAGTCAAATTGATTTTAAGGGAAATTTTGATGTGGAAATGAACTACCGTGGTTTAGTACTTACTATATGGCTGTCTTCATAGGCCACGAGAGAGCCAGATAGTTTTTCCAATAGGAGAGTAAAATGTTGCCACTTCATACATATGTGTATAAAGATGATTATAGTATGGTGGAAGAACACATGGACTGTGAGGACTAGGACATATGCACTTTATATTGGGCTCTCTGGCCTAGTTACCTTGGGAAAGTCATTTTATCTCTCTGACCTTAGTGTTTTCCTGTAGAATAAGAGGATTAAAAATTAGATATCTTACATTTCTTCCAGCCCTAAATGATGATTCCGAGTGCTGCTAATGAGAGGTAATCAGAGATTCTTTGAATTAGTCATCACTTGTCTCATGTCATTTTCATGCGCCTGAAATTGTCTGGTCATGTCCTAGTTCATTTTAAATTTAATAATTACAGAAGAGTAGTGGGTGAATGAAAGATACATAAAAGTTCTCAGTTCTATAATAATCACCAAAAATAAAGGTAGTTTCTATACATGAAACTAGGTTTTGACATTTCATTTTAGTTTCAAATACTACCCACCTCACCCATTTGGTATTTGATAGAATCTAGCGAACGCATTTTCAGTTTTTCAGCATTGTCTGGGTCAACACTGATGATTTTTAAATTTCATGGTGTTTTTGTAGTTTTATCAGAACAATTATTTTGTTCACCTGACTACCATTAGAAATTAGATCTTAAGATTAACTTATTTGTGTAACTTGAAATGCTTTAAAATAATTTATTATTTTTGATCCAAAATAAAACTGGAACATACTGTTGTACACCTTGTGGAATTTGTGAGCTTGTACCTATAATCTTGCTTTGAGTTACTAGCTGATTCTTTCGTAAAACAACAATAAGAATTCTATTTCATTTTTAATAGAAATTTGTATTTTAACTATGCGTGACCAATAAATACTGAAGGACTTGTCTTTTTCATAGTATAGTCTTTAGAGTTATTACTAGATTACCTAAATATAACTGGCCCTAATTGTAATTTGTTTATTATATGTGGTTGGAGAAATTGCTCTGTATTTGAGTAGCACCATTAAATTGGAAACCTCAGTGTGTTTTGTATTGGGTTGGCCAAAAAGTCCATATGTTTTCTATAAAATAAAAGACACATTTTTCATTTTCACCAATAACTTTATTCATTTGGATATTTTGAGTATGTTGGCTATCTCCTGCTATTGGCTACTAGTGGGTAGAGGCCAGGGGTGCTGCTAAACATCTTCCAATGCATAAGACAGCAAATAAATGAATTATTTGGCCAAAATGTCAATAGTACCAAGAAACTTCAAAACCACTTTTGACACGTTCATTCAGTGATAGCACCTTCTCCATACACCGCACAAATCTTTCATTGCATTTCAGTTGTTTTACTTTTCTTAAAATAAAGCATAATATGCCAAAAATGTTGCATATCTTCTCTTCAGTATTAAAATGACTGTCCAAAAATTCACCAATTTTGATAAGTTTTTTTTAAATGCACACTGATAGGACAGCTGTCACAATACAATCTAACAATTGTTTTGAATGAAGTTAAAGACAAGTAAGTACTACTAGAGCCATCATATGGAAAAAAACTAACTTTTTGGCCAATCCAATAATTAAGGAAACATGTTTCAACTAATGAGAAAACTGGCAGAATCCTGATGCATATCTGTTCTCTCTTTACCTGATCAATAGCAGTTTTTAAGAGAATGAAGGTATGAACAAATATTGTCAGTTCAGGGTTCAATATCAATGAATAATATGGAAAATCAGTGCTTTTTTTTGTCATTAGACCTATATTTGCCTTTGTGTAAAATGGACTAATAAAATTACTGACTTTTCTCTTACTGAGTTTCAGATTTTCATAAGCAATATAGACTAGATCCAATTATCTCTTTTCTGGGGTAGGAAACACTTCTAATGAATAAGTAGAAATTTGAATTTTGTTTAATTAATGGACATTTTAGGATTTCACTAAAGGTACCTAATTACAGTTGACAGCTTGTGGTACAGTAGTCTGCCCTCATCCACAAAGGATACTTTCCAAGACTCCCAGTGGATGCCTGAAACTCAGATAGTATCTAATCCTGTGCTTACCAACGTTCCTCAGCTTAATTGTGGATTTACATCTTGATATATCCATCATAAGTTGAAAATAGAAATTCTAAGTCAAAAATGCATTTAATCGTATGCTGTAGAGTATTAGTTTACCCTTGCGATTGTATGGCTCTCACTGGGACTGCATTTCACTGCTACTACTCAGTATCACAAGAGTATCATACCACATATCACTAGCCCTGGAAAAGATAAAAGTTTAAAATTTGGAGTACAGTTTCTATTGAATGTATTGTTTTCACACTTCCGTAAAGTTAAAAAATTGTAAGTCGAACCATTGTGAAGTCAGGAACCATCCATACTGTGTTTTTTTCTTTTATGTACATACATATGATAAAGTTTAATGTATAAATTAGGCACAGTAAAAGATTAACAATAATAACTAATAATAAAATAGAACAGTTATAGCCATATACCATAATAAAATGCATGTGAATGTGGTGAGAACCTCTTTCAAATATCTTATTGTACTGTACTCACCCTTGTTATCCGGTAAGATGATAAAATAACAATGCGTGCATGGTGAGATGAAGTGAGGTGAATGACGTAGGCATTATCACTAGGCATTATCACATAGCGTTAAGCTGCTGCTGACCTTCAGAAGGAGGATTATTTGCTTTGGGTGATCCTGGCTCATGAAGCCATGTCCATGTCAGTGGTTGGATGTCAGGAGCAGGCGATGTCCGTGACTGGGAAAATTTTCCAGTGTGGGTAACTGAAACCCTGGAAAGGGAAACCACGGATAAGGATGGACTGCTGTACTTAAGGTATTAACTCATCCATATTGGGCCGTTAAACCTACCATGATGTGTCATTCATTCAGTAATTTTAAGAAAATGCTTGAAGAATTACAGATTCTCGAGTCAGAAAGTTCTTTGAAGAGAATCCTATCTATAGGGCCCCTCAATCTCTGGATCAGAGTTATTGCAAGAGGCCACCGCACCCACGTGTATACCAAGCCTAGTGTTCTGAGTACACAAAGGTGCAAATACTTACTACTTAAAACAATCTGATTTTTTAGAAAAATGCTTTTATTCAAAAGCATTATTGACTTTATAGTAGATTTTTTATCCCTTTTTTTTTAATCTTATAAAAATAGAGTTATTCTAGTGTTCAAGTTTTTTTAATGTTACACAGGAGTGGGTTATCCCACATGAAATGATTAGGAACCACTAATCTAAGTTAGCCCTCTAGAATGGGAAGGGAGAAATGTGTCTAAACATTTTCATAATGAGATCAAAGACTTGAGTAACCAGCAGTTACCAGTCATCTAAGTAATTCCCCCAAAGTGATCCATTTCGTTATTTTTTTTAATCAGGGTCACTAATGATATGCCTATATAATTAAGCTCAGTGAACACCTTTCAATCTTTATCTTACATGGTTCTTGGCAATATTTCAGATTGCCTTTTCTCAATTTCGTAACTTTTTCTGTGGCTTCTGAAACACTACATTCTCCTTTCTGATTGCCTGCCTTCCTTCCTTCCTTCCTTCCTTCCTTCCTTCCTTCCTTCCTTTTTTAAACCTCTGATATCTCCTCTGCTGATTCTACTCACTCTTCTTTCTGGGCTCTTTTTCTTTGCCTCTTTTGGTGACCTTCATGGTTCTATCATAGGCATTCTTATTCTCCAAATCTTCACTGGATGCTTGCTTGTCTTCTAGCGGTTACATACTGATGACTCCCTAATTTCTTACCTATAGCCTAGACCTCTCAAGAGGCTTACATTTAAAGGGAATCTTCACTTAATTATTTCACAAGTATTTCACATCCATGCTCCTGTTTTTCCTGAGAATACGCCTTATAATTAATGTGCATCAGCTAATTTCCCAAGCCAGAAACAGGCATCATTCCTAACTTTTTACTCTTCATGTTCTCTCCATATCCGATGTAGAAAAACTCTGGGTCTTAAATACCTGACTGCCACTCCATTTCTACTGCTATTATTTCTCAGTTGAATATCTGCCACTCATTGCTGCCTTCCTCCAATCCATTGTGTCACTACCAGGGTAAATCCTGGCAGTACCGTGCTCGAAACAATTAAGTGGTGTTCTACTCATTGTCCACAAGGTAAAATTGAGACTCATGATTGAAGACTATCCACGATCTGGATCCTGCTTACTCTTCAACTTCATCTCTTGCCGCTTCCTCTTATTTCTCACCTTGGATGTTTTGTGAACACTGCTTTCAAGTCATAACATGTAAGTCGTTCCACTTTTTCTGGAACCACCCCCCGCCCTTTTTTTCCCTACCTAAGCACAGCACAATGTTATTTCACACTGAACTTTTTCCTTCCATAGCACTTCCTCACGATACTAGGGTTGCTTATTCATCTCTTCCTTGCTGTTCTCGAATCTGTGGAGGCTGGGATGGCTCTTTCTCACCATTGTATTTTCAACCTAATGCAGTGCCTAATATACAGTTGAGGTCTTGAGTGAACCTTCATTCTTTAGCATCTGAAAATGCAGGTTGGAGCAAAAGTAGGTTTACAGTTCTTCATGTGAAAAATAATATAATCATTAATAAATACAAGAATAAACTCTTACATACTCACAACTGTAAACCTTTTGCCCCATCCTGTATATATGTTTCTAGTAAGTTGAATATTTTTTTAAAACTTCTAGATTTTTCTACCAGTTGATCCTGGAAATAAGTATGCAATAGCCTTAAACCTCATTTAGGCATTCTTTTTTAAGTTGCTTGATTTCGTATAAACTACAGTCATAATGCATTCTTACAAGTAGGTTCTTTTTAGGTAAAGTGCACTGTATTATGATTTAGTAGGTCGGGTTGGTAGTAGAATTTTTTTAAATTTCAGAATATGATACTGGAAAATTACTTTACTTTAGGTCTTTTCTTATCCTAGGTCTGATTCATATAAAAGTAACAACTGGTCAATAATGTATTGAAAGATTGTGTCTCATTCAGTAGGTATTTCTGAGTTGAATGCTTTGTAAACCTGGAATTTAAATTTAATAAATTTGGAATTTAATAAAAAGGAAATAAAATCATTTGAGAAGCATTATCGAACCACCTTGTGTATATTAACTAGTTACTTATTTTTCTCATACGTTGATTAATGTACCTAATTCTAGCTTATTCTCTCATAGTGACTGTATGTGATCATCTGGATAATTTATAATACTTGCTAAGATCATTTACAGTGATTGCTTACTGCCAAATGCATATCAGTGAAAACTTTCTGTAATGTTGTCATATTATTATTTCAGAGCTTGTTTTAGAGGTCCTCTTCTGGTGTTCTGAATTTCTTCTGTTTGTGTTAAGTAATCCTTTGAGGGTTGTTTTTCCTTCTTGGAGTATTTTCCTGACTGTCCTTTGTTAGTCATTTTCTTCCAGAGCAGATTCTTAATAAGTAGGTAACTTTTCACTATCAAACCATGATTGTTTTCTTACTTTGTATGCCACTAAATTTACCAGGATTATACCTTAATACATGTAGTTATCTTTAAATGTTGTTTGTTTTCCAGAGTAGATTTGCTTCTGGGAGAGATGGTGGCTGGCTCCTAGGTTTGCTTCTTATTTGACAAGTTTCAGCATGGTGTTGAAGAGAGAAGATACATATTTATTTATCACATTTCTCATTGTTACCATTTAGATTTATTTTATTTATCACATTTCTCATTGTTACCATTTAGATTTATTACCTGAGTTACTTGTTTTTTAAGTCTTGTGTTTTAACAAAATAGTTTTGGGTATATTTATGTGTATATGCAGTTGTACCTACTCTTTGGACTAATTTTCTGGTTATTATACAATTTACTAATCACCTAGTTCTATTTTCTTTATGTGAATTAGGGTTTCAGTGTTTTGATCAGTAATAGTAATAGTTCTTTTGAGAGGCTGCCAGTGTATACTTGCATCCTGCACTGGCCTCTTCTGTTCCTTCAGGCTGAGGACTGTCTTGTTGGTTGTTGTACAGTGGAGTCACATCAAATATGCTTTTAACTAAAATGAATTGAGTTATACTTCCTTGGCAGAAAGAAAGAAAAAGATCTAATTGTGCTGATGATTCTGTCTTTTCACTTACTCACCTTTCGCCTTGCAACCAGGAGTGGGAGCAAGGTGGGATACCTGCATCTGTTCTCTTTGTTTCAGTTCCAGGGTGTGAATCTGGGTATAATTCTAATGATAAAGATTCATACTCATAAAACGTGGGTGACAGTCCATGCAGCATAGAAATTAAATGTAGGCAATCTGAAGTCAGAGTGCTTGAGTTTGAGTCCTGCCTTGGGCAAATATCGCAATTTCTGGGTTTCAGTTTCTTTATATGTAAAATGGTGATGATAGCACTTTAACCTTGCATCTTCTGTGTTGCTTTTCTGAAGAATTTTAAAAAACAACCAAATAACTCAGACACAGGCAACAGTATGGTGATTACCAGAGGAAAAGGGGAAGGGGGGAGGTAGAAGAGGGTAAAAGGGGTGATAAATGGTGACGGAAGGAGGCTTGACCCTTGTGGTGAACACACAATAAAGACGATGTGTTACAGAATTGTACACTTGCAACGTATATAATTTTATTAACCACTGTCACCGCAACAAATTCAATAAAAAAGAAAAAATTGTAAAAGAAAAGAATTTTAAAAAATAATTTTGACAATTAATGGATTGTGCTTCATGCTTTAACCTCAGGATTCCCTATAAGATCTGACTCTTTAAATATTTGTTGAATTCATCAAGCAGAAGCATGGGGTCATGTAGTTGACTCTAGTGGACATTCATTATTAAGAGATGAAACTTATTCAACTCTTGGGTGGAAAAAGCCAAGTTTTCTAGTAGTTTAAGTAATACTTTGATTGTTTGACATACTAGGTAAAAATGGATAGCTTTTTCATAATTCACCTGTATCCTTACCAGTATTCACTGTTTAAATTTATGACCATCAATTGGTCATGGAAATTGAATACATAGTACCTAATCATTCCAATTTTTTTCTTTTAGAAAGAGATTAGAATTTTTGAAACCATGGGAGTTACATGTGGGAGGCCAGAGTGGCAGGAGTGAAGTAATGGGGGCTTGAAGTTCTTGCATGTGAACAATGGTAGTGGGAAGGTTGCTGGAGGGTTTTGAGCAGGACATGACAGTTCAGCTTACTTGTTAAAAAGATCTTTCAAATCATTAGAAACTAATTTCTTGCACGAAGTGAAGGGGACAGATGCATTTTCACAGAAATTTAGTGTAAAATGTTATAGACTGTTTAGAACCTTAAAAAGACTACCCAAACCAAAAGTGATTTCTAGTAACAAATTACGTTACAGCTTTTATCTCCTTAGTAGCTTTAAACATTTTTTCTTCAGTGCATTTATTTTAATTTTTGCTTTGTATAGATCTCAAAGTTTGTGAAAATAGGGTCTAATTTCTTTATTAATGAAATATAAAAATTTTTCCCCTTGATTATGCTATTATACTTGTGCCATTTTTTACTTCCCTTTATCCCCTCCGCCCTGCACCCCATCCCATCACCCGCCCCGCCCCCCTTTAGTTCATGTCTATTGGTTGTACATATCAGTTCCTTGCGTTCTGTTTCCTATACTATTCTTAACCTCCCCCTGTCTATTTTTTGGTTTTGTTTTGGGTTTTTTAATTGTCAATATTTTCCCACCACCACTTTCCCCAGCCCCACCCATCCCCGCCTCCCACCCTCAATCCTTCCCCCATTTGGCTTTGTCCATGGGTCCTTTATGCATGTTCCTTCATAACCCTTCACCTTCTTTTCCCCTGTTATCCCCCTCACTCCTCCCCTCTGGTTACTGTCAATTTGTTTTTTATTTCAATGTTGCTGGTTATATTTTGCTTGCTTGTTTATTCTGTTGATTAGGTTCCACTTATAGGTGACACCATATGGTATCCGTCTTTCACTGCCTGGCTTATTTCACTTAGCATAATGCCCTCCAGTTCTGTCCGTGCAGTCATGAAGGGTCGTAGCTCGCTCTTCCCTTCTGCTGCATAGTATTCCATTGTGTAAATGTACCATAGTTTTTTGATCCACTCATTTACTGTTGGGCACTTTGGTTGCTTCTAGCACTTGGGTATTGTAAATTGTGCTGCTATGAACATTGGGGTGCACAGGTTCTTTTGAATTGGTGTCTCAGGATTCTTAGGTTATAATCCCAGCAGTAGGATTGCTGGGTCAAAGGGCAGTTCCATTTTTAGTTTTTTGAGGAAATTCCATACTGTTTTCCAAAGCGGCTGTGGAAACCTTTTCTCCACATCCTCGCCAGCACTTGTTGTTCGTTGATTTGTTTATGATGGCCATTCTGGCTGGCGTGAAGTGGTATCTCATTGTAGTTTTAATTTGCATCTCTGATGGCTAGTGATGCTGAGCATCCTTTCATATGTCTCTGGGCCCTGTGTATGTCCTCCTTGGAGAAGTGTCTGTTCAGGTCTTTTGCCCATTTTTTCATTGGGTTGTTTGTTTTCCTGGAGTGGAGTCGTGTGAGTTCTTTACATATTTTGGAGATCAAACCCTTGTCCGAAATATCATTGGCAAATATATTTTCCCATATGGTTGGTCCCTTTTCATTTTGCTGATGTTTTCTTCAGCTGTGCAGAAGCTTCTTATTTTGATGAAGTTCCATTTGTTTATTCTTTCCTTTATGTCCCTTGCTCTAAGAGACATATCAGTGAAAATATTACTGCGTGGAATATCTGAGATTTTCCTGCCTGTGTTCTCCTCTATGACTTTTATGATGTCGTGACTCATATTTAAGTCTTTTATCCATCTTGAGTTTATTTTTGTGGTGTAAGTTGGTGGTCTAATTTCATTTTTTGCATGTAGCTGTCCAGATGTCCCAACACCATTTGTCGAAGCGGCCAAAACGGGGTCTAGTTTTTGCCATAGCTGGTGGTGATTGATAATCTGGAATTGTGCTAACCAGCTTTTTGTCCTAAATTCCATCAGTGGGCCAAAATAATGAGCTCTTCTGTACTGTCCCTGTTGAAATGTCATTCTTTTTCTGCCATTTTATTAATGAAGGCAAGCAGTTGTGCAGAAAGTAATGGGGAGAGGGGAGCAGTGAGCAGAAGGTGATAGGGTAGTTGACCAAGATCCAGAGCTATGCAAAAGTGCTTTGGGTGCCTTCTGAATGGGCAGTGGAGGAGCAATGGAAGAAAATTTGCAATGTGGTGTTTTGCCTATGTAATTGGATTGTTTTACACTCGTTGTCATTCAGAGCATTATTTTTTCCCTCCACAGTACAATAGGCAAAGAAAATTAACAGGTTCAGATTTTGGCTTTAGAAGTTAAAGAATTTGTAATAATTTTAAAAAGGAAGCTATTGTAAAACTTGACTAAATGGAGGTAAATAGCTAATTGAAAGATTCAGTTGCTTGGTTTTAGGTTGATTTAGACTTTGCTCAATAAAAAGAAGAAATATCCATATTTCTAAGCCAAGTCTTGTGTGCCTATCTGTGCAGATTATTCTGTCTTCTTTTAATTTGTCAGCCCTTGCTACTCTCCTTGTGTTCAGTATGATGTCATTTAGTCTTTAACTTCTAGTAGACTGAAAAGACTTCATTACTTATTTGTGCTAATGAAACAAGGTCTCTGCCCAGAGAATGTTCTAGTTAATCTGAAAATCTTTAGTAAAAAACTAAATAAATCTTCAGTGTTTGTAGTCAAATATACCTCTCACATGCATTTCATATGCTACATTATTTTCTATATAAACAGACCCTAGTGTTTTAGGCTGTGTATTAGCCATGTTCTCAGTGACTTAGAAACATTGTAAACTTTTTGCAAGAAATTGAAACCATATTTTTCTTTATATTTGATGTTAGAAGTAATTGAGTTTCATTATTTCGAAGTTTTATGAAGCATATAGGGGCCCTGATTAGTGTGTTCTTGGCAGACTGTACCGTTTGTCAGTAAAACTGCTGTTCTGTGTTCCAAGGTTTCTCGATGGTATTTTACTTGATGCTGCCTTCTTATTGTTAGTAGTTGCTTTTTGTAACTTCTTTACTTTTTTTTCTTTTTTGACTTGTCATTTTGCTTTAGGTCATGTCCTATAGGCAGCATGTAGCTATTTTTAAATTTTAAATAGTTTGAAAATTTTTTAATAATAGCGATTTAACTTATTTATATGTATTGTTATTATTGACATTTTTAATGTTCCTGCCACAGGTACCCTGGTCTTTGTTTCTTCCTTTCCCCTACTTTTTCCTACATTTTGTTATATTGATTATCTGCCCCACGTGTGGGTTTATTTTTAATGCTAAGGAAGCTGTAGACTTCTGTTCTTGTGTTCAACCATAAATGTTAGTTTGGCTAGATACATTAAGCTCAAGATAATCTTCAGAGCTTTGAAAGATTTACTTCATTGTTTTTTTAGTACCCAATGTTGGTGTCTGACACCACTTTGGTTCTAATGTTTGCTTAGTTACTCCTTTCTGTACTTTTCCTTCTAAACTTCACATAGGTAAATGTTGGAGCTTCTGGGTTTATACTCCATGTCGTTTAACTTGTCCTCCAAACACCCTTTCCTGTCCTCTGTTTTTATTGCATTATGGCAGACTTTCTTGGCTCCTTAGTTACACCCATTCTAATACACAATTTATTCCTCAGTTATGCCCATCCTAATATACAGTCTGTCCACTGAGTTAATTGTCATAATCCTTTTTAATTTTCAAGATGTCCAATTGGTGCTCTTTAAAAGCAGCCCTCTTTTAAAATGACTGATAGTGTCATAGTCCTCTGATGTTAAATTTTTGTTTGCTTAGTTTATTCTTTCATAAATACTAGTTTCCTGTTTGAGTTTGGTACCTCTCTTTCATGGTATTTTCCTTTATGTTAGCAATTCTTGTCAGTGTGGTCTCTTGGGAGACAAGCAAGGTATGCCTGTCATTGGTCTCTGGATGGAGGGGATCCTCACTCCTTCTGGCTGACAGGGCTCTACTCCAGTCTGACTTCTGCTTTTTTACAGTGGACTGGGAGGGATGTTGAGGTCGCTTCAAATGCAGTTTCCAGCAATTACCTTAATAGTGGTCCTCCCTTCCCCAGTCCATAGGTACATAAGGGCTTCTCAGTTGTCTTCTATTATGGATGTCTTATGCTAAGGGTTTTTACTGTCAACGTTTATGGAAGATGACTAGAGCTATTGGCAAATGGAAGAATTTATATTCATCTATTAATTTATTTGTGCTTTGTTTGGTTTCTTTTATCCTCCCACATCCTAGTTTTAAAATATGCATGTTTGTTGTTGACACCAGCTAGCTGTTTAATAGTTCTGATTGTAGATAGTTTCCTACACATTCTTTGCACACTATACTTTAAAAAATATAACTATAGCTGTAGTCAGCTATAGGAGAAGGGAAACAAAAGGTAAATGCCGAAAAGCAAGAGTAAGGGAGAAAAGAACAGCTCGAAAAAAAGTGTTGTTCTCTTTGTGACTGAGATGCCCTGGGCCCTAAGCAGCTTCACTTCATAGCCCCTGTAAGTTATTTGAGGGAGCAGCCACTTCTGCTTTTGCTTTGTCAGTGCTTACCTGGTAGAGATATGTGGATTCTTTCACAATCACATTTGTTAACGAAGAATGATGTCGACAGACAATAGAGTTTTGGGTAGACATACCACAAAGCTCTTGGACCCAGTAGCAGGACCATGGACAACTTGATTTGTCTACAAAGATATTTCCCATGTGTTGATTGACATGTTTACAACTGTCCTTAATGGGTATTAACTACCAACTCTTCTGTATTGTACATAAGAAGTGTGTAAGTTCTTTCTTCCAGGAATCAGACTCTGAGACAAAGAGTGCAAAAAAATTATTGATGAGCAAACAATAAATTTGGGATACTCGTAATGAAGGTGGCAAACTGTTTTAGTGCCTGTTCTACACTGTTGACAGTCTAGTAGAAAAAGAGCAACATGAATAAGTGGTTTTCAGAATAAGAAAGCCAAATAGCCAATAAACATGAAAAAATTCAAATTGAGTAGTGGTAAGGAGAATGCCAATTAAAATAATACTGGAATATTTTCTTGTGCCCAAATTTTTCAACTGTGGCACTATTGCCAGTTAATAATTCTTTGTTGTGGGGGGCAGTCTGTCCACTGGAGAATGTTAGAGGCATCCCTCCTGTCTATCCCCTAGATGTCAGTAGCTCCCCACCCCTGTCTCAGTTGTGACACTCACAATGTCTTCACAGACATTTGTCAATGTGCTCTAGAAGGTAAAATAACCCCTGATTGAGAACCACTGTTTTATACCCATTCGAATAATAAAAGGTAGCAATCATACCTGTTGCTGGCCGGAAAGGGGTACATTAAAGCACTACAGCCTTTTGTGGGGGAAAGTCTGAGTTTTTTTTAAAATTAAAGATATATAAACCTTTTGATTTAGCAGTCTTATTACTGAGACTGTATCCCATGAAGATATTTATACGAAGCAACTTGCACTGTAAAGAACCATTCTGCTTTTCTAATTTTCTTCTGTCAGGTTGTCACTTAATCAGTGTGATCTGTATCTATTCCTGAGCATTCATAAGTACTTAATAATTATTTCCTTTCATTTCAGAACTCTCTCGATAGAGCCCAAGCAGCCAAGAACAAAGGCAACAAATATTTTAAAGCAGGGAAATATGAACAAGCTATTCAGTGCTATACAGAGGCTATCAGTTTGTGCCCTACGGAGAAGAATGTTGACCTTTCCACATTTTATCAAAACAGAGCTGCTGCCTTCGAACAGTTGGTAGGTATCCTAGGTTTTATTTTTCTGTTCTTTTTGTTTTTCTTTATTTGTATGATGTTTTAGGTAATGCCACTCAAGTAAATCTAACACATTTTTTGAAGTCTTGAAATTATAGGATTTTTGCTTTATTTTTATATCTTTTAATTACATAACTTTTTTGAGAAAAAACTTTAGTTTTGCTTGTTATAAAAGTAATCCAAAGTTAAATATATTTTATAAAATTAGATAATATAGAAAGCTAAAGTTTCTGGTGACCGTATTCTCCTTAATAGTTTGAGGCTATTTCTTAAACTTTTGTCTCTCTATGTGTAATTGTAGCAAAGGTAGAGGGTGGGGAAAATAACAAAGATGAGTTCCTGTTACACATATTGTTTGCAACATATTTTTTCAGTTGCCGCTATATCTTGTACAGCTTTCCCAGCACGTATAGATCTGTGTCATTCTTTTTAAAGCTGTATTTGGGAGTTGTTGTATGGTTGTGTAGTGGGAAACATCTCCCTATTGTTCAACATCTCGATTGCTTCGTCTTGGCCCTGTTGCATTCAGTGTTGCAGTAAATATTTTTGTAAGTATTTTTTGCATACTTTGGGGAGGATAAAATTCTAGAGATGGAAATATAAAAAGATAGCCTGAATACCAACTTTTTAACAATAACGTGAGCAATGAGCATGCTTGATATTCAGTATTCTTGCTGACTATGATTATCAGTTTTAATATTTTCCACTCTGGTAGGAGAAGAGTACTGTCTCATTGTTTTTATCTGCAGTTTTTGAGATATTGCTGAAGGTGACCATCCTTTTTTATGTTTATTGGACATTTGTATTCTTTGCATTTATTTATTCAACCAAATTTTATTGACTGTCATATGGGGAAGGTTACTGTGGTAGGAGCTGGGTCTATAGAAGCAAACAGTTAGGCATAGAACTTGAGGTTAGGTAAACAATGAACTATGAAACGACATATTGATAAATGCTGTGAAGGACACGTGATTCTCTAATGGAAGAATGACTGGAGATAAAGTTGGTGTATAAAATAGTGGGGAAGAGATCGAAGAAATGGTATGTGTAAATGCTCTGAGGCAGGAAAGAGTTTGATGTGATTAATGAATTATAAAGGATCCTGGAGTATAAAGAGATGACATTGAGAGAAGTAGCAGAGGCCAAATCAAGCAAAGCCTTGTGATAGTAAAGAGTGTGGATTTGATCTTAAGTGTAATGGGAAATATTTAAGGGTTTTAAGTAGGGCAGAAACATCATCTATTGCTTTTGTTGTTCTGTCAAGACGGTATTGGAGGGAGGTGAGAGTGGAGGCAAGGAAATTAAGTAAGGATGTTGTAGTAACTTAGGTGAAACATGGAGGAAAACTAAAGACCAACAGCACTGGATGTGAAGGATGAAAGGAAGCAGGAATTTTAATGATAGTGGGGTGGGAAAGGAATGAGACAGCTGAGTAGACAGTTGACTTGAGAAATGTCCCTATTTTAGGAGAATGGTTTGGGCCAAAGTGGTAAATTTGGGAATCATGTAATTTTAGATGTTATGTAATGCCAGGACAATAGATGTGAACACTTAGGGAGAGAGGTGAGGCCTTGAGGATTCCAGCTTGTGGAGGACATCAGGTAGAGAGGGAGAATTCAGTGAAGGGCTGTGAAGGGGCAGCCGGTGTACAGCCCCTGGTCCCAGGGTGTACAGGAGGCGACCGGAAAGCAGAGTGGTAACCCTTTCAAGGTTTGGCAATAAAGAGGAGCTGAGGAATGGGGATAGTAGCTGCAGGGATTTATGGAATCAGCGGAGGGTTTTTAAAAGATAGAAATACTAGAGCAAGTGTTTTTATGCTAATGGGAATGATTCAGTAGAGGCGCAGAGTGACGAAGAGGTAGAAGGACTAACAATGAAGTCCTTGAAGCATGGAGAGTGTGGATCCGTAAGCAGAGGGTTGGTCACTCATGAAGAGGGCCGCCTCCTCAGTTCTAACGGAAGGGAGAAGGGGATGATATGAGGACAGAGAGGCAGGTAGGGTTATAGATTTGGTGGTAGAAAGATGGCCTAAGCGTGTCCTTTCGCTATTTAAAAAATCAGGCTGCAGATATATTATGTGAGCTGTTGTAATGTATTGTGGATATTAATTCTTTGTATGTATATTGTGGGACTCTTAGCACTCAGCCTATTAGGCTTGGGAAACTGATTTCTGTTGAACAGTGCTTCCTTTAGTGTGACTTTTTTTAATACTTTCAATTGCAGCAAAAATGGAAAGAGGTGGCACAAGATTGTACAAAGGCTGTTGAACTTAATCCCAAATATGTGAAAGCTCTCTTTAGACGTGCAAAAGCCCACGAGAAGCTAGACAATAAGAAGGAATGTTTAGAAGGTGAGGGTATTTTTGTATTTCCTTATGAAAATTACTAACGGCTTTGTAGTCACTGGTAAATTTATATGAAACTTTGCCTGAGAATAGAGAAGTCATTTTTATTACAAGTTCAACTCTTCTCCAGTTAAGACTTAGTTTTCTGGTTTAAATTGACATTGCTGATAATTTGAATATTATCTCTGTTCCCAACTACAGAATTAAATGAAATTTAAGATTTACCCTGGCCTGTGTGACTCAGTTGCTTGTCGTCCTGTAACCGAAAGGTTGTGGGTTCTATTCCCACTCAAGGACATGTCTTGGTTGCAGGTTTGATATCTGGTCCAGCTGCGTACAATCCCTGGCCCCAGGGTGTACAGGAGGCAACCAGTAGATGTTTCACTCACATCAGTGTTTCTTTCTCCCTTCCTCTCTCAAAAAGCAATGAAAAAATGTGAAGGAAAAAATAAATGAATGAATATTAAGATTTCGAGTTTATACACTGTACATTTTAAATTTGGCAACTAATGAGCATCAATGTAATTCTGTGAGTAAGAAGTCAGAAAAGAGGTTTTAATAAATAATAGTGTTTCTAAGATTCTACATGTTTTCAGTTAATATTCTATGTAAATGTGAACTAATTTTGAGATGAATCATTAAACATTTTTGTATTTTGCCCTTGGTATATTCAAACATTATTTTATACCCAAATAGAAATTATGTAATTGGTACAAAGCATGAAGCGAATTTGGCGTTCTTAGTAAACACTGTAAATATTCTGCTACCAAAACTTCAATTAAGAATGTAAACCACTGGGTTTTTTACAGTACCGTACATTCTTCTGGGTGACACGGAGCTAAACAAAAATGTAATTTCTATACTCTAAAAGTGCATTTCACTATACATTTAAATCTTACATAATTAAAACCTTGAATAATCAGAAGATTTAGCCATAATTATTTTTAATAACTTATTTAAAAGAAAAAATGCTGTTTATTTATAAAGGTCTGGATTACCAAGTGAGTGGTTTAGAGAACATTTTGGGAACATTTGAGGTTTTATGGTGTCACAAACTGCGGTCGTGGGTGGAGGGAGTGTTGCTTTGGAAAAGAGAATTCTGAGTTTTGAGTGAGATGTCGAAGTTATTAACATAATTTGTAGAGAGGAGGTTAAATAGATGTTAATAGGAGAAATGGGATGGGAAAAAGACATGCTGTTGGCACTAGCCAGGCTGTCAGGGGAGCATAGCAGCAGAAGGACTTGTTTGGAGAAGCAAGGACTTGGAGTTGTAAGAAATTGAGGTCAGAAAAAGTGAACAGCCACTGTTTTAGTGCTTTGAATGAAAGTTTGAGAGATTAAGGAACCACTGATCTTTTAAATTTTAAACCACTGTGTCTTGAGGTGTGGCGTAGCCAGATGAAAATGGTGTTTTGAAGCGGCTTTAATTGAGAGCCCTGGCAAGATGACTCTGGAAAGAAGGAATAACTCTGAGGCCTAT
Source organism: Mormoops blainvillei (assembly GCA_004026545.1). NCBI lineage: Eukaryota > Metazoa > Chordata > Mammalia > Chiroptera > Mormoopidae > Mormoops > Mormoops blainvillei. Next base: position 284,491 of record PVJD01000746.1, on the reverse strand, counting down.
AAAAAAGACCAGATGTGAGAAAACCTCATTATGTTGATTTAGCCTTTAGTTACTGGCCCAAAGAGAATGTTCCTCGATTCCTTGTTTTATTTGCTATGTAAAATGTTAGTGCTGTGAGAAGCATCACAAGTCATGTGTTAGAGTCCCTTTCACTTCACAGGTGGGGAAAGTGAATTCCATAGAAGTGAAGTGACTTTCTGAGCTTTGAGTTTGGTCCTAGAGTATTGAGTTGGCCAAAATCCCATTATGTTCTTTCCAAATGATGGCTCTAGTAGTGCTTAGTTGTCTTTAACTTCATTTGAAACGATTTTTCAAAATTGGTGGATTTTTGTGTAGCTGTTAATATTGAAGATGGAAGAAGATATACAACATTTTTGGCATATTATGTTTTATTATTTCAAGAAAGGTAAAAATGCAACTGAAACACACAAAAAAGATTTGTGCAGTTTGTGGAGAAGGCACTGTGACTGATTGAACATGTCAAAAGTGGTTTGCTAAGTTTCTTGGTACTATTGACATTTTGGCCAAATATTTCTTTGCTGGGGGCTGTCTTATGCATTGGAAGATGTTTAGCAGCACCCCTGGCCTCTACCCACTAGAAGCCAATAGCGGGAGATAGCCGGCATACTCAAAGTATCCAATTGAATAAAGTAATCGGTGAAAATGAAAAATGTGTCCTTTATTTTACAGAAAAATTGTAATGGACCTTTTGGCCTACCCAACATATAAAACTAAAGTGTTAAGAATCAGTTTATTGGAAATGAAATTGATGGTCATGTTAGGCTATGAATTAAGTTAGCTTTCCATTGTAACACTGTGCCATTTGATGTTTCTAATCATCTTTGCACTAATTTCATACTTAACTCTTGTTTTTCCTTCATTTCTAGATGTTACTGCTGTGTGTATATTAGAAGGGTTCCAAAATCAACAAAGCATGCTTTTAGCTGATAAAGTCCTTAAACTTCTTGGAAAAGAGAAAGCCAAAGAAAAATACAAGGTAAATTAATCCACGTTGGTAAATAGAGGGGGAGTATACACTGTGAGTGGACATTTCTGATTTATATTGCTTAAATTTGAGCACAATTACAATGATAACAACTGCAGTTAGATCTGAATTATATTTATCTTCCTTTAAACTTGGGCTTTTGTGGCTTTTTTTAATAAGAAGGTAGGCTATGTTCAGTATTTCACCTGGAGAATATTGAAAGAATACATCTGTATTAGGAGTTGCCAAACAATGTCCTACAGGCCAAAGCCAGTCTGCCACCTGTTTTTACAAATAATGTTTTATTGGAACTCAGCCACTCACACATTATTTTTGGCTGCTTTTAAGCTACAACAGCAGAGTCGAGTGATTGTGACAGAGGCTGTCACAAATAAATTTACTCTCTGGCCTTTTATAGAAAGTAATTTTTGCCAGTCCCTGTTCTGTGTCATTAAAATTTTTTAACTTGCACTGCATGAATGGCTATTAGTTTTAAGCAGTCAGTAAAGATGGCTTAATTCAGGAAACATTTAAAAATTTTTTTAGCAGAGCTCCATGATGGGCATTTTAGAAGGGCGGGTACAAAGACATGGTGCTCAGCCTTACAGAATTACAGTTCAGTAAGGGAGACCGTAATAAGCATAAAAGGCATGGCGCGGTGAAGTGTCACAGAAGGATACGAGTGGGGTGCTCTGGGAGCACCGGAGTCATCACTAAATGTCAGGGGAGATTTTCTTCTAAATTTCAATCTTTACCAATTGTTTCTTTTGCTAAAGACTGCTTTTAATAATAACTTGCTTTTCTTTTAAATTAATTTTAACAAGCTTTTTTTTTTAACTTAACATTTTTCAAACATTAACTGAGTTAAACAGTTCAAGCAGGTTGCTTCACTGCAGGACTTTCATGTGCTAGGATGCGTTGTGAATCTCTAAGAGGAAAACAGTTATAGTGGTTCACAATCTCTTTATACTATGGATACTTTCCTTCTCGAGCATTTGGTTGTTCCTCAAAACACTGTAAAGTATCTTGTTGGAGTCTCAAAAATTGAACCTTGACAGACCCCAGTTTCCATGTGTTTGCTTACATTATTATTGAGTAATCGTACTGGCTGAATTGCAGGGTCGTAAGAAAATATAAGTTAACCTTAATTTACATTGTTCCAAATCAGTTTCCATGTGTATTTTCTAATCTATATGCCATTTTGTAAACCACAAAATACTTTTCATGCTATTGTTTTGATTTTTACAACAACCCTGTAAGATAAATAAGGCATATTTTTATTGGCATTTTAGAGATGAGAAAACTGAAAATGACATGTGCAAGGTCACATAGCTAGTAAGTGGCAGAGCTAGAATTTATGTCTTGTTCCTCTGTACTTAAGTCCATTACTTGTAGCATTACTTTCATTTTAAATTTGTAAGTCTGGTGAAGGCAGGGAGGTAGTGACAGCTTTATTTCTAAGCTGAAATAGGAAACCAGAAGACATTAGTTACTCAACCTCCAATAAGTGCTATTTAAATTTTTTTTAATGTTTTATTTAAGCTTTTCCCCTAAAGTGCTAAATGATTACCACTACATATTCCTACTTGAAATTTTTAGTGAAACACTGAAGTTAAGCATATTTGTCTCTTGGTGGGTCATCATTCGACTTAAAATATTTACTTGTATAACCCTAAATTAAGACATACCAGATCTCCCGAAGAGAGAGCACGTAGGTATAGGTTTTCCTTTTGATTTTTCGTTCAGTTTTCTTATTTCACAATCTTATCTATCCAAGATTATTAGATCAGAGTCCTTTTTTTCCTCCTTCAAGTACAGATATTAAATCTACCAAACAGAAATGATATCTTATACATTTTAAAATACCATATTTTCATTAAAAAATTTTTTTGGTTGTATTTTGTATATAAAGGATCTAATATGTATTATGAGGGTCCTTTGGCTGTTATTGTCTCTTCTCTCTTACTTTAAAACTTTAGCATCATAATAGTACTATAAGGAGAAACAAAATACTCCTATAATTGAGTACGGTTGCTGTGCCAAAAAGTAATAATTCAAACAGGAAATGTGATTTCGTTGGACTTTCAGTGGCACTTACATATAGAGATCTTCAGGTGCAGTACAGCCGTAGGGCAGATGAAAGCCCGTGGGACACGGACGTAACATTCTTAACATTTCAGCACCTGTGTCAGACATGATCGTGAGTGTTAGTGAGTGTTAGCCCTAGGACAGGAACCAGGAGATAGGAGGTAATTTTGAGTCAGCAGTTATTTGCCTCCTGTGTTCCAGATTTCACCTTCTTTTACTTTTATTCTTACTTTTACTCTTACTTTTAGTGAATGGTTCTGAAGTTCTTGATATTTTACATCTTTGGAGAGGGGAAAGGCTCTCACTTAAAACCTGCTTCAAGCTTCTGGGACTGACAGCTTTACCTTTCTGCTGTCCTGTGGTATGAAGCCTAGTATCTGTCAGTTATTTAAAAAAGATATTTCAGTTTTAGCAGGCCATTCTCAGTGCTGTACAAATGTATCTGCTTTTTTGATTTGTGTTTTCTCATTTCAATGTATTTAAACATGATTAAATTTCAGAATCGTGAACCTCTGATGCCATCTCCACAATTTATCAAATCTTACTTCAGTTCTTTCACTGATGATATAATTTCTCAACCCATGCTAAAAGGAGAGAAGTCTGATGAAGATAAAGACAAGGAAGGGGAAGCTTTAGAAGTGAAAGAAAAGTAAGTTTGTCGACTATAGTATCTGCTTATTGTTTTGGGGGGAATTTTTTGTGGTCTTTTTTGTTTGTTTGTTTGTTTTTGCTGCCATAGTACTTAAATAGGGCTCTGAATCATCTTAAGAAAATCTTAATTATATAGATATAAATACAATAAAAACTATATATAACGATAGAATTATTATAATAAAAATACTTCTCACGTGTGTCTGTTATATCCTAGAGTTACTTTTCTAGTTTCTTAAGGTTTTACTGCCAGGAGTTTGCTGTGCTTTTAGGGTCTTGCATGATATTCCCAAGAGAATTTCCAGTCAGTCAAGTGATTGGCTATATTCGAATAGAGGCAGTAACTTGAGAATTATTATGTAGTTGAGTATCCAAATGTTTTAGTGTAGGAGAGTTTATAATTTATAAACTGTGAGATACTTAGGAGTACCCAGAAGTGACTTTCTTCAAGGTTTTTTTCTGCTCGCCTAGGAGAATGCCATTCTTTGGGCTTCTTTTGTTTGCTTGTGTAGAGAGCACTTAGTAGGATGCCATATTTACAACTGGAGATTAGTGATATAATCTAGTCTATAAGCCATCCAGCCTGCTTGATTCATTTATGTTTATCAATACTTGTGTTTGCTGTTAAGGCTGACTCTCTTCTGTAAGAGAAATTACAATATTATTACCAAAATGACATTTTAAAATGAATTTGGAGGAAAAGGGAATGTTATTTCCATAGCAAAGCATTGTTATGCATCTGTGGCATATTGGAAGGTTTAAGGACACAGATTTTTTTTTTTTAATTTTCATTTTTTTAGTGTCTCTTACTAGTTTTTTTTAGGTTTTTTTTTTTAACTGAATTTATTGGGGTGACAGTGTTTAATAAAATAATTTAGGTTTCAGGTGTGTACAGTTCTATAATACATCATGGGCATGTTGTATTGCGTGTTCAACACCCCAAGACAAGTCTCCTTCGCCCCCGCCCCCGTACCTTCTTTTACCTCCTGATACCCTCCTTTCCTTCTGGTAATCACTGTGCTGTTGTCTGTGTCTGTTTTTTCATTTGTTTACTTAATCCCTTAACCATTTTTCACCTGGCCCCCCAACTCCCCTCCACTCTGACAACTGTCATTCTGTTCTCTTGTGTCTTTGAGTATGTTTGTATTTTCTTAGTTTATTTTGTTCATTAGATTCCACATGTAAGAGAAATCATATGGTACTTATCTTTCTCTGACTGGCTTATTTAGTTAATATAATACCCTCCAGGCCCAGGAAACAGGTTGATTTTAATTTGTATCTCCCAATTTTTCCAACACTGTTGGTCACCTTTTAAGGGGGAGGGTATATGCATAGTTGTACCAAGATGTTAAAATTTTAGTCAGTTGATAGTCTTTCAGAATATTGTAGTTGGGAAAGTCCTCATCCCAGAAAAACTACAGTGAAGTTAATACCATTATTCTAAAAGCTATATTGAGAGGTGGCAGGACATAGCCACCTCTCACAAGAACACTAACTGGAATTTAACCTAAGTTTTTGAATTCCACTGTACTCTGAGCCGTAGCTTCATCATTTTTTAACAGGGGCTGATAATACTTAACCTTTGAGGGTTATTACAAGGTTTAAAGGTTATGTTTGTAAGCATCTAACAGTTAGGTTCTCAATAAGTAGGAACATTATTACTTCCATTATGATTTAATAATTGTATTTTCTTAGCCTGGTGACCTGAGGAACAAAACTAGAGTATAGGGAGCATTAGAATGTAGTAGTAAGAAAGATTAGCACAGAGTTTATAAGCTTTTGACCAACAACTTTAAGTCATTTGCCAGTTTTCTCTATTCAGAATATATAAAAAATGAGAAAATGAACTTTAATTTATAGTACCTTATATTTGCAAGACCCCTTTAAAGTTCATCTAGTATAAATTCCTTTACAGCACAAACAATGCCTCCTCCAAGTGTCCTCAGTAACAGTCATCGTCATCTTAGAAGAATGATGATGTTGTGGTCACTGCATTTTAAGTAGAGAAGGATGTTTTTTTTAAGTCCTTTTTTTATGGAAAACCTACCTTTAAATTTGCTTCTTTGATATTTCTACCTGTTCCTTTTAGGTCTGTTCTTACAGGTAAACAGCACAACTTCTGGATGTGAGCCCTTCAGATACTTCTCTGCTTCTGGTCTTGGCGATCTTGACAAAGCACAGCTTGGGTCACACCTCTTCCCTTAGCCTCTGTGGCCTTGAGTTGACTCGATTATTTCCTGTTTCTCTGTCCTTTCTGTCAATCATGAAATAACTGTTAGTGCCATCAACCTGCCACAGAAAAGATAGGAAGGTGAATAAGGCTTGCCTTGTCACAACTCAGTCTGTTAGCTTATCTTTTCACATATTTAAATGTTGAGGCCTGGGCAGTAACCCTAGGTTTTTGCCACTGACACTGCTGTTCCCTTTTTAAAAACTGCAAAACATCAAGAAAATTCCAGTCAAAATCAGATACCCTCCTGCTCTCCTGCAGTGCCACACTGGCTGACTAACTTCTTAGGGGGATATGGACATGTGCTTAACCCAGCTAGAGTTAATGTGGCAAGTTTTAGCATTTGATTCTCTCTTAGTAAATAATTTCCTACACAATTTGTTTTTATTTTCAGTTCTGGATATTTAAAGGCCAAACAGTATATGGAAGAAGAAAACTATGATAAGATCATAAGTGAATGCTCAAAAGAAATAGATGCTCAAGGCAAATACATGGCGGAAGCATTATTACTACGAGCGACCTTCTACCTGCTTATTGGCAATGCCAACGCCGCTAAACCAGATTTAGATAAGGTCATCAGCCTGAAAGAAGCTAACGTGAAGGTACGTTAAAAAAAATGTGTTTGTGGTTTGTGTGTATGTGAAACAAATAATAAATAAAAATTAGACTTTTGGATAATGTTTTGCCAAATTTTTTTGTATTTCAATTGCCATTCTCCAAAAGGCAATTTTTGGTTTGGAAGGAACTACACCTAATGATGATTGAGTTGGCCATACTGAAACTGTGATATAAGTATCAGTGATGTCTATTTTTAGCTAGGAAACGAAAGCTTCAGCTCCCCCTTGTAGCACCACTTATGGTGATGGACTATATTTGGGTAGGAATAGTGTTATAGGTAATCCTTTCACATGCAGTATGCAGTACAAGTTTATAAAATGCATGTAATAATAATAAGCACTTTTTAAAAAAAGATTTTCTTTACTTTTAGAGAGGGGAAGGGAGAGAGGGAGAGAAACATCAATGTGTGGTTGCCTCTATGTGCCCCTTACCGGGGGGACCTGGCCCACAACCCAGACAGGTGCCCTGATTGAAAAATAAGTACATTTAATAATACATTCTGAAAGATTTTATGATGATGTCAATAATATTTTATTTTTAACATGAAGGAAAAAACAGGTTCAAAAATATAATATAGATACTGAAATATACCCAGTTTTTACAGTGTGTCATCGGAACAGTTTTTCATGTTATGTGTGTATGTAGTTTCATAATTAAGGTTGGGAGGTCTGTTGAATTACGTGAGCTTTCTACTCAGAGTACCAGGACAGAACTTAACCACCAAATAACTCTGTTTCTTACCAGTTTGTTAACTCTATGGTGTGTGTCCTTATTGAATTAAGTAATAAACTCCGGCTTTTTTCACCTCCAAGTGAATCATTCATGTTTTTTGTGAAATATTAAAATTGTTGTCCAGGCCAAAGTATTTTGTTAACAAGTATCTAAAATTCTTATAAGCAAAAGTAATTACAACTAAGTATTTGTTAGAGTCCTTTTTAAAATGAAATTTTAAAATTAAAGATATCCTAGTAACATTATCTTGAATTCTGTTTCCTGCTGATGTTCCTGATCATGAAAGATATGTTCTGTTAGGTGTTTTGTTATAATTGTGGGGCATTCTTGTTCATTTCATTCAGGAAGACATTTACATGTAATTTTGTCTTGAAAAGAGGTTTTGAAGAAGTCTGTATCTTGCTTTATGATCATAACTTTCTGTTTTAATGGAAAGTAGTAATGATGTCTGTCATATGCCATGTACAAAAATTAACTCAAGTGGATCAAAGATCCAGATGTAAGAGCCAAAGCTCTAAAACTCCAACAAGAAAACTTAGGAGGAGATCTTCATTACCTTGGATTAGGTAGTGGTTCCTTAGATACGACCCCAAAAGCTCAAGCAACAACAAAGAAATGACTTCTTCAAAATTTAAAACTTTTTTGACTGAAAGAATGCCAGCAAGAAATAGAAAACACATTGCACAGAATGGGAGAAAATATAAATCATATATCGGAATAGGGGCTTGTATCCAGAATATAGAAAGAACTCTTCTTATAGCAACAACTCAATTTAAAAACAGGTAAAGGAGTAGATTATACATTTCCTCTGTAGAATATATTAAAGTGGCCAATAAGGCTGTGAAAAGATGCTCAGCATCATTCAGTGTTTGAGAAATTCAAATCAAAATCACAACGAGATACCACTTTATACCCACTAGAATGGCTATAGTCAGAAAGATGGACAATTAAAAGTATTGGTGAGGGTGCAGAGAAATTGGACCTTTCACACATTGCCGGCAAGATGGGAAAATGGTAAAAATCCTTTTGGAAATTTGTTTGGAAGTTCATCAAAAAGTTAAGCAGAGTTACCTAATGACTGGGAATTCCTCTCCTAGACAAATATTCAGCCATTAAAAAATGACAAAGTACTGATACATACTACAACACAAATGAACGTGAAAATGTTACACTAAGTGAAAGAAGCCAGACATAAAAAGACCATTCCATTTTGGTGAAATGTCCAGAATATACTAATTCATAGAAAGAGGAAGTAGATCGGCAGAGTAGAGGGAACATGAGGAGTGATTGCTAATGCGTGTAAGGTTTCTCTTGCGGTGACGAAGATGTTCTGGAGTTAGATGGTGGTGGTGGTTATACATCTCTGAGTGTACTAAAAACGACTGGCTTTAAATGAGTGAGCTTTATGGTGTGTGAATTACATGCCAATACAACCGGTATTTAAAAAAAACTAAATTGGAATAAAAAGTAGTAATGATGAACTTTTTCTCATTTTGGGCATGTAGCTTCGAGCAAATGCACTCATCAAAAGAGGGAGCATGTACATGCAACAGCAGCAGCCGTTGTTGTCCACTCAGGACTTTAACATGGCTGCTGACATTGATCCTCAGAATGCAGACGTGTATCATCACCGGGGACAGGTAAATCTCTTTTCTTACCAAGAGCTCTGACCTTTGGATTGAGGAACTTGATACCATATTTGAGAAGGTCTTAAAAGTTTTCTTGCATCACTTCTGGTGGCTCTGAACAAACTGTCACAGTGGTTTACAGTTTGTTTTGGCATTCATTTAGTCCCCTCTCAAACATTTGTTCTTATAATTTCAGTATTTACTTATTAAAAAGGAGAAAAGGAAGGCTACAAATGTTGGCTTGGCAGTTCAGGTTTGTTTTTCAGGTGTTTCCGGTTCATAGGTTTTCAATGAGTAGAACATTAAAACATTTAATGAGCATTTTTAGTTAATGCTAGAATCAACACAATGATTTTTGTGGGCTTCTTGCTGTAAAGAGGCCTGGATTATTCAAACAATACAGAAAAAAATCTTTCCTGAATGGAGTTTTACAACCTGCATATTTGTTTTTTAGTTAAAAATATATAGTAAAGAAAATAGTTTGTAATTTTAGCCTCATTTGGGGAAAACATGGCTTTACAATCTGCTTGTTTAACATGACTTGTTGAAATGCATGAGCTATCCATATAATGACAGAAAAGTAGATGTTCCTTCTAATGGAGAATTTTACCTAATATTTCTGTCTGAAGGCTTTAAAGAATTGTCAAAATTCTTAAAATTCTTGACATTTTAACCCTTACCGATAGTAACTTAAGATTTATTTGAAAGGTAATTATTTGATGTCTGATTTGCTTTGAAAGTATAGAAATGTCTATAGTTTTCTAGAAGAAAGGATTTCTTAATGTGATCAAAATTACAGTGCAAAAAAATGAGTTTATAGTGCTTTTTTAAAAATTAGACACTTGTTTTAAAAGCTTTCCTTGAAAATTAAATTTTCTAGTTCACTGTTTCTAGAAAGTAATTTTATGTTGAATAACTACTATGTGGTTAATATTATGCTGAGCTATGATAAGAGACAGCACATACTTAACTGGTGGTGCACCTTGGAGTTGTGTTTATATATGTATTTTTTTTTCTTAGCTGAAGATACTGCTTGATCAAGTTGAAGAAGCAGTGGCAGATTTTGATGAATGTATTAGATTAAGACCTGAGTCTGCTCTAGCACAAGCTCAGAAATGTTTTGCATTGGTAGGTTCTACCTTCTTTTGTATATTCCTAAACATCATTGTTATTTCCCCATTGTTAACAAAAATGAATATCTCGTCTACAAAATCATCTTTTTCTTTTTCCCTCAAAGGATGCCTATAGGGGGGAAGACATGTTAGTTTAGAGAAATAGAAGTGTATACAGATGCTGCTCCTGTATGTCTCTGGATGTGTTATTTGAGTTCATCTTAATAGATGTTTAGCCCTGATTTTTACGCACTTCTGAATAGCACCGTTCACCCCACTCCTCTACCATAACTATTACAGAGAACAAAAGAATTTTGAGGAAATAACTGCAGTCATGACACCACATAACTGCCGTCTCATCTTGCCTTCGTAAAGCTATTAATATTCAGAAGCGCAGTGCTGAAAATAAGTCCATTTATAGGGAAATGAGGTACTCCCAGTAGCTCTATAGCTTGAGTGGTAAAAGAATTTTTCTTTTAAAGAAAAAAATAGGGTCACAAACACATTTACAGTTACGTGCCACTTAATGAAGATATATTCTGAGAAAAGTGTCATTAAGCGATTTTGTCTTTGTGCAGACATCACCGAATGCACTTAACATAAACCTGGGTGGCGTAGCCCGCCCCTCCTAGGCTGCAAAGCTGTACAGCGGGTTACGGTGCAAAACATGCTATTGAATTACATATGAGAAAATGATGAAATTAAGAGACATGGTAAAACATGAGGTGTATGGGCCGCTGCCTGTGTAACAGCATATGCTATTTCTCAGCAAACTTTTTTTATAGGTAGGAAGAGTACACACTGAGATCAGGATAAAGTGTTCAGTATAGTATAGTAAATACATAATCAGTAACATCATTTATATCAGTATCAAGTATTAATGTACCTTTGATAATTGTATGTGCTGTACTTTTATATGACTGTCAGCACAGTAGGTTTGTTTACACAGCATCACCACAACTACGTGAGTAATGCGTTGTCATGATGTTAGGACAGCTAAGTCGCTGGGCCATAGGAATTTTTCAGCTCTATTATAAACTTACGGGACCACTGTCATAAATGCGGTTCATCCTGTGTATTATAGATGAAAAATGATATTAAAGGAATGTTATTATACTTTTAATAAAGTGATACTAGATGAGATGTAAAACTCCCCCATTTGTTTGCATAGTTCTGACAAGTTAGGATGCCCCCTTCTAGAGTAGCTAATAACATCCTGGAATTTGTATAGTGGCAGCCAAGTGCGAGCTGCGCATGGCCTGTGGGTCCCCTGCTGCTGAGCCATTTCCTTGGAACCCTTTTAGATCTAAAATGCAGCAAATTATGTTAGTAGATCACCTGCGTTTCTGGAAGTATTGATGTAATTTTGTGTGACTTTCATTAATACGTTAACATTCCATGAGTTTTGAGTTCTCAATTTAACAGGCCTGTTTTGATTTTTTAAACAGTATCGCCAGGCATATACAGGAAACAATTCTTCACAAATCCAAGCAGCTATGAAAGGTTTTGAAGAGGTCATAAAGAAATTTCCCAGGTGTGCTGAAGGCTATGCACTATATGCCCAGGTAAATGTGATATTTCATATTTTTTAGTTGCCAGTCCTTTTTAAGGACAACATACAAGATCTGTACTTGTACTTGTATGCTGAATCCCAGTAAAAAAATCAGAAAGCAGCATCTCCCTGGATGCAGCCTCTGTGGAAGAGGATGGCATTGTTCCTCCTCTGATTCTGTGGGCCCCCGGGACGGTCCTGAATCGCCTCAGGAGGGGCTCCTGTGTTACACAGCTTGAAAACGGTAACCCGAAACTCGTAACATGGGGAAGCTGAAGCAGAACATTTCCCTCATGTTTTCATTTGGATTGGATTTGTAAGCTCTGACTTGGGAGATTTTACTACTGTGTTTTGCTGTGCATCATGCGCACCCACACTTTTGTGTGCATTTTACACAGGATTATTATGCCCATGGTGTATAATCATTATACTCATGTACAATGCACATCCTTATTTTTCCCTCAAAAATTAGGGCAAAAATGTGCACATAATATATGGTGAAGTATGGTATATTTAGTTGGTGGGGAAAATGTCTCTGGAAAGGGTTTTGTTTCCCTTGGACCATTGTCTTCTTAAATGGTTAGACAGACCGTAACAGTCCATTTTTAACTTCTCTTTGGTTTGTCTAAAATTCTTGAATTAGTTTGAAGTTTTGGGAAGTAGCATTTAAACTTGAATTATTTTCATTTTTTAATTACAGTCTGAAATCTTTAAAACTTACTCATTTTAAATGAGCCATTTAAATGAAGATGATTAGCTTCTTATGGCCAAAGTTAAGACTTTGTACCCCAACTAAATGATTTCTGAATGACTGTTTTCTCTTAGTCTTTAAGTTAAAAGTTGCTTTTGTATCTACATAAACCGTCCATCTCAATACTCTTTATAATTTCTTTTTTTTTAAATTCCAAAGAAATGTTGTCACCCCCACCTACACAAAGTTCCACAGGGCGAAACTTTTGTCACGGGTTTATTATGAGGGTCTTTAATAGTTCTACATATTACTAGAGATCAAAATTATGTAATAATTCTTTGGGGTATGAGGTAAACCCAGAAGTTCTTTAACTTCAGCTAGAAGTAATCTTACCTATTTAGCCTTTGTTCTTACATTTCCTAGGCAGGATGATGGTGATAATTAAAAAAAACAAAATGAAACACTGGTTGCTGACTACATGCCCTATTTAATTGAGAAAGCATGTGTTATAAAATTTTATAGAATGTATAGAAGTTAAAATAGGACAAATGCACATTATAATTGTATACCTTTTGCATTGAGTTAGGTACAGTTGGGTTTATGCCTTATATTAGGAGCAAACCAGAAGGTGACACCACCACCTGCATCACTGAAATGAAATTCAAAGAGGCTTTTTTGGCACAGATTTCTATAAGCAGCTAAAAGAGCAAAGCCACTGAATAGCTTTTTAAAGAAACCAGCATTAGGAACAGTTCTCGCTGAGTGTTCATGATGGCACATTTCCCTGTCACTGTGCTACCTTCAGATGCTTTCGGGCTTACTTGAGCTTGTTAGCACTAGCAATGTGACTGTCTCTTTGTACTAAAAGTCTGTCCTTTGGTTTCTCTTCTTATTTTTGCATCTATCTATCTATATAAAATTATATACATATATACACATATAGTTAAATATAGTTACACAGTATAACTTTAAAAAAAAAAGACTCATAGTTTGGGCTTAGATGATGGCCAACTGTCAGTTACAGTTTGCAGGTGATCTGGTATCCATATAACCAACCCGTTCATTTCTGCCATGGGATTTGCCTTTAAATAGTTCATTCTACTTGGTTTTTCTTTAATCAGTTTTTAAGGAATGACTGATAACATACATACCTGAACTTATCCTTCCAAATGAGCATTGTCTTTAAAGTCCTTTAGGATATATTTTGATAAATTATGAATACGTGGCATGAATTCACCTATGGAAAGCTCATATTAGAACTGGCACCAAGAGTGAGATTTTATGTATTCTATAGTTCACCACATTGTTTGCTATTGCATTTAACTACTTGTTAAAAATAGAGGACAGTTAAGATTTCATATTTATAATAATGTCATGTAAAATCTCCAATAATTAAGTTGTAACATTTTAAATAAGTTTGTATCCCCCAGACATCATAATTTGGTAAGAAATGAATAAATGAAGTAAATTTTAATAATAAGTAATATACTTTTAACTGTCAGTTACAGTTTGCATGTGATCTGATATCCACATGACCATGTTTCAATTGAGAGTTAATGTAATATAACTGAATTATCTCCTCACCTAGGCATTAACAGATCAACAACAGTTTGGAAAAGCTGATGAAATGTATGATAAATGCATTGATTTAGAACCAGATAATGCCACGACATATGTTCATAAAGGGTATGTATTTTTGTGGTTCTGTTTGTTCCAGTAAGAAACAAAATTTCTTGCATAGTATTGAGATGGATTTCTTTTGGTTGTTGACTAAAGGGACTGTGGTATAGAGTATCAGTGAGTAAATTAACAAATATATTAATGCTGTGGATGCTTCACTATTTTTCAAATTTTATTTACATTTTATTATATAGCAATTAATAAGTATACTATTTTCACTCTAAGTTAAGGATTTCAGTTCTGAATATCCTGTCAAAAGTTTCTTGTATCAAAACAGGAAACATGTAAAATAAGCTTTTCCTGTTTTTGTGTACTTGAATTATCATAAAAAAGAAACTTCACTTAAATTTATACAAAGTAAAAAATTAAGTTTACAAGGTAAGTTAGTAATAGAGCCCAGACTGTTGGACACTTTATTTTTTATTGAGGTATAATTGACATATTATTATATTAGTTTCAGGTGTATGGCATGATGATTCAGTATTTATATTTATTGTGAAATGAGCCCTGGCCGGGTAGCCCAGTTGGTTGGAGTGCTGTCCCCACGCCAAGGTTGCAAGCTTAGTCCCCAGACAGGGCACATACAAGAATCAACTAGTGAAAGCGTGGATAAGTGAAACAAATTGATGTCTGTGTCGATCTCTCTCCTCCTCTCTCTACCCCCTTCCTCTCTTTCTCTCTCTCTAAAAAAGCACCATGTTGTGAAATGATCACAATAAGTCTAACATGGTATTATACATAGTTACAGAACTTTTTTTCTTGTAATGAGAACTTTTAAGATCTACTACTGTCATAGCAGTTTTCAGATATACAGAATACTGTATTATTAACTATAGTTTGCCATGCTGTACGTTACATTGCCACGATTTACTTGTTTTATAACTGGGAGTTTGCACCATTTCAGCCATCCCTCACACCCTGCCCCTGGCAACCATCAGTCTGTTCCCTGTACCTATGAGTCGGTCGGTTGGTCGGTTGGTTTTTTAAGATTCTACGTATAAGTGAGATCATACTATTTGACTTTCTGTGCCTAACTTACTTAATTTAGCATAATGCCTTCAGGGTCTATCTATGTTGTTGCAAATGGCAGGATTCCCTTTTTTATGAGTTAATAAGATTCCTTTTTGTGTGTGTGGGGGGGTGATGTCATGTTTTCTTTATGTGTGCGTCCATCAGTGGGCACTTAGGTTGTTTCCATTGACACTTTTTTCATAATAAGGAATTTAGAATACAAAACAAATATAATTGAGAAATAAAGACTATTTGATAATGATTATTAAATACTAAAATACTATTTTAGGTTGTTTTTTCTTGTAAATTACAAATTCATTGAGGGGAGAAATTGAGTCATGCACTTAACGTTCCAGTTGATACTGGCCCATGGTCCCATCTGACTGCCTTTTTGCATTTGCAGTTTACTTCAACTTCAGTGGAAGCAAGACCTGGATAGAGGACTAGAGCTTATCAGCAAAGCTATTGAAATTGACAGTAAATGTGATTTTGCTTATGAAACCATGGGAACTATTGAAGTACAAAGGTAACTTCTAGAGTCTGTTCTTAGGAAATTTAAGGCAGCTCCATAGATATATTATCTCTTCATGTATGTCATTACAGATAAGTTATTATCAATATCCATTAAGTTTTTAAGTCTTAATATGTTATACCTTTTGAAGCAAGCTTCCTTCAAAACTATACAACTTTTATTTGCCTCGTTTCATTATTTTTCCAATGTAAAAGGCATTCTTACAAAAATCGTTTAAGTCAAGCATATGTATTACAAGGGAAACTTGATCTTTTTCTAATCACGGTTGTGTTCCTTCCTCTTTTCACCCGGAGACAAAAGCCTGCAGTGTGTTTAAGGCAGTGCACTGTAGCGTAAGGACTGGTAGCCAGGTTGCCAAAAGATGTAGATCCCACTACAAAGTTGCAGCCAGCCAAGTGACTGGGCAAGTTGTAACATCATCTCTGAGCCTCTGGGTTTTCTTTAAAATCAGGGAGTTGATAAGATTTTTTGCAACTCTCACTCCCTATACCTTCTTGTTTTGTGTACGTGTTTATCCAGAGTTGCACTTGAGATCTGCCATTGACAGGTGACAACTGTTTATGCCCTAGAATTCAGTGTTGTGTATACTGTGTTAATACTGGAGATGCCATCTACTTCAGTATCTTCTCAGTGACCAGGCACTGCACTTCAGGTGTTTTCCAAATATTACTTCCATTCATCTTTACACCAATCTTAATAATTAGAAGGTGGAGATTATATGATCCTCAATGTAATTAAAAAGTATAGACACTGATGTCCAGATTGTTTAAGTGAGCCAAGTAGACAAGACATGAGCCCACATTTCACTGATACCAAAACACTGATCTTGCCACCGTTGCTTGTGAGGAACCAGTAGGAGTTGTCCTGATTCCGTCATTCAGCCCTTCCTGGGGCCCTCTTTCTGCTCCAGAGTAGGCCGAATACATGTAGAGGCTGATGAAAATTTTTGTGGTTCTTTTGAACCATTCAGTACTGACAGTTGCATTATTAAGAAATAATTCAATTATTTAGTCTGTTAATGTGAATAAAATATTTTTATGTTAGAACAGGATGGGGTAGCAGTTCTTAATCTTTTTTTGAGCAAATCTGTAGATTTTTCTTAGAATAATGTACATACAAAAACATTTTGCATTTAAGTTGTTCATAGATCATAGAGCCTGGGTAAAGGACACCTGACATATGAGGTTTGATGAATTTTATTCTTGTGTTGATTGTACTTTTAAGAAATTCATTGTAAATCCTGTCTTATCTGAATTATCTGTAAATATCTGAACTCCTGAAAAGTTTTTTTAAATAAGTCTATCGTGTAGCCATCTCTGTTATAGTAGGAGGTTAATTACCCCAAAGGTACATTGTACTTCTTAAAAGAATCTAACTGGCACCTACATGGTAGGGACTTAAGAAGTATTTTAAGATTCCATGCATATATGTGTGTATATGCAGCTAATAAACACTAGTTACTTAAAACAGCTCTTGGTTCTTGGTAGGTATTTATATAAAGCCAAACCACACTTAGACTGTAAGAGGTAAATTATTTTTTTTTTGACTAAGCATATTCACCCATTTACTCAAAAATCAGATACTAATTAACAGGCATTGTACTGGGTTCTAGAAATTGAGTTTTCCATTAGGATCTAGTAAGGTTGTATATAAACAATTATCTGTGCACAGGATAACAGAATTACAGGAACACTGGGGCGGGAGCAGGAAATAGTTTTCATGAAGATACTAGATTTGAACTGTGCTTTAGAAAGGTGAGGATTTGCCTAGAATCAAGCAGAGAGGCAGTAGATAATCTGAGCATTATGTGCAGGTACGGGTGCAGGTACATATCACAATAAGGCACGGCCTGAATGCCATTACTGTTCTGCGAGGCTGTCACTTCTTTCTAAGGAGCGTCATGATACAGGAGAAGAGCTTAGGAACCAAACAGGAAGATTGTAAATACGTCATTTCTGTCCTCACCTTTTCTGTAAAGTAAGACTACAAGAGGTATAACAATAAGCACATCATATTTATAATTGTAGCTAAGATTCATTGAGCGCTATGTGCATTGTTTGTTATAAAGAAGCATTTTATTAGAATAATAGTTGAAACTTATAGGTCAGATTCCATGTAAACTCTTGTAACTTCGTTGCATTCTATGAAGTGCTTTGTTGAATGAAATGCTTAAAATTTTTGTTCTTTTAGAGGAAACATGGAAAAAGCCATTGACATGTTCAACAAAGCTATTAACCTGGCCAAGTCAGAAATGGAGATGGCTCATCTCTACTCGCTCTGTGATGCTGCCCATGCCCAGACAGAAGTTGCAAAGAAATATGGATTAAAACCACCAACATTATAAAATAGGGGGAAGGAACATGACCCTCTTTTTAGAAGAAGTTTACCCCCTCTTCAACTGAACCCTAAAGACACTGTCAAGAACTGTGTTGAATGGTGGAACTTAGTGTTTCCTGTTGTGCTGCTGTCGTCCGTCACATCTGTCTCATGTGTAGGTGTTGTGGGAGTGGTTGTTGAAGGAAGTGTGCAGTGTTGCAGCTTTTATTCCCTGTGCAACAAAAGCTTAGAACCTGTTAAAGGGTTATTAAAACAGTTGCAAAGAGTGCAAATGATAATTGGCCATGCAAATAAAAACTTTGATTTGTTGATTTGGCTTTTTTTTTTTGTGGGGGGGGTGGGGGATGATTGCATTCTGGATGATTTTGTCTTTGTGTGTGTGTATAATATAACTATTTTGTAGCATGTTGGTTTTTAAATTAACATAGTTTAAGTGCTGTAAAATAGGTTTCTTTTAGATTCAATTAATCCCTTATAGTTTGTTTTTTTAAGGAAACAACTTAAATGGGGATTTTGTTTTTAAGGCAGCAAAATTGAGGGACCCTTTAAACTACTGTCAGCATGCACAATGCCTTTAATTCTGCAGAACGTTAGAGTCGGTGGCAACTATTAAGTTTTCTGACCCCCTTCAACTCTAAAGGATAATGTACATTATTCGTAAAGGCCACAGCATCAGGTTTTCATAGTATTCATAAATTATGCAGAAGCAAATATTCTGATTGACGTGTGCTGGAAGACTCCAGGTAACAGGTATGGTGAAATGGAAGTGTTTTTAATTGCCCATGGCTATCTTCTGTGATAAGTACTTTTAAATAGGGTACTTTTAAAGACAACGCAAGTTGGTTGTATGTATAAAGATGGAGTGTGATATGTGGGAGTATTTAATTAGCTTACGATTTCTAATGAAGAAAATGTGGCTAAAAGTTCAAAAAGGATATATATATATATAGTTCTTGGAGCCAGAAGCATAGTATTTTCTGACGCTTAGTGCTTCAACTATGGCTAAATGCACTCAAGGAATTTTGAGCCAGTATTTTCAAAGATGCTGAAGACCTGTGGAATGCCTTTCAGTTTTGAGTTAACCTTGGTCTCTGAGGCTGAATGCCCACGTCCAAGTCTTCACTAGGGATCCTGAGAGCAAAGTTTTGTTTTGTTTATTTTCTCTTTACTGTATCTTTTGAATTAGAAATCACTTTGTTTTTATTTTTTACAATTGTTACTTTTAAAGACCATTCTTTTGCTTACATGCTGCATTTTTCTGGTGGTTGTGTTCTCAAGGGGTCTCCTGTTTTAGGGTGGGAAGGTTTATTTAAGCCCAAGAATAAAAAAACATCAAGCCTTTAGTTATGCTTTTCTGGAAATGAAGTCTAACTGGAGTTTACATAGCTGGGAGTAAAGGAGCATTTTACCCCTCATTTAAAGGGTGCTTTATCCTATTGAAACCAAAATGATTCTGTCGATAAAGGCTATCTTTTTAGAAACTTAGAAATGACTCCCTTCCAAAGTGAGAGTCTGGAAAATACAGAGAGGACCTCTAATTAGTGGAGGCAGTTAATAAAATTTAAGATGACGTGGACAATGGAAAATATGAGAACTCTGCATTTTAGTTCTTAAATTATGCTCTTATGATAACCCCCCAATACAGAAATGTTCTACATCTCTGAACAACCTCTGATTTTGAAAAACAGTTTTTATTTGCATGGCTGCGTTTACATGAACACTGATATTTTCTTCTACTCTTCTCCCTCCCTACCCCTTGGGGTCGGGTAGAAAAACACACGGAGGAAACTGAAGCATGTGCCATTCAATACTGTCATTCCAAATCCTCACGAACTGTTGCCTGTTCTGAAAACTATTTTAACTTGCACTGAAAGCTGCATCTGTCTGTATCTTTACTTTTGTAAATGACCTCACATGTAAATTCACCAAATAAATGTTACATTCAAGCTTTTCTATTCTTGAAATCTATTTGCAAGCCATAACATACTGATAGAATGTATGGTCCCTGCAAAAATAGCCACATCTTGATCTCTGGAACCTGTGATTGTTACTTTATATGACAAAAATAAGCTTCGCAGACGTGATTCAGTTAAGAAACTTGAGCTGAGAAAATGATCTTTAATTATTTAGGAGAATTTCCAGTTTGGGTGCCAAAGATTATATACCATATGGTGTGGAAACACAGATGAGAATACATTCCTCTAGGACTTGAGGGATAATGAGGATTTAGGTAAGGATCTTTTTACCTGATGGGAAACAACCAAATATATTTAAAAATCTAAGGTTCATTATGAGTCTGAGCTGAAAATAAGCTTAGAGTCCAGCAAAATGTTTTTATTTTTATTTTTTCCTAAACTGGTGAGACACCAATAATGGAACTACATGTTTGAGAATTATCAGCATATATTTAAGACCATGCATGTTGGTGAGATTACTTCAGGACAAAATTAAAACTGAAAACTGTGAAAATAACACTTGGAACCATCAACATCTAAGGGACAAAGTTAGCAGTGAGAAAGCTGTCAGAGCCAATAGGACCAAGGTCACAATGGCATTGGGTTTCAGAAAGGCAACATAACTCTGCAAATAGATCTTTAGTCATCTTTGCCAGGGAATGATCAGTGGGATGGCGAGGGCAGAATCAGGCTGCCGGCATCCGAAAGTAACTGCAAGAACACCACCAGTGAGCAGAAATGAGTCCTTTAAGAAGTCGGGTGGGGAAGAAGGTTTTTTACAGGCATGGTGTTTTGTTTTGAGGGAGAAACTTGATGAATGTACAGACACAATAGTAATAAGAATAACAGCACAAAGGAATACATTTGTAGACTCTAAAATATTTCTGGAAGCGGTGGAATCACAACACTGCCCACCATGCTCCTCCATTCTTCCAGATTCTAGTTCATTTGGTGAATTAAGAACCAAATACAAAGTAACCACTGAGCAAGTATCCTTGTAGTTATTCCCTGTATTAGTTTTAGTCACTTGTAGGTCTGGGGCTTAACTTCTTAATTCCTGCTTTTAACAAGACCATTTTATCCTGAAGTGCATTCTCTTTCAACAACTCGCTTTATCCTTCAGTCTTCACCCAAGAAGAAACAGCTGAATGATGGTAATTTAATGAAATATGAAACTGTAACAGAAAGGTAAGGCACAAAGGAGAAAAGTCCACATGAAGCCTGCAGCACTGGCCATATGATTGGTCAGTGCAAACGTCACAGGAGACACATCTTTTCCCTTTACATCCCTTGGCTTCATCAAACCCACTCACCACCAAAACCTAACCAGCAGCGCTGAAGAGGCACCGTAAAAAGAAAACGAGAGAGCGGAGCACTGGTTTAACCTCAACTTTTGTCTAAGTCCTTTTTCACTTGGTGTACTTTGCACAGACCTAACTTTTGGTGGCAGCAAAGTGTCAGTCCCTAACAATCCACTTGCTGTCACAATCTACTACTTAGTCATTTTAAACCATTTTAAACCCTGTAACTTTAGTAATTTCTTCATCTGCAACCAACAACACCCATTATGTTAGCTCAGCTTCTAACAGCTAGGTCCAAGTCAAGCTGCACACCTTGATGTATTTCAACATACATTATCATCCCTGTAAGGAGTCCCTTCAGTTAGCTAAATCTGCTGTCTAATCTGCAGGTGACAGGTTCTGACATGTGAGAACAGACTTCAAAATATTCAAAAAAACCATTGCCTAACTAAGAGCACAGGGAAGGAGTTAAAATATTTTCTAAACACTTTAGACTGCAATGTTCTCCCACTTAAAGGGGAACAAGTTCAGGGTGCATTCTGATCAGCTATCACATTCTCAAAGATGAAATTGGGCCCCGTTACACATACATTAATTACATAGTGGGACAAAGGACAGGAATGACTGGGAATGCAAGCCAGAGTGGAAGAGGGCGGCAGATTGAAGTGTTGCAAGGAAAGAGTGAATCTAGAATTCTACAATCAGTAAAAGTATCTTCTAAAAAACGAAGGCAAAAATAAAACATTTTCACACACACACACAAACTGAAAATCACCAAGCATACCTACATTACAAGAAATGTTAAAGGAAGTCCTTCAAGTTGAAGGAAAATTGATCTACACAAACTGAGTGCTAGAGATGGTAAGTATGTCAGTAAATAAGGCTTTTACGCACTTAAAATCTCTTTACAGGATTACTGGCTGTTTAAAACAAAAATAGTATGTATTACGGGGTTCATTCATATGCTGAAGTATGACAATGCTAAGGGGGGCGTGAAATGAAGTATACTACTGTTACATCCTTACATCTCAATTGGTAGGTATGTATTTGAGGGAAAACTGATGTTAAGGATGTATACTATAAACCCTAAACAACACGACAAAGAATTATAGTTTATAACCCAATAAAGGAGATAAAGTGAATTACAGAATGATATTCAGTTTATTCACAAGGAGAAATAGGAAATGAATAAATGTGATAAATACAAAATCAAAAGGTGATACTTAAATCCATCTATACCAATAAGCACATGAAACATAAAATTGGTCTAAACATCCCAAGTCAAAGGCAGAGATTGTTCAATTGGATAAAAATGCATGACACAGCTGTGTACTGTATAAAAGAAACCCTCTTTTAATATGACGACACAAATAGGTTAAAATTAAAAGGATGGGGGATCAGTATCCTTTTCTCCCATGAGAGGATTCCATTTCCCCCCCTTAAATTTATAAGTTGAACAACAATAACTCAACAAAAGATGTCCTATTCCACAAACACTTGAAAGATCTACACACTGAGACATCTAAAGGTGGCTGTATTAAAATGAGCAGGGGAGGCAGGAAAAGGGAAAGACAGACGGTATGCTGCCGACATGGTTCAGGTGCCAACCATGGCTCCAGTGAGCACGGTAGCAGTGGAGAAGCTGGGCTGTAGCCCTCATGCTAGGTCTGAAGTGTAAGGGGCGGAAGCACTTCCCTCCAAAAAAGGAATTCCCCCTCCTTCGCATCAGGACAAAGCCTAGTAAAGGAGCTGGGAAGATTAAAACTGTGGTGCTGTGCCAACAGCTTCTGTTAAGGGGTGGTGGGGAACCACAAAATTATGAATTTGCCTCTTATACCCACGCTCTCTGGCAGGGCCTGGTAAAGAAAGCTGAGACGTCCCAAACAACATAGTAAAGAAAAGTACCCCACCTATCAACCTGCTGAATTGCTAAGAGCAAAACACTATCTGAACATGAAAAGCGTACTACCTCAAACATGCTGGCAGAAAAACAATCCATCAAATACCATGAACAACCAAGATAACTTGGGAGCACAGAAAGAAAATGAAATCTCCAGAAACTGAAAGCCATGGAAGATGGTGTTTTAAATGACAGAGAATTCAAGGTTGCAATTACAAAGAAACTCAATGATACAGAAGAAAACTCAGAAAAGCAGTTCAAAGAGCTCAGGAATAAAATTAATGAACAAAAGAAATACTTTACCAAAAAGACTAAAATATAAAAAAATGAACCAAACAAAAATTCTGGAGTTCAAGAACTCAATAAAGGAGATGAATCCACCAGAGAGCACTGGAAATGGAGCAGACAAGACAGAGGAGAGAATCAGTGAGCTTGAAGACAGAAACCTAGAAATGACCCAGGAGGAAGACAGAGAACTAAGTTAAACAGCAGAATACCTCTAGGAACTGACTACATTTGAAAGAGCAACACAAGGGGCTGTGGACTCTGGGCCAGTGGGGCTGGTCAAGGATCTCAAGATGGCTGGGCAAAAACTTGCTCTAAAAGACACTGACTGGGTAGCTTTTGGGGAGATCGTACCCCAGGACCAGAAGGCCACTGTTAACTCCCTGAAATCCTGGAGTAAGACCCTCACCTCCAGGGTGGCTACTCTACCTGAGAATCCACCTGCTATTGACTGGGCTTACTACAAGTCCAATGTAGCAAAGGCCGACTTGGTAGATAATTTTGAGAAAAATTTTGATGCCCCAAGGTTCCTGTTTCAGAGGATGAGTACAGTGCCCTTGTTAATGCAAAAGAAAAAAGAATATGAGAGAAGTTTTGCTGAGTTTTTGTTTCTCTCAAAGACCATTATTGAGCAACATGAGATAAGGCTGGAGAAGATGAAGTACATTATTTCATCAGATGGCCACTGAAGATTTGAATGAAGTCTTCTAGAAACCAAATTAGACAAGAAGTATCCCTACTGACCTCACAAGCCAACTATGAATTTATAAACTTGAATCTGGGAGAAAGCTCTGGTTCTCATAAACTCTGGATATTAAAAATAATTATGTGTGGGGGGGAGCAACATAAGGATGTAGAGAATCTACTTACAAAGATTGATGAGAGCTTCCTTTGCTATAGAAAGAACTGGACTCTTGAAGAGAGGAAGGTAATAGGACACATAATTATATCAATGCAAAAAGATGTTCTTCAAGACGTTTCATTCAAACTGTCAAAAATAAATGACAAAGAATTATCAAAGCAGCTGGGGATAAAAAAGGACTAACTTACAAAGGAAACCCCATTAAATTAGTATAAGATTTCTCAGTAGAAACATTATAGGACAGGAGTAGAAGGAAATATTAAAAATACTGAAAGATAGGAACCATCTGCCAAGGATAATATACCCAGCAAATGTATCCTTTAGATAGGAAGGAGAAAGAAAGGCTTTCCCGGACAACTAAAAACTAACAGCGTTTACCACCAAGAGACCAGCATTATAAGAATTGTTAAAAGGAGCTCTTTTACTGGAAACAAAGACGAGTATACACAGCTTTGAGTAAAATGACTTACAAACAGAAGCAGAAAACTATAAATCTTTTTCAGAATAGTATATTAAACAGTTATAACAAAGGCTTAAGGAGGGAAAGGGGGAATTAAAAACAACTACAACCACAAATTTAATAATTAATGCACAAATAAAAAGGGATAATTTGTGACAACAAAATAAAAAAGGTGAGGAGAACAAGGACTGAATGGTTACATATGATGGAATTAGGAGGTAATCAGAAGAACAACATCTATTGTGTGTATGAGACATTTTACACAGACCTAATGGTAATTACAAAAAAAAAAAAATACTAAGCTGGGACATGTAACATAAAAAAAGAAAGAATAGAAAAAAAATATAAAACTGCCAAACTAAAATAACAGCGTCACAAGGGGAAAGAAACAACAGACACACAGAGCAATTCAGAAAACAAAAGACAAAATAGCTATAGTTAGTCCTCGCGTATCAATGATCGCCCACAATGTAAACTGGCGGAACTCACTAATCAAAAGGCACCGAGTAGCAGGAAGGATGAAGAAATAAAACCCAACTATATGTTGCCTGCAGAAGACTCATCTCACACAGGCTCAAAGTGAGGGGTGGAAGATGATTCTTCAAGCAAATGGCATCCAGAGAATGGCAGGTATAGTATTACTTATATTACACAAAATAGATTTAATGATTTAAAAAGATAAGGGAGTAATTAAGAACTCAACACCCCCTAAAAAAATCCAATTAAAAAATGGGCAGGGGACATGAATAGAAACTTTTCTAGAGAGAACATATAGTCCACAGACACATGAAAAGATGCTAAACATCACTAATCATCAGAGAAATGAAATTAAAACCACAAGAAGATGTCACCTCACACCTGTCAGAACAGCTGTCATCAATAAATCAACAAACAACAAGTGTTGGTGAGGACGTGGGGAAAGGGGACCCTTAAGTACTGTTAGTGGGAATGCAGATTGGTGCTGCCACCAAGGAACACAGTATGAAGTTTCCTCAAAAAATTAAAAACGCTACTGCCTTATGACCCAGCAGCTCTGAATATAGGTATGTATTCAAAGAAACTCATAACACTAATTCGAAAGAATATATGCATGCCTCTGCTCATTGCTCCTTTATTTACAATAGCCAATAGGCAAAAACTACAATTGTTCCCCTTAAGATCTGGAACAAGACAAGAGTGCCTCCTTTCACCCTTGTTATTCAACGTATACTGGAAGTCCTACTCAGTAATCAGACAAGAAGGAGAAATAAAAGGCTTCCAAATGGGAAAGGAAGAAGTAAAACTTTTTATTTGCAGATGACATGATACTGTATACAGAGAACCCTAAAGATTCCACTAAGAAACTACTAGGACTGATAAATGAATTCAGTAAAGTGGCAGAATACAAAATTAATATACAGGTATCAGTGGCACTTTTATATGCTAATAACGAACTATTAACAAAGGAAATTAAGAAAACAATCCCATTCACAATTGCTTTAAATAGAATAAAATACCTAGGAATAAATCTAACCAAGGATATAAAAGACCTGTAAAAGATCAGAAAATTATAAGACACTGAAGAAAGAAATTGAAGAAGACACAAATGAGTGGAAGCACAAACCGTGTTCATGGATACGAAGAATTAACATCATTAAAATGTCCATACTACCCAAAGCAACCTATAGATTGAATGCAATTTCTATCAAGATACCAATGATATATTTCACAGAACTAGACCAAATATTTCAAAAATTTATATGGAACCACAATAGGCCCACATAGCAAAAGCAAGCTTGCGAAAGAAAAACAAAGTTGGAGGAATCACACTACCTAAAATGAAACTAAGGCCACAGATATCAAAACAGCATGGTACTAGTATTAAAAATAGACACATGTATCAATGGAACAGAACAGAGAGCCCAGAAATAAACCCACACCTTTACGGTCAATTAATATTTGACACAGGAAGCAAGTTATTCAATGGATAGTTTCTTTAATAAATGGTGTTAGGGAAATTGGACAGATACATGCAGAAAAATGAAACTAGAACACCTTCTATGACACACACAAAAATAAATTCAAAATGGATTAAAGACTTAAGTATTAGGCCTGAAACCATAAAAATTCTACAAGAAAACATAGGAAGTAAAATCTAAGACATTGCTCGTAGTGGTATTTTTCTGATACTTCTCCTCAGGCAAGGGAGACAAAAGAAAAAAAAAAAAAACAAATAGGACTACATTAAACTAAAGAGATTTTGCACAGCAAAGGAGGCCATAACAAAATAAAGACAACCCCCTGAATGAAAGAACATATAATCCAATACAACTGATAAGGAGTCAATATTCCAAATTTATAAAGAACTTATAAAACCCAACACCAAAATAACAAACAATCCAATCATAAAATGGGCAAAGGACCTGAATTAGGTAATTCTCCAAAGAGGACATACAGAGGGCCAATAGACATATGAAAAGATGCTCAACATCACTAATCATCAGAGAAATGCAAATTAAAACCACAATGAAGTACCACCTCACACTTGTC
The DNA here is from genome assembly GCA_004026545.1 of Mormoops blainvillei. Taxonomy (NCBI): domain Eukaryota; kingdom Metazoa; phylum Chordata; class Mammalia; order Chiroptera; family Mormoopidae; genus Mormoops; species Mormoops blainvillei. The sequence continues at coordinate 257,352 of PVJD01000746.1, read as the reverse complement.
AGGATGACTGTCATCAATGAATCAACAAGCAAGGGCTGGCGAGGGTGTGGAGAAAGGGGGACCTTTTGCACTGTTGGTGGGCATGCAGGTTGGTGCAGTCACTGTGGAAATCAGTGTGGAGACACTTCAAAAAATTAAAAATGGATCTGCCTTTTGGCCCAGTGATCTCACTGCTGGGAATTTATCCAATGAAACCTGAAACACTAATTCAAGGGAACACAAGCACCCCTATGTTCATTGCAGCATTATTTACAATCACCACAATATGGAAGCAGCCCAAGTGTCCATCAGTAGATGAATGGATAAAACAACTATGGGACATTTATACAGTGGAATACCGCTCAGTTGCAAAAAAGAAAATTTTACCCTTTGTCTCAGCCCGGATGGACGTGGAGAATATTATGCTAAGTGGCATAATCCAGTCAGCTACAAATACCATACGATTTCACTCATATGTGCAATCTAACGAAAAAACTGAACTAACAAGCAACACAGCAGGCTGACAGCTCTGGGGGTGAGGGGAAGGGAGGGGAGGTGAGGGGCTGGAGGAATCAAGGAAAAAGGGCTCATGGACATGGACAACAGTGTGGTGATTACAGCGGGGAGAGGGCATAAGGGGGATAAATGAATGGAAAAAATAAAATAAAAACAAACACACAGGAAATATAAATCAGAACAGAAAGGGAAGTTACAATGGGCACCACAGAAATACAAAGGCTCACACAAGAATACTATGAAAAGCTCTATGAGACTAGATTCAATAACCTAGAAATAATGGACAAATTTTTAGAAATATACAGCATTCCTAGACCGAATCATTAAGAATTGGAAAAACTAAATAGATTGAGCACTGGTAAAGAAACAGAAAAAGTAGTCAGTTCTTTGAGGAAGACCTGGTTGCAGCTGCACTGGAGTTCCATTCCACCCTCTCCTGCCCCTGACTCACTTCTGTTTGCTCTCTCCAAGGAAGACAGCAGTCAGAAAGCCACGCCACAGCCATGGCTTTAAAAGGCACTGGAAAGACACCCACGGAGCCAGAGGTGTGATTCGCCAAATCAGAGTTACTCCAAGCAGCTGCGATGCACAATCTTTGGAGGCGTGTGCTGACTTGATCAGAGGGGCGAAGGAAAAGAACCTCAAAGTGAAAGAACCAGTTCAGAATATCTGCCAATACTGAGAGTCACTGTAAGAAAAACACCTGGGGCAGTTTTTACATTCAATATTATTTCGTGTTAGTTTTGGGTGTGCAGACTTAGAACCATTTTCAGGTGAGGATCCTTGCAAAGTCCCTCTGAGATTGTTAAAAGCAGATTTACTTCCAATGGTGTGAACCAGGAATGGAGGCTGAACTCACCACTGCAGATGCTTAATCCAACCTTTGTAATAAACTGACCATCAGTTGTTAAAAAAAGAAAAGAAAAAGAAAAAGAAACAGTAGTCAAAAACCTCCCTGCCAAGAAAACAAAAGTTTAGGACCAGATGGCTTCACTGGTGAATTCTACCAAACATTCAAAGAAAATTTCATACCACTCCTTGTCAACTTCTTCCAAAAAAATTGAAGAGGAGAGAATACTTCCTAACTCATTTTATGAAGCCAATATTACTGATTCTAAAAACAAGCCAGTATCTCTGATGACCAGAGATACAAAAACCCTAAACAAAATAGCAAACTGAGTGCGCCAATACAGTAAAAGAATCACACATCACTATCAAGTCTCATTCCAGTGATGTGAGGATGGTTCAAGTGACGCAAGATGGCTCAACACCTGCAAGTCAAGCTATGTGACCTACAACATTAAACAAAAGATAAAAAGCGCATGATGTTTTTTGACGAGAAACAACATACATTTATGGGTGAATACACTCAATAAAATGGGTAAAAAAGAAAAGTACCTCAATAATAAAGGCCATGTATGACAAACCCTCAGCTAACATCCTATTCAGTGGTGAAAAACTGAAAGCTTTTCATCTATGATCAGGAACAAGAATGCCCACTTTTGCCACTGTTATTCAACACAGCGTAAGCCCTAGCCACAGCAACTGGACAAAATAAAGAAATGATAGGCACCCAAATTGGGAATGAAGAAGTATAACTCACTATTTGGAGGTGACAGGATTATAAATATTGAAAATCCTTAAGACTCTACCAAAACTGTCAGAAAATAATAAACAAATATAACAAAGTTACAGGATACAAAATCAATATATAAAAATCTGTTGTGTTCCCCTAGTACACTGTTGGTGGGAATGCAGACTGGTGCAGCCACTGTGGAAAACAATTTGGAATTTCCTCAAAAAACTAAAAATGGAACTGCCTTTTGATCCAGCAATTCCACTGCTAGGATTATACCCTAAGAATCCTGAAACGCCAATTCAAAAGAACCTATGCACCCCAATGTTCATAGCAACACAATTTATACTAGCCAAGAATTGGAAGCAAACTAAGTGCCCAACAGTAAATGAATGGATCGAAAAACTATGGCACATTTACACAATGGAATACTATGCAGGAGAAAGGAAGAAAGAGCTACTACCCTTCCCGACAGTATGGATGGAACTAGAGAGTGCTATGCTAAGCCAGGTGGCGCAAGACAGATACCATATGATGTCACCTGTAAGTGGAACTTAATATACAAAATAAACAAGCAAGCAAAATATAACCAGCAACACTGAAATGAAAAACAAACTGACAGTAACCAGAGGGGAGAGGGGTGGACAACGGGGGAAATGGAGGGGAAGGGTCATGAAGGAATATGCATAAAGGACCCATGGACAAAGCCAAATGGGGGAAGGATTGAGGGTAGGAGGTGGGGATGGATGGGGCTGGGGAAAGTGGTGGTGGGAAAATGTTGACCAAAAAAAAAAAAAAAATTAGGGAGAGGCTAAGAATAGTATAGAAACTTGAGTATCCAAAGAACTGATAGGTACAACTCATAAACATGAACTAAGGGGTGTGGGGATGATGGGATGGGATGCAGGGTGGAGGGGATAAAGGGGAGAAAAAAGTGGGATGACTGTTAATAGCATAATCAATAAAATATACAAAAAAAAAACTGTTGTATTCCTATATACTAACAATAAAATATTATAAAGAGAAAGGAAAAAAACAATCCCATCAACAATTGCAACAAAAAGGATAAAATACCTTGGAAAAAATTAATAAAGGAGGTGAGGGAACTGGGAACTGCACAGTGAAAACTAGAAGACTGTAGTGAATAAAAACTGAATAACAAAGAAATCGAAAGATATCCTGTATTCACAGACTAGAAGAATTAACATTGTTAAAAACGCCATATTACTGCCCTGGCCAGTGTGGCTCAGTTGGTTGTGCATTGTCCCACAAAGCCAAAAGTTCGTTGGTTCAATTTCCAGTCAAGGAACAAGCCTAGGTTGTGGGCTGGGTCCCCAGTAGGAGTGTATGGCAACTGATCGATGTTTCTCTCTCATATGGATACTTCTCTCCCTTTTTCTCCCTCTTTTCCCCTCTTTCTAAATAAATAAACATACTTTTCAAAAAAGGCCATATTACCTAAAGCAGTATACAGATTTAATGCAATTGCCATCAAAATCCCAATGGCATTTTTTACAGAAATAGAACAAAAAAATCCTCATTTTGTATGGAACCGCAAAAAACCCCAAATAGCAAAAGCAATCCTGAGAAAAAAGAACAAAACCAAAGGCGTGTCGTACTCCCTGACTTCAAACTACACTTTAAAGCTACAGTGATTAAAACAGTATGGAAAAACACAGATCAGTGGAACAGAACTGAGAGTCTAGAAATAAACCCACACACATATAGGCAACTAATTTTCAGCAAAGGAGCCAAACACATACAGTGGAGAAACAAAAGTGTCTTCAATAAATAGTGTTTGGAAAACTAGAAAGCCACCTGGAAAAGAATGAAACTAGACTGCTAACGTGATGCCCAAAATTTAACTCAAAATGGATTAAACATTAAATATAAGAATTGAAACAATAAAACACATAGAAGAAACCATAGGCACTAAAGTTACAGACCCTGGTCTCAGAGGTGTGTTTGTGAACTCATCCCACAAGCAAGGAAAGTTAAAAGCAAAAATAAAAGAATGGGACTACATCAAACTAAATAGCTTCTGCAGAGCAAAAGAAATAGTCAAAAACAACAAAAAGGACAGTAACTGTATGAGAGAGTATAATTGCAAACAATACCTCTAATAAGGGGCTAATATCTAAAATTTATAAGGAAGTCACATAATTCAACAACAAAAATAAACAACCCCATTAAAAAATTGGCAAAGGACCTGAACAGACACTTTTCCAAGGAAGACATACAGGTGGTCGACAGATATATGAAAATATGCTCAACATCACTAATTATGAGGGAAATGCAAATCAAAACCTCAATGAGTTACCACCTCATACCTATTAGAATGGCTGTTATCAATGACAAGAAATATTAAGGGCTGGTAAGGATGTGGAGAAAATAAGGAAGCCTCGCACACTGCTGGTGGGAATGTAAATCTGGTGCAGTCACTATGAAAAACATTTTTTTGGGAGGTTCCCCCCCAAAAAAAATTGAGAATAGAGCTACCATATTATCCAGCAGTTCCCCTTCTGGGTCTCTACCTAAAAAATTGGAAGACACTTACTCATAAAGCTGCATGTAACCTTATTTTTACTGCAGCACTAGTCACAATAGCCAAGACAGGTAAACCACTTAAGTGTCTGTCAACGGATATTTGGATAAAGATGTGGTAAACACATATAATAGAATACTACTCGGCCATATAAAAGAAGAAACATTGCAATTTGCAACATCATGGATGGATCATGAGAGTATTATACTAAGTGAAATAGGACAGAAAAGGAGAACTGTATGACTCCACTTATATATGTGGGATATAAAACAAAAGCAACAAATGAAAACACCACCAAATAAAAAGGCTCCAAGATACAGACAACAGGATGCTGGTCATCAGAGAGGAAGAAGGGTGGGGAAAGGACAAAGAGGGTAAAGGGATCAAATACAGAGTATACAGATGTCATATTATAGATGTATACCTGAAATTTATATGTTATTATCAACTCGCATCATTCCAATAAGTTTAATTTTTAAAAAGTTAAAAGGATGGATTGAAAAAGATATATGGTAATATTAATCAAAAGAAAGTTAGAGTGGTGTTATTAATATCAAACTTATTTTAGAGCAAAAAATAATAGAGATATATCATAATGGAAAAAGGCCAATTCATCAAGATGATAAAGCAATAGTAATTATTTATGCACTTAATAACAAAGCTTCAGAATACATGAAGACAAAGCTGAAAAAATTCTGATAAAAACACAATCCACAATTATACCTAGATATATCAACACTCCGCTGTTAACACCTTAATGAAATATTAGACAGAAAATCAGTACAGATATAGAAGACTTAAAAACACTATCAACCAATGTGACCGAATCGACATTTCTAGAACCCTCTGCAAACAACTGCAGCATACACATTCTTTTCAACTGCACATGGAACAGTTACTAAGAGATCATACTCTGGGCTATAAAACAAGTCTCACTATATTTAAAAGAATTCAGATTATACAAAGTATGTTATCTGGCCACAATGGAATTAAATTATCAATCAGTAACAACAATTTGGGAAACCCCAAATATTCAGTAACTAAATAACATAAATAACCCTTGGATCACAGGAAAAAAATCAAAAGAGAAATTAGTATTTTAAACTGGATGAAAATTAGAACACAACATATCTAAAGCTGGGGTTGCAACTAAAGCAATACTTAGAGGAAATTTTATAGCAGTAAACACCTACTAGAAAGGAGAAACGGTCTTCAATTAGTGACCCCCGGCATCCACTTTAAGAAAAATTTGAAAAAAAGCAAATGAAACCCAAAGCAAGCAGAGGAAAATAAGATCAGAAATTAATAAAATCAAATTTTAAAAACAGATAAAAATCAGTGGAACCAAAAATTGATTCTATGAAAAGATCAATAAAATATATACATATAAACCTCCAGCCAGAATCAAAATTAGGAGGCAAGATGCCAGCAAGTTACCACAGAGTTCTCTGAGAACACTGGAATGAATACTTTCCAAGTCATTTTATGAGGCCAGTAGACCCTAAGACCTACACCAGGCAGAAGTATTACAACAACAAAAAAACTACAGACCAACATCCCTTATGAAATAGATGCAAAAATTCTTAAAATGTTAGCAAATCAAATTCAACAATAAATAAAAAAGGACCTTAATTAATTTTTTAAAGATTTTATTTACTTATTTTTAGAAAGAAGGGAAGGTAGGGCGAACGAGAGGGAAACATCAATGTGCAAGAGATACATTGATCTGTTGCCTCTCTCACGCCCCCTACCGGGGACCTAGCCTACAACCCAGGCATGTACCCTGACTGGGAATTGAACTGGTGACCCTTTGGTTCTCAGGTCGGCACGCAATCCACTAAGCCACACTAGCCAGGGCTATAAAAGGACCTTAATTTAATTAACTGCGGTCAAGTGAAGTTTATCACAGAAACACAGGATTGATTTACCACTGAAAAATCAATATAATTCATGATAAAAACTAAAGAAAAAAAGATGTGCTCATCTCAATAAAGGCAGAAGTGGCATCTGAAAACATCCAGCATCCTTTCCTAATAAAAACTCCCAGCACACTAGGAATCGAAGGGAATTTCCCCAGTCTGCACGAGGGCATCTATGAAAGCATGAATGCTTTCTCTACGAGGTTAGGACCAATGAAAATATGTCCACTCAGTACTTTTCTATTCAACAGTGTACTGAAGGTTCTAGCTGATGCCATAAGTCAGAAGAAATAAAAGGGAACCAGACTGAAAACGAAGAAGCTTCTTTATTTTATTGACTGTCTTTATTTGCAGACATGATCAACTATTTTAAAAAAATCATATAGAATCTACCCAATTAAAGCTGCTAAAATAAGTGAGTAAAACAAGGTTTCAGGATACAAGATCAAATAAATAATATTTTATATACTAGCAATGAAAAATTGAACACTGAAGTTTATGAAGCAATATAGCATCAAAAAACTGCAGTCCTTGGGGATACATTTGACCAAAAAAAGGCATTCTTCACAGTAAAACTACCAAACACTGCTAAGAGAAACTAAAGAAGGCTGAAATGGCTGAGGAGACATCTCGTGTTCAAGGTCAGGGTTTCAGTATTGTAGAGACGTCAACACCCCCCGCTCCCCAAACTGCCCTCTAGAGTCGACGTAATCCCAATCAAAATCCCTAGAGACTTTTCCATAAAAATTAACCTGTTTGAAATTTACATAGAAATACAAAGGACTTAGAACAGTTAAAATAATTTTGAAAAAAAGTTAGAGGACTAATATTACATGACTTTAAGATTTATTATAAAGCCACAGTAATTAATGCAGTTAGTTTCTGGTGTAAAAATATAGAGAATACGGACGAAATAAAGAGTCCAGAAATAGATCGAGATATACATGGTTAATACACTTTTCCTGAAGGTGCCAAGGATACTCAATAGGCATGGGATAATCTTTCCAACAAATGGTGCTGGAAAAACTAGCAACCATAGGTAAAAAAAAAAAAAAAAATCGACTTATCCATATAGAAAAATTAACAATTTAAAATGAGTTATAGACTTAAATAAGATAAAGTCTTAGTGACCTTGTATTTGATGATTTATATAATACAGAAATACATTTACATAAATACAAAAAAACTTCAAAAGAAAAAATTAATCAGCCTTCATGAAAATTAAAAACCTCTGCTGTTTAAGTAATACTCTTAAAAAAATGAAAAGACATTTTTCTCTCAGACTTGGAGAATATATCTACAAAACATAATACCTGAAAAAAGACTTTTACCAGGCGTATATAAAGAACTCACACTAATCAATAAGAGGATAAATAACCCAATAAAAATATGGGGGAAAGATCTGAACAGAAACTTTACCAAAGAAGATGTACAGATAAGCAAAGAAGTACATGAAAAGATACTCGGTATCATTATTAATTAAGGAAATACAAATTAAAGCCACAATGAAATAACATTACAGGCCCATTAAAATGGATGAAATTAATTAAGACTAATGATACCAAGTGCTGGTGAGGACGTGAAGCAAACTCAGGCTCTGACAGACCGCTGAGTGATGTATAACGGCACAGTCATTTTCAAAAACAGTTTGGTAGTGAAACACACGCATAATATCCCACCATTTCATTTCACTCCTAGATATCTAACTCAAGAGAAATGAACAACTTGTATGAGCAGCTTTATTTGTAATAGACAAAATCTGGAAACTTAAATGTTTATCACCAGGCAGAAAAATGAGGGTAGAGCCATGCAATGGACTACTACTCAGCAATGAAAAAGGAATGAATTATTGATGTATATACATGGGTAAATCTCCAAATGATAATGAAACACAAAAAATATATATTGATATAACATGTGAGCCGATTTTTACATTAATTCTAGAAAACTCAAACTAAGCTATAGTGACAAAGTCAATCAGTAATTGCCCGGAAACAAGAGAAATAGCTACATGAATTATAAAAGAGCACAAGGATACTTTTGCGGGGGGGATGGGTATGCTCATGTTGATTAAAGGGGTTTCCTGGATGTATACATGTGTCAGATGGTACACATATACTCCCTGCTTTATGTGTAGAGGTGTCATATTGATAAATGGAACTTAGCCATGGTGGAAGTATTTACACCACCGAAACTGGCAAATGCTGTTACAAAATCAGGGCTTTTTCTCAGATAGCTGGTTGTTAAACATCTACCAACTTGCTGCTAGCTATAACATATATAAACAACAGCTCACTGAAATTCTTAATTTTTAATTGTGCAAAAGAATTGGGAGAATCACTAGGCTAAAAACTTGCCTTTGTGAAGGCAGAAAGTATTACTAGGGAGAAAAACAAAAAGAAAGAGATTTTCAGGCACTTACTCCTACCAAGAATATCTCTTGCGGAGACAACTCGTTGCCTTGCCCAAATGCTGCCACTGCCATCCTCCTAAGGGGCTCGCTGGTGACACAGTCTTTCCCTAAGGCCAGGAGGGGTTGGGGTTGACTCTTTAGCTCCTTCTTGAAGGCTGCTACAGGGGCTGCCTTCTCCTCTGGCGAACACCAAGGATCCATCTCCTTGCTTCCCACAGGTACTCACAGACCACAGATGTAACTGAAGGTACTGCTGGAAAAAGAGTGTACCAGTTTTCTACATAATGGATTCTAATTCTAGCAACGAGAATAGAGATTTATGGCACAAATACATTTGTATCAGGTGAATCAACAATACCCAAATCTGATACTCTTCCCAACTTCTTTGAGGCAATTTAAGTGTGGAACAAGGTTTAGAGCCACCCACTTCTCCTTCTGCTCTGCAATGGCAGTCTGAGTCCTTTCTGACTATTTAATACAGTGTGGCAAGTACCAGTGTGCTCATGTGCCTCATCTTAACAGAGAGTTTCCAGTTGGAAAAGGATCCCCACCAAAGAATTCAGCAGGGAACTGATGATGTTGCAGAAACACATCTTTCTATTTCATGACTCGGAAACATAAACCTTAGGGCTTTTTCGCCTCCACTGCATAGAGGTCTGATCGCTTCTGGTTAAAAATGGGAATTTGCTGCCGTATTTCAGCCACCTTCTTCAGGTCTGCAAAAACAGGGGAGTTTACTATTAATACCATGTAACTCTTCGGTAACCAAAGGGATTGTTTTTCCCCAAACAGCATACAAACCACCAAAACCTCAACAAGTAATGCAGTAATATAGGCCTTGTCTAGAGGCACTGAGGGCCGGCATGGCCCCTGGAGTCATTTCAAACCAAACCAAAAAAACAAAACAAAACAAAAAAACAAGCTGAACTATAACCCCCAGAACCCGACCAAAGAACCAGGGATAAATCAGGGATAAATGGAGTATATGGGGTACAGGGGCAAAGGAACCCCTCAGGTGACAAGGGCAGCACCAGCTATGGAATCTGGCCTCAGAACACTGGGGACACCAGGGACCTAACCTGTGCAGGGCAGGCCTTACCTATGTCTGCATACACGATCATCTCTTCAGTGCCAGCTTTGGCCAGGATCTCCCCCCTGAAAAGGATGGCAGGGAGAATAAGTGGATTCGCTGATGTCTGCTGATATTCAAGACCTCTCTCTGTTTCTCTTCCCCCCTATCTCTAATAGGCCACAGGAGAAGGAACATGAGATTTAAAACCAGGCAGTAGGAGTATAAACTCCTGTCTACCATTTAAGTAGCTATATGGCCTTGGGCCAAGTCATTTGTAATTTCCATGTATAAAGTGGAATCGAGAGCTCTGTTAGGACTTCGTGATACAATCATGGAGTATGTTTTCTAAACTGAGAACTCCTAGTTTCTTCTCCTACGATAGAAACATCTGGGAACGGAGCCACCTATAATCAACAGGAAGTGCCCTCCTACACCAACCTGAGTGCATGTCAATGGGAACCCTTTACAAGGGCCACCTGGTTCCGCTTCTTCCCACCTCCCACGGCTGCTCCCGCCCCTGGGGGACGGTGAGGCCGGGCCTGGGCACGGCCCGACCTGCGGTGTCTCTGGCCTTGTGCCTGTGATTCCCTGCATCGCTGCATTAATGGCCTTTAGTTTTTGAAGGGAAGGTTTCAGCCTGGGGGGTCTGGGGAAGCCACACCCTGGCAGGAGCCCCACACCTGGAAACAGCAGCAGTCCTTCATAAACATGGGGAAAGGCTGATCTGGAAAACTATTTCCAGTGCTCAATCTCTGGCCCAAAGCAAGGCTTCAAACACGTACCTAGTGAAATGCAATCTCGCCAAACCACAAAACCAAGTAATCTGACACTAACTGGTTTCGCTTACCAGATGGCCACAACAGATTTTTGGCACAAGTGAGCTACAAACACAATTGTTAATGCCATTGAACTGAACTCTTTTCTATTTCTTCCCCACTTGCCCTGGCATTCAAAGATCTCTCTCTGTTAACCCCGGGCACCCATCCCAAAGTCAATGTAAGTCAGAAGGCCCCCAAGCCCTACAGATGGAATTCTGAAAAGGGAGAAATAAAGGTAAATCTTATACAGCTACTTCGTGTCAGAAGCAGCCAGCATGATCGGTAACAGAATTCGCGAGGAGAACTAGGGGTGAAGCAGAGGGGCCTCGATGTTAGCGAACTTGAATCTCATTTCAGAAAATTTTCAAGCCAACTTAATCCTTCCAGTTTCCCAATGCTCCCAAATCCTAATGGGCAGGAGGCTCACTGGGAATCTTTCACTGGTCATATCTTTCAAGGGCTTCCCTTACCACAACTTTAACCCGTGGGCCCTATAAAGTCAGAAGAGAGAAACTTTCGGGACCCGAAAATGATAAATAACCCTTCTCTGCCTTGTTAGTGGTATATCTGTCCTGAAATTGTAGAAATACATTTCTCTGTGTGTATGTGTAATCATACAGAAGTAGTCTGATTACTAACAGTAATGAGAAGTAGTTCGGCATAAATCCAAGTTCTGAAGTCAAAATCCTGGATCCAGACTCCAGTTCTAGCCACTTTAGCCAGCGAACTTCAACTCTACCATCTACGACCTTCCCCCCTAAGACTGGGCTTAACAGAAGACCAGTCCCTGGACTTCAAATGGAGACCATGTGTATTAAACTGCTATGCAAACTACAACTGCAGGCCCACAGCGTCTGGCTCTATGTATATATGGGCGGACTTTCACGCTGGTTTCATGGAATAATAAAATGCTTTACTGCCCTCTCACAGAGGAAAATTCAGTTTCCCTTCATTGAACACATCCTCCCCACTCCACTTATTCAGGGAGCAAAAGCCACACCCTGTAACTCATTCCTGCCCTGGGCCCAGTTACCCAGTCTAAAGTTTAGCCCAAAGCCAAGCGTTTGGGAGCCTCCTTTACTAAAGCCACCACCTGCCACTGCTGCCTTGTTTCTCCTACATGATCCAAGTCTGACTGACAACGGAAACTCAGAAGAGGGCAGAGGCCAAACACTCCACGAGGAGAGCAGGACGGTTTCTTTCTCACATGGAAGCTTCACTCACAGAGAGACGGAGACCTGGTTGGCATGTGGGGTTATGGGGGTGGGTAAGGGGCAGGGCCAGTCATGAATCAGGCAACCTGCCTGCCCAAGTGCCACCTCTGTTAGGCGCCTAATGAGCCTGTCCCTGCTTAGGCAACTCACCAAGGATTCACAACAGTGCTGTGTCCCCAGGCAACATAGGAGGCTTTGTCATCTCGGGCAGGAGATGCTGTGGCTACATACACCTGATTGTCAACAGCCCTGTAGTCAATGGACAGAAAACAGGTAAGTCATACATTATAGATCTGAGATATTTTCCTATCCTAAAGGCACCAATTCTTCTTTCGAAAGCTAGGACAGGACAGGCTGACTCAGACATGAAACACCCAAAGCCATGGAACCCTCTCTTCAAAAATTATCTCCTTACTTAAGCCAGTTCCCTTTGGGGCATTCTGGCCAGCAGAGGACATCTGCCAGTGTCTGGAGACCTTTTTTACTGTCACAACTAGGTGGATGGAGGCCAGGGATGCTGCTAAACATCCCCCACACAGGACATGAAACGCCCACGACAAAGAACTAATGTTAATCCTGCAACAGCTGAGAGACCCTGGCCTGAGTCAACCAGTAAAACAGTTTCTCTGGTTAATGCTGATCGAAGTGGCCAGAGGCAATGGACTGGTCGGGTGGGGGGCGCGGAGCAATACACCTGGAAGGGCTGCAAGGCACTTCCATGCCCATGGGGGCAGTCCCCTCATCTCAAGTTAGATCAGAATTGAGGTGGCCGCCTGGGAACATCAGCCACCTCACCTGGGAGCCCTCTGGGCTCGGTCAGCAGATCCATACTGAGTCACTCCAGGCTCTCCCAAGCTTTTCTTGCTTTCGACAAGACCGCACTTACTGATACTCGTGGTATCAGACATCCCTATGCCGCCTTCCACCATGCAACCAGCCAAACACCTCTACATCCCCCTCCAGTAAAAATCACCATCGTCTCTAGAAGGGGGACTAGTGAATGCTGATTGGGAAGGAGCAAAAGAGAGCATTCTTGGGACTGGAAGCAGTCTGTATGCTGATCATGGTCATAGGTGGTGTATGTAAGCACTCACAGACCTGTACACTGAAAATCTGAACACTTTTCTGTTAAGTATATTACACCTCAATTTAAAAAACATTTAATCAAAAACACCATCATCTCTGACCAGCACTGCATGGTTTGCAGGGTGCTTTACACGCACACAGCATCATCTGCATCTCCCTTCCACGTGGCCCCCGCGTCGGTTCTCTGCCCTTCTCCACTCCTCAGCCTTCGGGACTAAGGAAACAGCGGCTGTGACAGGCCAGACATACCTGTGTGGTGCCCAGGAGGTATAGGTTAGAAGCACAGGGCTTCTAACGAGGGCTTCTAACGAGGTTCTGGTATCCCAGAACCAGCAGACTGCTGCGGACGCTGAGCTGGGATAAGCACCCCAATCTGAACAGCACAGGGTCAGCTGTGTGACCACCACAAACCTCTCCCCAGGGCTATCAGGCTAAAATGGCTTTTAGCCTGCTTTTCCTTGGCTTCCGGGGCTCTGAACACACACACTCCACGAGTCTCCGATTCTCTGTAAAAGTTGCTGGCAGTTGTCCCAGAGACACCAGCCCATGTCTAATCACAGTAAATGAAACCACTGCCTACTTGATGCGCTAAATGCTCTTGGAAATGCAAAAATCACAGTCCCCAAAATCTATGAGATTGGTGCTGTGGCTTCTGAAGGGACGGTTCTTAGCAAGAAGCCTTCCCTTTGGGCTGAAAGAAGAAAACAGTCATCTTTTTGAAATGCATTTGGATGCTGTGGTGTTCTGAGTCACGGGCGCCGTTCCCTATCAAGAAGGCTGGTACTTCCACCCAACTGCAATCTTCCCACAAAGAAACACTGAGATGCCTGAAGGTATGTCTGATATACTTTCTTACCTGCCTCGCTGAAGCAACTCCCAGTGAGCTGGTCCAGTGGTCATATTAAAAGCTGCAGGATATACCAACAGCTGGCAACCTTGGGGAGAGAAAGGCTGAAGAGTCGATGCAAAGAACAAGCAACACACTAGTCCCTCCCTTTGCTCTCTACCCAGTGGAGACCAAACTCCAACTTTCTCAAGCATAAAAAGGTGTCAGTCAAGTCAGACGGTGTCAGTAGCATTAAGTTATGGCTTTGAATTCCTTTGGTGACACTCACATAACACACACAGACACACGAGGAAAGAGATATTGAAAACCAAAACCACAACATGTGACTTTGCTTTAAAAAAAAAAAGTGGAGAACAGTCATTTAAATTTCTCTCAGCACCACATGGTTGGCTCTGCATGGCCAAGGACCATGTTCTGTAATGTTCTTCAACTGAAATGAGGGGCAGAGCAGGTGCTTCAGTGCCCACTGACAGGGCTCCACAGAGACTGCTAGAGACTCCACGGAGCCCGGGCACCTCCACCTCTCGCTGAGCCGTCACACCATCTGCGTCCACTTCACTGTATGAAGTGACAGTCGATTCAGAACCAAAGCAGCTCCGGCAGTCCAGTAGGGAAGCTAATATTTGTTTGACTACCATACAGGGACTTTTAGTAAGTTCTCTCTCCTTAACCCTCACACCATCCCTATGAGAAAACTGAGATCCACACTGCTCTAGAGATTAAATAATTCACCCAAAGCACCACGCCGATTAGAAGAGTTGGACCCAGAGCCCAGGTCTTCTGACTTGGTTTGGTGCTCCTCCTGGAAGGCAAGACGCCTCATCTCTGGACCAAAATGAAATGTCTGACTACATTTCTACTGCACCCAACACCTAGGACTACCGAGTCGTGAAGTCCATGAGACAAAGTCAGGTCTCCATTTCTACCGGCCTCCAAGTGACCCTTTCCAAATATGGCAACAAGAAGGGTTTGAGGGCAGAGTAGAAGTGTAACAGTCTGTCTCCTGCCTTAGCTGCAGTGTGTTAAATCACAACTTCTGAAAATCCATACTGTTCATATGCAGCAAAAGTCTGAGAAGCCCGATGGCGGTGGGGAGATTAAGACCTCTCCTCCAGTTTTTCCAAGGAAGGGTTCCCTTTACCCTCAAAGACCAGCCCAGATTCAAACTGCCAAGCACCCACACAACGCAAATACAGTGCTGCCTCACCTCTCTGTGCATAGATTTGTGCCAGCTCTGCAAAGCGCATGTCGTAGCAGATGCCCAGGCCCACTCTGCAGTAAGCTGTTTACAAAAAAAGGCACAGGTGAAACGTTAACCTGCAGCACGCTCAGGCAGGGAAAAGCCTCTTCAGGTAATGATCACAAAACACTGAGGGGATACAGTAACACAGGGCCCATGGACGGAGAAACCTCTAAGCTTATTTCTGCTTGGACCTCACCTCAGAAAGGCATCATTTATGTCAGCAGAAACAAGAAATCCATTCTAATGAATGCTCATGATCTAAGTGAGAAGTGTTCAGTCAGGACCTAACAGGCACACTCCAGAAGCTATCATACTAATAGGAGGCCGTGACCAAACAGAAGAGCAAAATCGTGTCGAACCCTTCGTTCTCCATCCAGCCCGCCCTTTCTAGATCTCTGACCGGTCTCTGACCTGCTCACTTCTGGTCTTTTAGTTAGGTTACATCAAGGAATTAGGGAAGGACATAAGAAAAAAACAAAGGTAAACCTGATCCTCTTCCACTGGGACTACTAAAAGAGGTGGACTTAATCAGGTACGTACGAGTCTCAAATGTCGAAAAACTATCACCAGGATTCAATGTTTTAGATTCTTGAAACGTAATTTTCCCAGGAACATCAATGTCAAACAGATGGAGCTGCATCACAAATAAGGGCTTTGGTTAGCTCTTTTCCAATGGGGTTCATGGCAATAAAAACAAACATCCTCCCATGGCCAGATGTCGGGGATCTGATCTAAGATCAACTGTACCAAGAGCACCCTCAACATACCCACAACCCACCCCACAATCTGACACTTTATCAAAATGAATTCTAACACAGGATACTGTAGTTTTATGACCCTTCTTTCCTACGTGGTATACAAATCAATGTCTAGGTTTCTTATGGGAAGCAATTAATGTGCTGCTTTTTTACTCAATAAAAACGCTAAATGAAGAAATGAAGACTCCTCAGAATCAGGCATATTGGCAGGAAAGGTGGAGAGCGGGTGAGTAATTAAAAATAGGTAAAATTTTGCAAACCAAATGTGGCAATTTATAAAAAGAATAATATATCACTTCCAAATTGGATTCTGATTTATCACACTAACAAAATAAAGGAGAAAAGTCACATGAGCATCTTAAGAGCTGTACAATGAACACTTGGTAAACTTCTAAATCCATTCTTATTTCATTTCATTTTTTTAAAGATTTTATTTACTTACCCTTAGAGAGAGGGGAAAGGAGGGAGAAAGAGAGAGAGAAACAACCATGTGAGAGATAAACATCTATCGGTTGCCTCTCTCGCACACTCCCAACTGGGGACTGGCCTGCAATCCAGGCATGGGTCCTGACTGGGAATCGAACTGCAGACCTTTCGGTTCACAGGCTGACACTCAATCCACTGAGCCACACCAGCCAGGGCTCATTCTTATTTTAAAAACAAAAAAAAGAAAAACTCTTCTAGGAAGGGAATTTCCTTAATCTGATAAAGAGTATCTACAAAAAAACTAAAACATCGTACCTAATGTTGACATACTAAAAGCCTTTGCCTATTAAGATCATGAACAAAACAAGGACATCTGCTAATCAACGCTTTACCAGAGGTCATAACCAAAGCAACAAGGCAAACGGAAGGAATAAAAAGCACAAGGATTAGAAAGAAAAATATTAGATCTGCCACTATTCTCAGATGATATAACTGTATACCCAGAAACTCCACAGGAAAACTATGAATGAATTATTAGAGTTAACGAGTGACTTTAGCAAGGTTACTATGTATGTATAAGGTCAATAGTTTTATAATTAATTGTACCTCTCTATATATTAGTAAGAAACAGAAAATGAAAGGGCATAAAAAACCACCCATGAAGAATAAGTCTAGCAAATGATACGTGACTATATCCAAAACTATAAAAACAATGTAAAATTTTTAAAAGCTTAAATTTAAATACACATTGTGGACAAACATGCGCTTCAAACGACGGAGTTAATAGCTCACTGCTGGCTCTCTTCCAGTGGCCGCTGAGTGGCTCCTCTCAGACCCCTTAGCTTTCTCATAGGTATCTATGAACTCCGGACAAAATAAAAAGCAAAGCACTGAAGAATGATCGAAATCAGGGAAAAACTGAACGGAAGTCAATACTTGGAAGAAGGGACTAGCACTGGGTGAGTTTCCTATGTTCACTGCTTTTGGTTGGAAGCAAGACCCCAGGCATCTACCTGGAGAATCTACCCACAATCAGACTGGTTTGAGGAACGAGAAGACAGAGCTTCCCAGCAGCTGGAAAGTGAGGGGGCAAATTCTGAAAGGGATAAAGCCAAAGTGGAAGAGCCCTAAATTCTACATATAAACTCTGCCCGAATCTCTGGCTAACCGCTGAATTAAAGACGTGTGGAGCAGACTCCAAGCAGCCCAACTAAACAACTCCAGACAGAACAGAGTAGTTAAAGTTGCTGCTGACTGCACAAAAAAGAATTTGGTGTTTGAGTACAGTCAAGTTAACTACTGTGCTTACAAAAACAAAAAAATTAAACACTTTTCAAAGAAATATAAGAGACACTAGAATCTCAAGAACACAGCATCTAATAATGTACAATCCAAAATTACTACACACGGAAGGAAACAGGAAATTACGACCGAAACTCTACAGAAAAGGCGATCAATGGAGCAGCCTCCAACATGACCCGGACGTGGTAACACCAAAGACTTTAAAGCCGCTGTTGAAACTAAGCTCGGGGAATGAAGAAAAAGATGCTCTTAATGAATGAAATAAAAATAATGGCAGAGCAATAAAAACGATTAAAAAGAGCCAAATCAAAATTTTAGAATTGAAAAATTCAGTATCTGAAATTTAAAAAAATTTCACTGGTTTGGCTTATCGGTGATTGGAGATTACAAAAGAAAAACTCATTGAACTTGAAGATAGATCAATGAAAATTGTTCAATTTGAAGAAGAGAGAGGAAAAGGGTTGGAAAAATAAAAACAAAGAACCAGAGCCTTGCTGACCTGGTTTGGAAGAACAGTATCAAGATTGGAACCCTATATAAGAGAATGGGAGAGAAAAATGTTTACCAAAATAATGTCCCCAAATTTCCCACACGCAGTGAGAGACTTAAATGCTCAGATTCAAGAAGCACAAAGCGAGGCAAATACAAAGAAAACCATGTAGGCACATTAGAAGCTTAATATTAAGAACTGAAAATTACAAAAAGTAAATCTTGAAGGTAGGCAGATAAAAACACAAATTACATACGGGAAACAACAATACAAATTACCACTGACTTCTTACCAGAAAAAAAAAGAAAAAAGCTGCTAGAAAATAACTGAATAATGTCTCTCAAACTGCTGGGGGGAAAAGAAAACTGTCAACCCAGAATTCTATTCCGCCAAAAATATCTGTGAAGAACGAAGGCAAACTAAAGATATGGTCATAATCAAAAACTAAGAAAATGAAGTTATCAGATCTCACTATAAAAAAGCTAAAGGAGATCCTTCTGTTTGCAGGTAAAACTAACAGAGAGAACCAGGATCTTCAGGAAGAAAGGAAAAACACCAGAAGTGGGAAATATGTGAGTAAACATAAAAAATTTTCCCTTCATTTCTTTAAAATACATGCTACTTAAAAAATAAGGTTTCGTGGCATTTACAATGTATGTAGATGCAATGTATGTGTCAACAATAGTATAAAAACGGGAAGGAGGTAGGAAATTTCGTACGAAGTATGTTAACCGTGAGAAGGTCAGGATGCACACTGTAATGCCTAGGGCAAGAGCTTTAAAAAAACAGCGAAGAGGGATGATTTAAAAGCCAATAGGTATATTAAAATGGAATTCTAAAAAAATACTCAGCCCGAAAAACTGTAGGAAAGAGGAACAAAGGAAAGACACAGTAAAATGTCTATATGCTTAATATATCAATATGCTTAAAATATCAATAATTATATTAACTATAAATGGAGTAGCCATTTCAGTTAAAAAGCAATGACTGTCAGAATAAAAAAGCAAAACTCAACTGTATGCTGTCTAAAAATTTTAACTATAAAGATGTATATAGGTTGAAAATAAGAGATTAAAAAAGATGTGCTATAAAAACAGTAAGTGTAAGAGTGGTTTTAGTATTATCAGAGATAAAATAAACTTCGAGTATTACAAGCTAAAAAGAAAACAAAAAGCCCAGATGTTTCATAACAATAAAAGAATCGACTTACCAAGAAGACTGAACAACCCTAAATGTGTATGCATTTACTACTGCAAAGATGTCAGCTCTGCCCAAAACAATCTCTATATATCCATGCAATCCTAACTTAAATTCCTGCAGGTTTTTCCTCTGCTGAAGTTGACAGGTCGAGTCTAAAATTTATATCAAAATGCCAAAGGCCAAGAACAGCCACTTGTGTCAACCAGTCAAAAAGCCTGGTGTATTTGCAATACAACAGGGGACTAGGAGACTTCACAGTAAAGTCTCAAGAGGCAGTGAGACTTGCCACATTCCCACTAATCTTGTTTTTTTTTTCATCATCACCTGGGGAAACGCTTACTGATTTTGGAGAGAGGGAGAGAAGCACTGATCTGTTACTTCTCATACGCACCCCAGCCGGAGACTGAACCCGGAACCTAGGCATGTGCCCCTGACCTGGAATCAAACCGCAACCTCTCAGTTTACGGATGAGGCTCCAACCAACTGAGCCACACTGGCCAGGGTCCTACATACCTTTCTGTGCTTCACCAGTAAAGCTCCATCAGGCCCAAACACCGGACAGGTGTTATATAATTTCCCAGAATCCTCTTCAGGAATGGAACCTTTTATTGACAGGAGAAACCACAGGCACAGAAAACATCCTGAATGAAGTATTCTTTTGGAACTGGACAAAGGCTTGATGAAATGTCAGTTGGGTCCAAGGATAAAGTTTACTATCTTCTAAGGGTCATTTAATCAGTTGTTTTCCTTCTTGAATACAGTCTTTTAAGATAAACTCCAGACTGTAGTTGAACTATAATTAGGTCAAATGCTAAAGACAGGTTTCAAAAATATCCAAACTGTTTCTGAATTCAGTTTTGACCGTGAGCAACATTTAATCTGAAACACTGAAGCAACATGAGGAATTCACTGTTGCTCCATTTAAGCTCGCGAGGCCCTCCTGCCACATAACTGCACCCTAAAAGGCCTCCAGATGGGCCTGTAGGCCGCGAGTCTGTCCATCACTGAACGTATTATAGTTCTTACCTCTGGCTCTTTTTGCTTTGTCTTCGATTCTCCACCTCTTAATTATTTCTAATTCTTATATAGCCTCATCCAGAAATAATTTTGTTTGCTGTATTTATTAAACAGTTTTACTGTACTAATTTTTTTATTTAAGCAAACAGAACATTTTAAAATTTATCTCAAAACCACATAAAGCTACTTTGATGTATGTGGCTCTTTAAGAAAAAAATTTTCTTAACCCTGCAGTAGTATAATGAGAGACTCTCAGCTATGATTTTTCTTTCCCCATTTCCACCTGCCCCTGTACTCCCCCTCCTCCTCCAGGGAAAATCCTCATTATCCGTTTGGTGTGTGTCCTACAATACTGACTGTGTGTTACATACATAACTACATACAAAAATCAATAACCTTTTGTGTGGGGGATTAATCTGAATGGGAATGCCTGTTCATATGATCTTGAACTTGCTCTTTTTCCACTTAACCGTATGTCTGGAAGAGCACTCCACCTGGTAACATGCGGCTCTACCTCATTCTTTTCAATGGATGATTTGTATTCCACTGTTTAAATGTAACAACAAAACTTATTCATATGTTTTTAATGTTCAGGCCGTTATACCTTGAGGGCAGGGAGTTACCTCCAATGAGATATATGCCGCACTCCTTTGCTACTTCGGAAAGCTTCTGTGTGGATTCACCGGGAATTTTCTCTGCGTATTTGGGAAAATAGTTCGTGCCATATGGAGAATTAAAGCATTCCTAGAATCATGTTGACAGAGAAAAAGGGGAAAAAAATCAAAACACCCAGCCCATTTTAAAGTTCTGCTGTAAGGAGACATAGCTGCTGCTTCCAGTTCAGCTCTCAAAGGGGTAAACACAGCTGACAAAACAAACAAGCAAACAAACCAACCAACCAACCACACTGATGTCTCAGGGCTACAGAGCCCGTAGCCACTGACTGGCAGGGCTCGGCAGCTGGCTCAGGTGGGCCCAGAGGAAACAAGGCAGGAGCGCTCAGCCAGATCCTGGTCGCCTCGGCAGGAGGCTGGAGCTGTCTCTGGGCTTACTCATGGGACTGTGTGTGTTGGGATGTACCCATACGTTCAAAATTATATTAACTAGGTAAAGCAATAAAGCCTGCGTTTGAAAAGATAACAGAACCTGTGAAAACCACAGAAGTTAAGACATTTCCTCATCTGTAAAATGAACAGTTTCTAAACAAAATCTCTCATTCCCCAGGGTGTCTCTGTTTCAACAGCTCTGTGATAAAAAAGCAAAAACGACTACACTTTGACTCTAATCACCCGTTTCACATTTATCGAGACTGCCTGTATACCACACACTGTGCTAGGAAGCTCAAGCCCGAGGATCCCCAGCTTGTACAAAATACTCATCAGATAGAGGGGCACATGCTGAATTCAAGCGTTCTCACTCCAGGTCTTTGATCTGCTGTCCAGCAACATAAGCCAACAAGAGACCAAGATCCTAATCTTGACAAGCACAGGTGAGTCCCATGGCTGGAGCAGTAACAAAGACTGGATTGACATGAAGATCTCGAGCTCCCTTGTGAAAAATTCCTACCCACCAGCCACCTCTGTGATGGCCTGGAGCCTAAAATACAAGATGGCCTCGAAAATTCTCCAGTCATTCTAAGCACGGTTTGCAAAGGGCTACCTCCGCCCCACAGAGACTGGGGCGGGGCTGTCTGGAATAGTTCCGCCACGGACCCTGTGCCAGGGCAAGAAGCCAGGAGATGCAGGTCCTGCCACGTGCAGGATCCTTCTCTGGAGTTCGCACTCTACTTGCTGACAAACGAACGTGGTGCAGCCTTCGGCTGGTTCTGTTTTAAAAGAAACCACCTAGGAAAGAGGTGCAGAGTCCTAGTGGCTTACTACAGGCCACCGCCCTGAGGAAGATATTGTAAGCTTCCTAAATGTCTCTAACAAGTTTCAGTTTTCAACGATTATTTTAAAATGGAGGCTTAGCTCTAAAATCAATAATACTTCCTGGTCCCGGGGAGAGCTATATCAGGAAAGAAGGGAGGTGTCTGAGGTATGGAGTATTTTAGCTGTAGGTAAGTCCTTCAACCTACTTGGATTCTGAACAAGGTAAGTGATCCTCAAGTTAAAGACCTAAAACCATGTTGGTACGTCCTATCCCAAAGGACCCTGCTGGGGTCACCTTCCAGACAAACATGGACAATCCCGGGTCCCAAAGACCTTGCTGGACCCCAGACACCAGAGGAAAAGCAGAGCTAGCACACACTACTCTGCTGGGCCAGCAGTTCCCAGACAGGGCTGGCTGCCTCCATACTTACTGGCAGAGAAACTATATTTGCTCCCTGCGTGGCTGCCTTCCGGACAAGGCCACAGGCTCGAGCGAGGTTATTTGATTTGTTGGAAGACACTTGAAGTTGGATCAGGGCCAAGCGGAAGGCTGCAGATGAAGAGAAAACAAGTTGTCAGAAAATGGGACTGCGGAACCGGGGCAGCGGTCCTCGGCCCGAGGGCAGCTTTGCCTCCCGGGACATCTGGCAAAGTCTGGAGACATTTTTGATTGTCACAACTGGTGGGGTGCTACTGGCATCTAACGGGAAGAGGTCGGAGACCCTGCTAAGCATTTGCTAAATGTATAGGGCAGTTCTTCACAATAAATTATCCAGCCCAAAATGTCAAAAAATGGTGATGTTGAGAAACCCTGAGACAGAGCAACAGCCGAGGGTGGAGCCCCATGTCCAGCACAAGAACCCCAAGTGCAGTGGGCAGGCTCGGCTTTTTACATGTGTGAGAGCATGGCCTGAAGGAAGACGACTAGGTCTGAATACGGAACTATTCCTGACAACTAGGTCTGGACAGTTATTCCTTCCTATTTGATCTTGGGCCTCGGGCCTACCCCTGATCCAGGTATCCGAGTGCATCCCAGCACAGAAGGTGAAATCCCACTGTGAACCGGGCAGTGGGTCCATGGGGAGGGCAGATGCCTGTCTCAAGTTCCCCATTACCAGGCGGGACACAATGTGTAAGTCTGGTTGCCCGCAGGAAGGGGACGGTGGCAGTTGCTGAGCACCTGTGAGGGTCTGTACTCACCCAATGCCTATCACTGTGCCCAAAGGACACAACATTAAGTAGCAAATAAAAAACACCATGAGACGTTGAGACGCTGAGGAAGGGATGGCTTAACAGCACTTTTTCCTGCCATCTGAACAACGGGCTCCACATTTTTATTGGGGACTGGGTCCCATAAATTATGCAGCCAGCCCTGCCAACGAGATCTGTTGTCAGCCTCAGGGTAGTGAGGTCAGGCTAGTTCCTTCCTTGAGGAAGTAGCTGTGCCCTACATTTGCTTTTCCTATATTCCTTAGAGTTCTCTTTCGGCTTTTATAGAAATCACTTTTTACTAGTTAATAATTCTTTTATATATTTACTTCTTTTTTTTTTGAGAGAGGGGAAGAGAGAGAGAGGAAGAGAAACATCTATTGGTTGCCTCCCGTACACACCCTGAGTGGGGCCTGAACCGGCAACCTAAGCAAGTACCCTGACCAGGAATCGAAGCCTCAACCTTTCAGTGAACAGGAAGACAGTCCATCCAACAAGCCACACTGGCCAGGGCATACTGATTAATAATTCTTTATATAAAACTTTCCCTATTCAAGTGACTAGTGTGGCTTCTGTGTCCTACGTGGACACTGGCTGATACAGTTTTTGCTCATGGTTTGGGGGACGTAGCATCAGAGGATCCACAGCATGTTATAACCTAGAAAACTCTGCAGAACTTCAGGAATTAGCAGTAATGTTCCATCTTCCCTATCCCACCTCTGCTCTACAGTCTGAAAACCTCACCATTAGAGAGTGTTCACTCTGGGTTTCTCCTGTAACTGTGCAAAAGTCCCTAGAAGGGACAATGTTAATAGACCGGGCCTTTGACGAAGGCCTGTTTGACTCAGGGTTAACCCTAAATGTCAAATGCAGACATCCCATTCCTTGGTTTATCCTAAATATAGTGAAAAGAGCTAAATTCAACCCCGAATGCAGCCTTTTAAACAATCTCAGAATCTACATGAAAACAAAGGAAACTGAAACAGGCAACAAAAGTTGGGATTACTTTGGGACAAACAGATATGTTGAGAATATTACCAGGACATCACACAGGCCCAGTAAAGGTCTCCACTGTAACTCAGAAGCTGGGCTTCATCTCTACTTCAGAGAGAGGGAAAGAGGACATCCACACAGCTCTTACTGACTGACTTCCCCTCGCCCCCCTCCCACCCAGCAAGGCAGCTGTCCCAAATCAGGCCTGGGATTGCCCGACATCCTGCAAATCACCCACTTCACAGAGGGATTGCTGCAGGAAAATTTCATCACTGGGGAGTACCAGTCACCTCATCTCAACTGTAAAATGAAAATAAAATGTTTGCAGGTCCATGGCTGCCTTAACAGGCATTGTAGTCTAACAGTGACGGGCTTACCCAGCAGGGAAGAAAAGAATAAAATATAGTAAGCGCAAGGACCAACATGGGAACAACATAAGGATTATGCCAGGTCTTTTATAAACGTAAGCATCTGTAAGGTTTCACGAACACAATTTTGCAACTGAGGAAACAAGAGGCTTGCAGAGGAGAACGTTGTACACAGTGGCAAAGCAACAATCCCAAATCGGAAACTGTAAAGCAGGATGGGCACCTTGTTTATTAGTTTGGGGTTTTTTTGGTGGGGGAGGGAGGGCATCAAGTAACTTGAAAACACTCCTCAAGGAAGTCAGATCCACAGCATTAAGAACCACAGCTCTCAAGGCCATCAGCCTCTGTCATGCCTGGTCTCTTCAAAGATACCAGTTACATCCAGAGGGAGGTGTGTAAAATGACTTCTATATCACAATCCTGAATAATCATTCAGTCACCGACTTGGACTGCACTCTAGGAATGGAAAACAAAGAGCATTTCCACAAATCTTACCATCTCGTGGGAGCCTCATGGGACTCCCAGGCAGGGGCAGCTTATGTCCATTTTACAAGCCAGGGAACTAAGGTCCAAAGAGATTAAATGACTTGCTCACATGGAAAGACACTAACTAAACTGAGACTATAATAATCCAGGTCTCCAGACTAAGTCCTGAGCACTCCACTGCCTTCGGGTAAAAGAATCTGGCACAGGCTGGGGGTAAACTCATCCCCGGGGCAGATCCAGGATGGGGACGTGTAAATAATACGTAATGCCCAACCTTAAATCTCAATGTCCACATCCAGAAACTACTTGCCCTGTTTTTTTGCTCAAGAGAGGAGAGCATTCTCCATAGGTGTGTCTGGTGGTGTGCAATGTGGAGCGAATGATCCAGTCCTCTTACAAAACTGCCCGAATTAAGGAAAACAGGTGCTTCGGTTTCACGTGATAGGACTCAAGCCACAAATAAACCCAAGTTCAAAAATCAATCTTACGTGAAGAGTGCGAAAGCAACCCCGCTTGATAGGCCCGCTTCTAGGGCAAAATCTACGTGTTCAAGGATCGTACAGGGCAGAGGCTCTCACACTTGAAGAAGTACCAAAATTACCATTACAGAAGACTTTACTGAAAATGTAGTCTTTGGAGGGGCGGAACTTGCATTTTACAGGAGCGCCTATCCCTCCCGCGCAGGTGAGTTTGTGGGCTCCGCAAGCACTGCCTTATGGGACGCAGGAGCCCAGGGGAGAGAGCAAGGCGCGGCCCCTCGGCTTTCTGGCCCCGGCCCGAGCTCCGCGGCCGCCTCCCGCACCGCTCGCCCAAGCCTCGAGCTCCGCGGACACCTGGTCTGGGAAGGCCATGGACGGTGCTGGGTCACCCTCTCCCCACCCGCGCCGCACTCGAAGCCTCCTCTCCGGCCCAAGCACCGCCGTGCTACTCACTGGCCATGACTCTTCCGGGAAGCACCTTGCACGGAGCCCGTGGAGCGGAGGGCCCGGGATCGACCGCCGCGGCTGCGTGAGGGGCGGGGCAAACCCGCGTCGGAAGGGGAGGGGAGCGGCATCCTGGACGCTGCCCCCGCCCGCCGCCCTGAGAGCGGGTTTTTGCTGTACTCCGCTGCCTTAGCGATCGGTCGCTGTTGGCGCGTGGGTGGCCAACGAGAAACAGCGAATTACAACACAGTTCGGAAAAACGAATGGCTCGAAACACAAAAGGACAAAGAAAGGGCAAAAGGGCAACCTGACTCAGGGGGGCGCCTGGTAAATGTTTAATAACCGGCCTCTCCGATTCTCAGCGAAAAGGACTGAGTGTGTCGCCGGTTGGATTAGCACTGCGACTAAGGGTAATACCGTGTGCTGTCTTGGGCTATTTGAGCAAGTGGCTGTGACCGGGGTGGAATTTTCCAGGTTGGTGTAGGCGCTCCAGGTGCCAGCGGGATCTGACTAATAAGGCTGCTTCGTAATGAGGGAGGGGAAAAGAGAAACTGAGGGTTCAAACTCAGTATCCTCAACCATTCAAGTCCTCTAATGTACTGAAATCTTTGGCAATACAGTTTTACAGTTCTTACATTACACCTATTTATTAGTCAGGATTGCTTTTTAAGTTTTGTTTTGTTTGTGCTTTTATCAAGTTTGGGGATCAAAAATTATAGAACGAATAAAAACCTGCTATTCTTTTTAGTGCTCTGTAATGGTTTAGATTATATTGAAATGGACTCTAGTTTTTAAAAGGAGACTGTAAAAACATTTTAGGACCATTAGGGACATTTAAATATGGACTGGATATTTGATGCTTTAATGAATTTGTGTATAATGGTATTATACATATGCCAGACAACATCTTTACTCTGAAGAGATACATGAAGTATTTAGGGGTGACGTGTCAGGTGACGTGTCAGATGTCTGACTTGACAATGGTCAGCAAAAAGAAAATTCGGTGCTTAGGTAGAGATAACCAAATATGGCAATATGCTAATTATTAAATCTAGGAGGATATATAGCTGTTCATAGTACTAAAGATTTTATAAAAGTTTTAAATTTTAAAACATTCATAGTAAAAATTGGGGGTTACGTATCAATTATGGGAGTTTTGCAGCTTTAACCGACTCTCTGGACCAGGCTTTGTAGCAGGAAGATCTTTAATGAGCCATCAAGATCAAGAAGAGCCCGTGGGTGCCGTGTTCCCTGTATCACATGCAGGGGCGGTGCTGACTTGCATAGGGTCGTTTCTAAAGAGGAGAAAGGTAATACAAAAACATGAAAACCATGTTTTTGAGCTTTTCTTAAGAACTTTGTGAGTAGAATGAAAAAAGCTAGTCTCCGGGTTCCAGTTCTGCCTCTGCAACTAATTTGAGGTTAATACCTAGGGCCAAACACCTCACTCTAGGGACCTTTTCATCGCCTGTGACTTAGAAGAGGAGAGGCTGGAAGACTGAGTTTGTACAGCCCGAATCCCTGCCCTTTAATTACGGCAGTGCTGCGTTTGTGTTTCCATGTTCCCATTCATCTGACATTTGAAAAGAAGCCAAAGAACAAAACTAGCAAACTAAATGGATCTCTAAAGCCCAGCTAACAATCTGATACTGCCAACCATGACTTACAGCTTTAATGACCATTTCCAGGCTGGTCAGATTTCCATTTTTTATTCTAGCATCTCCAGTTACCTGTAAGCCATCCTCTATTTACGTCTTGACATCAGTTCAAACTAAATTGTCTGAAACAACATTTAGTGTCTCTTAAAGAGCTTCTCCTAGTTTTCCTCTTTTACTCATAAGCACCATTATTATGCCAGTGATTTTCAACCGGTGTGCTACAAGAATTTTTAAAATATATAACACCTGACTATTTAGATAAGGGAAGTGACCTCTTTTCCCTTGACTGTCAAATAAAAATAATTTTTTTTTGGATTGTCTTAAAAAAAAAAAGAGGAGGGAACATTTTCCAGCTCATTCTGTTAGGCCTGTATTACCCTTATACCAAAGCCAAAGACATCACCAAAAAACTGCAAACCAATAACCCTTATGAACACAGATGCAAAAATCCTCAATAAAATACTAGCAAGAGTCCAGCAACACATGAAAAGGATTGCACACCATGACCAACAGGGATTTATCCCAGGAAGAGAAGGCTGGTTTAACATAACCAATCAATGTAATAAACCTTATTAATAAAGGAGAAAAGCCACGCGACCATCTCAGTAGTCGCAAAAAAAAAAAAAAAAAAGTTCGACAAAACCTAAGACCCTTCATGATATTCATGATAAAAACCCCGTCCCCTAAAATTCGTATGTTGAAGCCATGACCACCAATGTGGTGGTAATTTAGAGATGAGGCTTCTGGAAGACAATTAGGGTAAAAGTCATGAGGATAAGGCCCTCATGATTGGGATTAGTGTTAGGGAGATGGAGAGAAAAAGAGAGAAAATAAGACAAGAATGCCTGCTCTTGACACTTCTACTCAGCTTTGTACTGGAAGCTTTTCCCAGGGCTATTATGTAAGAAAAAGAAATAAAAGGTATCCAGGTTGGAGAGAAAGAAGTTAAAAAATGATCTCTTCATAGATGATAGGATGCTGAGTGTAAAAAATCCTCATGAATCCACAAAAAACTTTTGAAACTGATAAAAAAAATTCAGCAGTGCTGGATACAAGATCCATATGCAAAAATCAATTATATTTCTCTACACTAGCAATGAAAAATCTAAAAATGAAATTAAAACAATTGTTTATAATAGTATCAAAAGGAATAAAACAGGAATGTATTTAATAAAAGTGCAAGACTCATGCTCTGCAAAACTAAAAAACAAAACTGAAAGAAATTAAAAGACCTAAACCAATTCAAATACATCCTATGCTCACAAACTAGGCAGTATTAAGATCGCAACACTCCCCAAATTGATTTACAGTTTCAATACAATCTCTATCAAAATTCTAGCTGCCTTTATTGTAGAAACTGATGAACTAGCCTAGAAACTAACATGGAAATGCAAAGGACTAAGATAAGAAATTTAGAAAAAGTGTTGAAAAAGATCAAAGTTGAAGGATTCACACTACTTAATTTCAAAAGTTAGTACAGAGCTACAGTAATCAAGACAGAGTGGTCCTGGCACAGGAATAGATTTATAGACCAAAGGAACTGAAATGACAGAGTACAGAAATAGAATTTCACAATTATGGTCAACTGATTTTCAGCAAGGGTGCCAGACTATTCAATTGGAAAAAATAATCATTCAACAGATAACGCTGGGATGACCTGATAGCCACATACAAAAGAATGAGGTTGGCCCTCTACCTCACATCATATACAAAAACTAAGTCAAAATCAATGTCTAATAAAAAGAAAACTATAAAACTCCTAGAAGAACATAGGAGTAAATTTTCATTATCTTAATTAGGCAATGGATTGCTTAGGTTTGACACCAAGACACCAAGTGATAAAAGGAAAAATAAATAAGCTGAACATCACCAAAACTAAAAACTTTTATGGTTCAGAGGACATCATCAAGAATGTGGAAAGACAACCCACAGAATGGGAAAAAATGTTAGCAAATCATGTATCTGATAAGACACTGGTATCCAGAATATATAAAAACCTCTTACAATTCCACCACAGAAAGACAACACAATTTAAAAACAGGCAAAGAATCTGACTCAACAGTTCTCCAGAGGAGATATACAAATGTCTATAAGCACATGAAAAGATACTCAACATGAGTCATTAGGGAAATACAAATGAAAACCACAGATGCCACTTCACATCCTAGGATGGCTACAACAAAAAAGATGGACCAAACCAGTGTTGGCCAGAAAGCAGGGAAATCAGAGCACTCATCCATGGTGAAATCGTAAAGTTCCTCTGGAAAACAGTTTGGAAGTTCCTTATAAATTAAGAGTAGAATTGACATATGACAGAGTAATTCCACTCCAAGGAAGCTATGCCAAAGAACTGAAAACACCAGAATAAAAATTTGTACATGAATGTTCAAAGCAACATCATTCATAACAGCCAAAAGTAGAAGCAACCCAAATGTCCATCATGTAATAAGTGCCTAAATAAAATGTGATAATATCCATACAATGGAATAGTATTCAGCCATAAAAACAAAATTGTGATATATGCTACAACACAAGCGAAGCCTGAAAACATTACACTAAATGAAAGAAGCCAGACACAAAAGCCACTTCTTATATGATCCTTTTTATCATGAAATGTCCAGAAAATGCAAATCAAGAGAGTCAAAAAGTAATTAGTGGTTGCCAGGGGCTGGAGTTACGGGGGAAATGGGAGTGACTACTGATGGGTATGGGATTTTTTTTTGGGGGGGGGGATTATAAAATGTTCTGGAATTAAATAGTGTTGATGGTGGCAAAACTGTGAATATACTAAAAAACACTGAATTGTAGATTTTCAATAAGTTCTATTTGATAGTGTGTGGACTGTATTTCAACAAAGATGTTTTAAAAGTCCAAGATGATTGTCTAACCATTATGCTATACCCCTGAAACTAATACAAAATACTGAATATAAGCTATAATTGAAATATAAAACTAAAATAAAAATCCTCCCCCAAAAAGATGTTAGTGGTAAAGATATTACTTTCATCACACATTCAACCTATGGAGTTGGGTTTCCTCCAAGTCAAAATGTCAAATAAAAAAAACCAACAACTGCCAATCTACGGCTGGTTTGTTAGAATATCATGCTAAGGAGTGAAAGATAGCCATGGCAAAAATGATTGATTGCATCAGTACAAATTTACCATCCTTACTAGAAAACATGTTTTATTAATGATGGGCAAGTTGCATCAAATCTATATACAGAATTCATTTTATACCTTAATAAACAACAGTAATTCCCAGGAAGAGAATTAAGAAGAGGGGGTATGAATACTATCCCTTTTCTCTCCATTTCTTTGAACCGTGGTTTTCATAATTTGAAAATACAGAAAATACCAACTTCATTATTGTTGAGGCCTCTGCAATCCTGAGAGTCCACGAGACGTGGACATCCTCTCTAGTTCTGCAGTTAGTGAGCCAGTGAAGGGAGAGTGAACTACGTAAGTGCCTTGCAATCAATGAAATGTATTTTCACTTAATATTCATGACTAATAACTGGGGTGTTATTACAGATAACACTGAAGTTCAGAGAAGTTAAGTTCAATTTATTACATGTGAAATTTAATATCATTAAATTACCTCTTCCGCCATCACCATCTAGGTGAACAGAAACAGGAATCTACTTTCCAGCCTGAAATATGAACATTTAAATTCCATTGAAATGACAGTCCTCAATTTTCTAATTTTTTGCTCTCTATAGAGATTTACAAATGGGGGGAGGGGAGAAAAAGAGACTTATTAAAAACAAAGTTTTGAGCAAACTGTATTGGTTTATTTACAACCGTAATTTATAAACAGTAACACAACATCTTTACATTAATATTATGTAAAAAGTCCCATAGCTGAAATGGGAAAAAAAAAAAAAAAAAAGATTTCAGGACATTTTTAAAGGGGGCACCAAGAAAAGGAAAAAATACAATATAACAGCTGTGGGAGAGTTATAAATATCAATTACTGCACCAGGTGCAATTTCATGCAAGTGTCTTCAACCACCCCAAGTAAACTTTTTATTTAAGTATTAGAATAAAATATATTCACCTATGCTGCCTTTTATTCACTTGATTTTCATTAAGTAAATTAAAATAACTGTCTGCAAACAAGATACACCTAAACATTTCTCCTATCAACTCCTTAGAGATAACCTATCACATTTTAAGACATGGCAGACTGTAAGAATTTGCTACTTCCCAAACAGATTTTTACAAGAAACTGTTCCATGTCCTCAAATGTGTTCTTGGATTTCTCTTACCTAATGTTTCTAATACAGACCTCAATAAAGTAAAATGAGGAAACTGTAAAATAAAGTAGATCACTTTACAGTTTTGCCATATTAAGAGAATAAAAATAGTTTCAAACCACTGGAATTTTAGTGCGATAAGACAAAAACCAAAGAAGAGAAATTTCAGAAACTGATGATAAAACTATAGTTTATACATCCCTCTGATTATTTGGCTTTTATTTAAGTGGGTATTTGTGGTCACAGACCATAGTCTCACTGAGGATAAACCAGTGTGTGTTCAACTTGTGTTTTCAAATATCCTAAATCAAATAGTCCATTTGTAATAAAGACCAATGACATTTGTACAGATATGATTCTGTCCTCAAAATGTTAATTGTAATCTTAACACACCTACCTACTTATTATATTGCTTTTAACTGCTCCATAGAAACCGTTAGGATGAAGTTAGTATCTGAAGTACATCATCTTCAAGTTATTAGCTAATAGTGCAAAGAAGATGTTTGGAAACTGACGTTTCAACATTTCACTAGCTGGACTGAATTTCTGAGTTGGCTGGAATCTTTACCCATTTCATTAAAAAGATTTCCTTCTTTTTAAGAACAGAAACAGCAAACTAATTATTAATCTATGTAATAGTTTTTAGTTTCTGATATTGCTCAGTGGGTAAAACCAAATGCAGCAATTAAAGGGGTCTCTTCAACTAATTCTATCTCTAATTTTCAGTGAAGACATTGCAAATATATGTGTATAATTGTTTTTAAATCTGAAAGTGATGCATGTTCCCTTAAAACAGCTCTTCAAAACAGAACTGCACTCTGCTCCCTTAGTTCATAAGGGCACTGGGTCAGTTACTTTAAAGTCATTTAATAACTGACTTTTATAATTAATCATTTTACAAAACCAAAAATACAAAAGAAAATTTAAAAAAATTTTAACTGTCCGGAGATTGATTATAATAATTTACACTTCTTAGACCTGCTATTCAAGCACCCCCATGAGCAAATGAAATGTCTCCAGTTTGTATTCAGTCAGGAAAATATCCATGTTTCTCTTGGTTGCCTTAATTTCTTTTGAAGTAATTTTCTTTCACATTAACTTTCCAAAGCATCCAGAACTTTCATGATCTGTTGTTTTATGGCTTTGGTAGCATCTCCTGCATTTGGGATCAAATACCTATGGGAGGGGGGGAAAAATATATATATATATATAAATACAGGGTTTTACCTTCAGAGCTCAGCTTAGATGTCACTTACAATGGGAAGCTTTCCCTGCCCTCCTATGTCCTCCCAAACTTATATTAACATAAACTCTAAAGCATATTTCGAAAGAAATAAAATCTAAATGTAAAAGGTGATCTTTCATATAGTATAGAGAGCAAGACAGAATGAACTGCAGGAGTCAGAAGGGCTATATTTGGTTTTATCACAAGATAGGGGTGAAGACCTGAAAGTCATTCAACCCCTCTTGGCTTCACATTTTTATCTTATAAGATTAAATGTGGTTTAGTTTAGAGACCAGTGTGGTGTATGGCCCTTGTGCTAGTCCATGAACCACTTGTCACTGGTCCACAATGAGACAAGGAGGAACTTAGAGGAGACTGTAAATTAACTATACCACTCAGTGCATGGCTGATTTCACTGACACTCTTTCAAAACAAGAATTTGATGAAAGAAAATAAAAACATTGCTTTATATTTTGAGACAATTTTCTTATTTAATTGTAAACCAGCATTTAGTGCAGCACTGAAATAGATTATTCTTAAAGACCCTTCTGTCGAAAAGTTTTTTTTATAATCAGCTATGGCACTTACTGAAATCATGTGCTAATGGCTAAACCACAGATAAAGATTTAGAAGAAAAAGATAGCAAAAAATATTAATAAAAGTGGTTCAAGTATCCTATTCCACCAACTAGTCCCCAAAACAGAGAAACAAACCGTGCTTAATAAGGAACTAATTCATTAATTCAGATGGTATCATCCCAAGAAAATCTTACCTTTCAATTGCCAAGATTTCTATTCCCGAAGCACTGCTGTTTCCATACTTGAAGGTAATTAGTTCAGGATGTTTCTTTTTGGATGTAATTTTAACCACAGAATTTAGTGCTTGTCGAGACTGTATATAAGCCAGTCCTTTTCGTGAAAGAATCTCCCTTAAACAGTACATATGTGTTGCAGTAACCAACAGATGACTTGAGAGGGGGAAAAAAGCATTAGAAAACAAAAAGAATGTTTTTAAAATGTCATTTAAAATAGCTGTTACTTCAATAGCTCCAATTATAAAAAATGCTCAACTCCAGATGAAATTCCTTGAGTTAAAAATATAAAGGTTCACTATAAACAAATAAGCTATCAAATAAAAGCTTTTAATTTTCCCTTAGTTGTATGCAAAATTAATGTTTTATTAAGATAATCCTGTAACTGTTTAAGAGCAAAGGTATAACATTTCATAATATGTACAATACAATTAAACATATTTTTAGAATTTATTCTATATGGTTTATGAAATATACTACCTTTCGGACTTTTACAGTATTGTCTACATTCATAAAGTATTCTCACTCAACATACCATAGCATATGCCTAATATCAAAGACCACTAAGCAATAGTAGGGCTGCCTTACATATTTTATAATATTCTGTAACTGGATCCTGAAGACAAACTGGGCACAGAATTAATAACACCCCCCCACCTTATATCTCAGCTCTGTTTTAATATAATGACAATACTCATATACTTTTAGGTAATATCAATACAACAGAAAAATATCTGACAAGTCCAGAATGTGAGACATCTGGCAGAACAACAGCCTTAGACTCAAAGGATTCACTCATTATGAAGAAAAGGGAGAAGCAGTGCTGTGGGTTGAA
Organism: Mormoops blainvillei; assembly: GCA_004026545.1. NCBI lineage: Eukaryota > Metazoa > Chordata > Mammalia > Chiroptera > Mormoopidae > Mormoops > Mormoops blainvillei. The sequence continues at coordinate 222,294 of PVJD01000746.1, read as the reverse complement.
GTACTCTGTACTTTGAGTGAAACTAAATATTGGGTTGACCAAAAAGTCTGTTTAGTTTTTTCCATAAAATAAAAGACAGGTTTTTCATTTTCACCAATAACTTTATTGATTTGGACATTCTAAGTATGTCATCTGTCTCCTGCTGTTGGCTTCTAGTGGGCAGAGCCCAGGGGTGCTGCTCAACATCTTCCAATGCATAAGAGAGCCCCACAGCAAAGAGTTATTTGGCCAATATGTCAATAGTACCAAGAAACTTAGCAAACCACTTTTGACATGTTCGGTCAGTCACAGCACCTTCTCCAAACACTGCACAAATCTCTTTTTGTGTTTCAGTTGCATTTTTACCTTTCTTGAAATAATAAAGCATAATATGCCAAAAATGTTGTGTATTTTTTTCCATCTTCAATATTAAAATGACTGCAAAAATATTCACCAATTTTGATAAGGTTTTTAAATGCACACTGACATGACAGCTGTTACAATACAATCTAACAAAATGGTTTTGAATGAAGTTAAAAGCAACTAAACACTACTAGAGCCATGATAGGGGAAAAAAACGAATGAACTTTTTTGGCCAACCCAATATAACAGGCAAATACAATGTGCAAACACTGACTGGATCATGGATCAGGAAGTACCAACAAAGACAATAAAAGATACTTTGGGGGCACTCTGAAAATTTGAGTATAGTCTGTATGTGAGTCATGTTAATTTTTAAGGTCTTCAGAAATGTGCTAATGCTACTGGAGTTGTGAGATTTCTTGGGAGATTTATCCTGAGGCATTTTGGGGTAAAGTGTAATCTCCATAAGCTGCTTCTGAGTGGCCTGGCAAAAGGGAGGTTCATGTGTGTCTATGTAGATAGATAGACATACAAATAGAGATGGGATAGTGTGAAAAGAAGTTAAAAGCTGGTGAATCTAAGGGAGGCCTATAAAGTGTTCAATGTACTGTTTCTTCAACATTTTTAGTTTAAACTTTCAAAATAAAAATACATAAAAATATTTCTAAAAATCAAGACATATACATATTGATAGAAGGAAATTAAATCTATTGTACTTGGATAAATAAAACTTCTGTAGTTCAGTTTTATGTTAATTTCCCTGAATTCAATTTTACTTCTGAAGAAGACATTTTTAAGAGTACCTAGGAAACATGTGTCCATTTTCTTTCACTTCTTTACAAGGAAAATGATGCTTGATGTCTGGCTTGTTTATCCAAGTCTGAATGTTTACAACCTCTTTTCTATCATCATCTGACATGGAAGAACTGTCAATTTCATCTATAAAAAATTAAAGTGTTAAAAATGGGCATTACTTTTTTAAATGATATATTTCTTAACAGCCTGAAACAATTTCAGTAGCACTGTAAACATATGAGCTCAAAAAAAACAAAAAAAACCCCAATCAATTCTAATCCTGCTACTGTATTTCCTTATGCCACAGATACTAATACAGAAATATTGTTATGAAAATCACTCCATATGGTTAAGTCAGGTAAACATACTGAGAATATACTTTAAAAAGATTAAAGTAACTGAGAAATTTAAGCTTTTTTCATTTAGATAACATAGCTATGAACTATGACTAGTCTGTAGAGATATGGCTGAACTGTCCAACAATAAGCATCTATCTCAAGGGCAAATGTGACAGAGTTCTTTTCTCTTGCTGGTTCCTGATGTTAAGAAAAATAACAACAACAGAAAAATCCATCCTGGGATACATAAGTAAAAGTCTTATCTTTTTTCATGAGAAAAACAGAAATCATTCTAGGTATTGTATTCTTCTCAAGAAAGGGAAATTACAGTCCCTGGGATTAATAATTATAAATGCTCTTCCCTTTGTTTTTTAAGAATACTTCAAATATAAAGAGACATAATGAAAAAATGAAACCTCATATATCTATACACTTCTAGCTTAAATAAGAAAGTGAAGCCCTAGTGTATCTCTCCCCAATCACGTTCCTCTTCCTTCCCAACTAAGAAATAGTGACTCTCTGAATTTACTGTTAATCAGTTCCTTACTTTAACTACATATGAATATCCGTAAATAATACAGAGAAGTGTTTTATACTTTTGAGTAAAATATATGTAAATGGTAGACTATTCAACTGCATTATTCTGTAACAGCTACCCGACTACCAACATTATAAAATATATCAACGCTAATAGACATAGCTTTAGTTTCCTGATTTTCATTATTGTGCAATTTTTCACAGTATAAATATGTGTGTGTATGATTTATGTAAATATACCATAGTTTATTCATCTATTTACTTCTCCCCTTTGTTAATAGAATGAGTTGAGATATTCAGGGAGAGAGAACATAACAGGAACATGGCAACAGAGAGGATGGGGAAACAGAAGCAAAAGAAATAATCAGAAATGGCAGATAGAAAGTTGCATTTTCCTTAATGCAAGTTTTCTGGAAGGTGATTTTATAATATGGATTAAAATATCAAATGTGATTCTCTATAGTCTAGCAAGCTTACTGCTAAAAATTTACCCTCTAGGTGTACTTGCAAAAGTTCATTTACACATATGTATAAAAATATCTGTTGGCATTTGGAACAGAAAAAAACTACCAGTGTCAATGAAAGAAGGTTAAATAAATTATAGTTATGTTTACATGATAGGAAAATAATTGAGAAGGTACATGGAGTGAGATGGAAAATATGCAATGTTACTAAGTAGAGAAAGCAAGGTGAGATTTGGGGATTTTTTTCATATTTTGTACACTTATATACTGTTCTGGGCAGTAAGGTTACGAACCACAGTAATAAATTATTTTTAAAAAATATAAAGACAACCTACCACACAAAGGATGACTCTAATACAATATCCCCATCTTGTGGCCCTTTAAGATATTGCCTCTGGTTTCAAAAGGCTCTTTCGATGTCTGTTTTGGAATTTCCTGAACATGAGTCCCACAACTCTCAGTCTCCTGGGTGGGTGGATCAAAGGGACTTAAATCCAATCCCATGGATTTAAGTACTATTTGTACACTGATGATTCCCAGATTATTTGATCTCAGACTTGTCTCCTCAGCTAAGGACTACTGTAATCAACTGACTACTCAACATTTCTGCTTGGATTTCTAATAAGCAGAGCTTAGGATGTCTAAAACCAAGCTCTTAATAGAAAAAAAGTCTACCATCTCCTCGACAGAATCTCACCGAGCCTTTTTTTCCAAAGCAGTTGTCTGCTAGTCCCAGAATAATCTCTATAATCACTCCGGGTGCTTGAGGAAAGAAGTCTATAAATAAGTGTATTTACTACACCTGTGTCGTATTCTTCCTCATCCCCAATGCTGAACACAGGCTTCACACCACGGTACGGCTTGCCCACTCTGTCACTGCTACTCACATGCCTATATTCAAACAATTTTGGGGGGGAGAAACATCACTTAAGAAGTTATGAAAGATTTTCATCAACTATCATTTGAATATTCAAACAAATGTAAATGTTCTTTGTTCACCTATGTACAACCCAGTTTTAGGATAGCTATGTTAAGAAAAATGAAACAAGATAAGGAATATGTTAGCAAAAGTGGCTTAAGGACACAGTGGCTAAGATATGGAGAAAAAAATACATTCTGCACTCACAGTTCCAGTAAAAAACAATATAACGTGTATTCTTAAAGTTGTTTATTATTGGTTGGTGATGTCCTTCATTTGTATGGGAATATAAGGGTCAGTTATATTCTGTGAATAAAATTAAATCTGAAACATTTTTAATATTCACTAATATTGATTAGTTCTGCAGGGAGTGTGACCTCTTTTTAGCATAAAAATTTAATCTCATTACTTTGCAGGTAATCTCAAATGAACCAAGAAAGTAAAATTAAAGTATTTCAACAAAACACTATGTGTTTCTGGGGAATAAGCATTGTATTATTTGTAAGGTACGGTATGAGGAAAAACTGTGCCTTTTATTTTCCTTCGGCACATATTGCGAAGAGACCAAAGTGGAAAAAAAAATTAAGTTCCATGTCTTAGTCTTAGAATTCAATTTTTACAGAAGATGGAGATCAAATATGTATTTTAAATAATTTCCTAATGCATTTCATCAATAAAAATCTTATCACAACGTAATTTTGTTGAAAATGGCTTAAATCTTTACTTTTTCCAAAACAACATTCTCAACAGAAAATCAATGAGAGTTGAGTGCATAACTAGACACTCTTTGGGAATTATAAGTTGGGTTATACATAGCTTAAATTTTGATTAAGTTAAAATTATAAAATTATTTTATTTTACATTAAAATGTATGTAAAATTATCCTGAAAATCAAATTATGCTCATTAGAAAAAAAATCAAAAACCTATGAAACTCAGATTCACTTTTCTTACAAAAGGCAAAGATAAAGATGATATAGCCTTATCTAAAAATACTTTAGTGCCATCTAGATTATAACATTATGAGATTTAAATTATTGCTTCTCTCCTAATATTAAAGCACAACCAAAACTGCCTGATATAACATAGAAAGTAATAAAGATGATGTTTATAGTAAATGCTTGAACCAGAAACCAAAGTGTGAAGAGACAAACAGAAAAAAAAAAAAAAGCTATTCATTATCAATCTAGATTTATAACACAACAGAGTTTTATAAACAAGATTGCTTAAGATTACTGAGACGGCTCTTAAAAGACTGGCTAGAACCCTGGCTTGTGTGACTCAGTGGATTTGGCGCCAGATTGCAAACCAAAAGGTCGCTGGTTTAACTCCCAGTCAGGGCACATGCCTGGCTTGCAGGCCATGCCCCCAGCTGGGGGAATGCTGGAGGCAACCAGTCAATGGTTCTTTCACACACTGATGTTTTTCTCCCTCTCTTTTTCCTTCTCTTTCTCCCTCTCTTCCCCTCTCTCTCTGAAAGTAAATAAATAAAATCTTAAAAAAAAACAAAACTGGCTAGAAATTAATGAAATTCAACGGATGAACTTTTTTTAAAAAAAAGCAGTATATCTATATATTTTTAGTGAAAGTAATACAGAAACATCTACAAAATGGTCTGACTAGGTTTTTACTTAACTCGATGAGCTCAGAAAGAGCTACCATTTCATTCTAACATTTCATTAAATTCTATATTCAAAACAGATACATCTGCCTTGGCACCTTATCTCCTCCTTAGAGGAGATAATTTAAATTTTTTAAAAATTAAGAATTTGGGAGAAAACTTGGGAATTAAATAAAATTAGACTAATTCAGTGGTTATATAATAAGAGATAATAGAAAGATTATTCACAAACATTATCATTTTAAGATGCAATTTCCTTTCAAATAGACTTAGATAAAATTATAATAGAAGCCCTGTAATTGACATTGTGTAGGAATGGTCACAACAAATAAAAACGCTTATCAGTAGGTTGAGAGTACACTATTGGTTTTTAGAAATGCTACTTCTAGTCACTGCAAATATTAAAATGACCTGAGAAAAAGTCAAGTCCATTATTCCAAAGCTTAATTTACATTCAAAGTATGACTAGATTTTCTTTAACATGTTCATAGGTATTGCTATAATTGATATTATAATTTAAATTGCAGACAAATTCTAAGAGTATAAAAACTATAAAGCTATATAGAAATATTAATACATATATACATCTTATTAAGAAAAATCTAAACATATCATGACATAATGTACATGAAATAACCAAAATCTTGAAATATGAATTGTGCCTTTTTTCAGGTACTATAATTTTCTCTACCATTAGGGCGAAAGTAAATGATTTCCAAAGCTAATATCCGGCCAACTCTGAGACCACATATTTTCTTTGTTTCACCTTCCTCTGACTCAGAATAAAAGCTGCAGCTTTATGAATTCTTGGGTTTGAATGTACTTGACTTTCATCTGATGAATGGGAGATACAAAGAAGCATGCAAGAAAAAAAATTTAATGATCAAAGCAAAAGACAAAAAGAGATCGGCATCACATGTACTCTTAAAAGCAGAATGAGAAAAGTTTAGCATCTGAAACAGCTACATGAAATTTTAGCCAAGACAGCATGAGCCTTACAGACAGCACGAAGCACGCTAAAGGAAAAGGATGGTCCAACAAAGCTGCTCTGCTCATTGGCTTACCGCTCTGTACATGTTCTGTCTGGCCAAGGAAGATTGAAAGACATTCTATAGCAAATTGAGGCAGAGGACAGAACAAAATGATTATAAAAAACACAACAGCTTTAAAACAAAAATATAGTATAATCAGTTTTTCTAACCCAGAGTATACATTACAAAGAAAATGTTTCAATCATCTAAAGTACAAAGAAAAATGAAAAAGAAGCCTGTTTCAAGTGATTCTTTAACAAAGAGAAATCTTCAATTTAGAGTTATTACCAGTTCATTTTAAAATAAGATTTTTAATGTCATGCTACAAAATGCAGCAATAACAGTCCTCTAATTCAGAATGCACTGATTAAAAGAAAAAGATTAGAGGCTTTTGAGAGCAGACATGTACTTTAGTGAGCAAAAAAGTCCTTTCATGATAAAACACTTTAATATTGTTTATCAGTTCACCATTTTATACACTATACAATTTTTTGGATTGGTGAAAACAACCTATTCGCTTTACTATTTATTAAATGGGGGGGAAAATGTACTTTTGCATGTGTATGCACTATACTTTTAGAAGTGACAAATAATAAATTCCTGACATTTAATTCTTAAAGTCAAGTATTTCAACTTTCCTAGGATACTGTAAGTAAGACATGACAGTGAAATTAAATACGGTAACACATTTCCAAGATCAGGCTTGCTTAGAAACAAATTCTGCACTGAATTATGAGGTTAGTTTTGACCTCAAGGAACAAGAAAGATCAATTAGGCTAATAATGTGTGGGGAAAAAACACTGTGCACTCGCAGTTACAATAAGAAACAATAAAACAGATATTCTTAAACTTGTTTATTATTTGTTGGCTGTGCCCTTCATTTGTAAGTCATAGGAAAATAAAGGTCCATTATATTCTGTGAACAAAATTCTATGATGATTTGAACACTTAAACTTAAGAAATGGATTTCTGCTTTATTTAGCATGTCCAAATTCTCTAGGTTTTTAAATTCCTGAAGCAGAGGAAGAGGTACCTCCTATGAGATTACTACATTTAGTAGGTGATTCTTATCCATTTGACATGTGGGAAGCAGCGACCATATGAAGTGTAAATCATATACTGGCACTTGAATATTTTTTTAAATGAATGGCCTAAACAGGTAGAATCATTATTTGCACCTTATTCTGAGCAGTGGGAAAAAAGAAAGCAATCTGTAGACAAATTTTAGAGCAATAAAGAACATCTCACAATTCTAATGTAAACCAAAATTACCTAATAAAAAAATGCATTTCATGATCCTTTTCTAGAACACATTCAACTCAACTAATATTTACTCTAAAATAATTTTCTTTACTTTTAGTTACTCATCATAAACTCATACCATATAAGCAACTCACCGGTCCACAGGCGTTGATGTATTCTCAATAAAACTGATAACTTTTTCTCTGACATTAACGGATTTTGTCTTCAAAGCAATAGTCATTTTATTTACTAGTGATTTCATTCCTCTATCATTTGAGCCATTAGGAGATTCACCCTGAAAAAAGAGAAATTACTAAAGAACTGCTCTCCAAATGATTCACAGGCACACTATTGCTAAAGGCTATTTCAATTCCTATGTTAAAGTTGTAACTCCTAGTACACCTCAGACCGTGACTGTGGAGACAGGGCCTTTAAAGAGGTAATTAAGTTTAAAAAAGATCATATGAGTGGGCCCTAATCCAATATGACTCATGTCTTTACAGAAGAGGGGGAGACACCAGAGAGGTACCTGCTCAGAAAAAAAGGCCATGTGTGGACACAGCAAGAAGGTAGCATCTGCAAGCCAGGGAGAGGCCTTAGGTGAAATCAAACCTGCCAACACAGATCCTGAACCTCTCATCTCCAGAACTTAGAGAAAAAAAATTTTTGTTGTTCAAGCCACACAGTCAATCATATTTTGATATGGCAGCTCTAGAAAACCGATACACTAGGTGAGACCATTTTAGGAATGGAAGGTAAAAATAAAAAGACAATATATATTGCACATATAAATGTGTGGAGTGTGAAATCATCTTCCTTATTCAATAAACAATCAAGTTATCGATCTTTTCTTAACTCAGATTAGTTTATAAAAATGAGCAAAAGTATACACAGGCATACCTCAGAGATACTGCAGTTTCAGTTCCAGAACACCGCAATAAAGTGAATTTTGCAATAAAGCGAGTCAGATAAATTTTTTTGTTTCCCAGTGCATATAAAAGTTATATTCACACTATGCTGTTGTCTATTAAGTATGCCATAGCATTATGTCAAAAAAAAAATGTACATACTTTAACTAAAAACCATTTTATTGCTAAAACATGCTAACCATCAACTGAGCCTTTAGCAAGGCATTATCTTTTTTGCTGGTGGAAGGTCTTGCCTCAATGTTGACAGCTGCTGACTGATCAGGGTGGGAGTTGCTAAAGGTTGGGGTGACTGGACATTTCTTAAAGTAGACAGCAAGGAATTTTGCCTCATCAATTGACTCTTCCTTTCATGAACAATTTCTTTGTAGCAATGCTATTTGACAGCATTTTACCTACAGTAGCACTCCTTTCAAATTGGAGTCCATCCTCTCAAAACCCTGCTGCTGCTTTACCAACTAAATTGATGTAATATACTAAATTCTTTGTCGTCATTTCAACAGTCTTCACAGCATCTTCACCAGGAGTAGATTCCATTTCAAGAAAACACTTTTGCTCATCCATAAGAAGCAACTCCTCATCCCTTAAAGTTTTATCATGGGACTGCAGCAGTTCACTCACATCTTCAAGCTCCAATTCTAATTCTAGGTCTTTTGCTATTTCCACCACATCTGCAGTAACCTCCTGCACTAAAGTCTTGAACTCCTCAAAGTCATCCATTGAGGGTTGGAATCAATATCTTCCAAACTCCTGTTGATGTTGATATTTTGACCTTTTCCTATTAATCACAACTGTTCTTAATGGCATCTAGAATGGTGAATCCTTTCCAGAAGGTTTTGAATTGACTGACCAGATCCATCATTGGAATCACTATTTATGGCAATTACACCCTTATGAAAGGTACTTCTTCCTTTCTTTTTTTTTCTTTTTAATTTTCTTTATTTACTTTAGAGAGGGGGAAGGGAGGTAGAAAGAGAGGGAGAGAAATACCAATGTGTGGCTACCTCTTGCATGCCCCCTACTGGGGGCCTGGCCCACAACCCAAGCATGTGCCCTAACTGAGAATCGAACCGGCAACCCTTTGGTTCGCAGGCTGGCACTCAATCCACTGAGCCACACCAGCCAGGGCTGAAAGATGTTTCTTAAATAATAAGACTTGAAAGTCATAATTACTCCTTGATCCATGGGCTACAAAATGGATGTTGTGTCAACGGGCATGAAAACAACATTAATCTCTTTCTATGTCTTCATCAGAGCTCTTGGCAGTAATATCTGAAAGGAATCTTTTTGTTTGTTTTTTTGAGCAGTAGGTCTTGACAGTGGGTTTAACATAATTCAGTAAAGCATGGTGTAAACAAATGTGCTGTCATCCAGGCATTCTTGTTCCATTTATAGAGAAAAGGTAGGGTAGATTTAGCATAATTCTTAAGTGCCCTAAGATTTTTGGAATAAAATGAGTACTGGCTTTAACTTAAAACTCACCAATTAGCCCCTAATAAGAGAGTCAGGCTGGTCTCTGAAGCTTTGATGCCAGACATTGTCTTCTGACTATAAAAATCCTAGATGGCATCTTCTTCCAATATAAGGCTGTTTCATCTACATTGACAATCTGTTGTTTAGTGTAGCCACCTTTGTTAACTACCTTAGCTAAATCTACTGGATAACTTGCTGCTTCACCTTGCACTTTTGCTATGCGGACAGCATCTTTTGTTAAACCTCACGAACCAACTTATGCTAGCCTCAAACTTTTCTTCTGAAGTTTTGTCACCTCTCTCAGCCTTCACAGAATTTTAAGAGAGTTAGGGTCCTGCTCTGAATTAGGCTTTGGCTTAAGGAATGTTGTGGCTGGTTTCATCTTCTATCCAGACCACTAAAGCTTTCTCCATATCAGCAATAAAGCTCTTTTGCTTTCTAATTGTTCATGTGTTCACCAGAGTAGCACTTTTAATTGTCTTCAAGAACTTTCCCTTTGCATTCACAATTTGGTTGTTTGGCACAGGCCTTCCTCACTAAGCTTAATCATTTCTAGCTTTTGATTTAAAGCGAGAAGTCTGACTCTTTCTTTCATGTGGAACACTTAAGAGACCATTGCAGGTTATCAACTATCCTAACTTCAATATTGTTGTGTCTCAGAGAAGAGAGGCCTGAGAAGAGAGATGGTGGAGCAGTCAGAGCACACACATTTTTCAAGTTTGCTGCCTTACACGGGTACAGTTCATGGCAGCCCAAAATACTGACAATAATAGCTTCAATGATCGCTGATCACAGATAATCATGACACATATAATAATAATGAAAATTTTTGTAATGTTGAGAGAACTACCAAAATGTAACAGAGATACATGAAGTGAGCAACTGCTGTTAGAAAATGATGCCAATTGACTTGCTTAAACTTGCTTGATGCAAGGTGGCCGCAAACTTTCAATTTGTAAAGTAACATACTATTTGCAAAGTACAACTAAGTAAACCACAATAAAATAAGAGGGATGCCTGTAGTCAGCATATCATTCATGTAGCTAAATTTTTAAACATTTATTCCTTGTAAATTTTTGCTTTTCAAAACATTCACTTAGGCCTCTAATTTGTCAAGAAACATCATCCTGGTGTACCTAATGTAATGTGTATAATTCTTTTATTTTTCTTCTAAAATCCTTACCCAAGAACATTTTTTCACTGCTTTTTAGAGGAAGGGGCAAGAGAGGAGCATCAATTGGTTGCCTACTGTACCCATCTGGACCAGGGACCGCATGCACCTGCGCCAGGGATTGTATGTGCCCTGAGCAGGAACCAAAAGCGCAACCCAAGCATGTGTCCTGATCGGGAATTGAACCCTCAACCTTTTGGTTATGGGACAATGCTCCAACTGAGCCACAGTGGCCAGAGCAAGTGTGAGTGTAATTCTTAAATTGTTTCATAGGATCGCTCAAATACACCCTAGAGGGCAGGTTGGTGATAGGTGTCAAAAGTTTCAAAGTGCACCAATCCTCTTCAGAATTTATAAGGAGATAATCAGAAAGTCCCCTAGGATTTAGGTATTATTTGAGGGAAAATTATACAGACATTTAAAAAAATGCTTTAAAAAACCACTTTAAAATGCTAGAAAATGCTCGTTTGTTCAGTGAAAAGGCAGAAAATAAAATTATATGTATACTCTGATCACTGCTTTTAAAATAAAATACTAAAATACACAAGCATTAAAAAAGGTCTGAAGAATATTTCAAATACCAGTTATCTCTGAGAGGGATACAGGTGATTTTCTTTTTATACTTTTCATATTTATATATGATGCTACAACAAACATGTTGTTTTTATTTTTATGAGAAATAAGTAATTAAATACAAAAAAAGTGTTTCTATTTCCATATCTGAATTCAAAACCAAATTACACTGACTATGGAAATTCTTTGGTACTTTTGAATACAACAGATCTTTAAGACCGTTTCTTTTCCAGTCTCAAGCAGTGTTTTTCAAACCTGAAGATAAAAACTTCAACAGAATACCTAATGCTGTGGGTGGAAATATAGATTAGAATAACGTTGAATTATTATTACTGGTAATAATGCAGAATTCTAAGGATACTAATAATCTTTTGATCAAGTTATTCCATTTCTAAGACTAAATAATCATGACGTATGTAAATATATTACTACATAAAATAATTATAGTAATATTTATAATAAAAGACTGGAAGCAATGCAAATATTCAATAATAGGGGACTAAGTAAATGATATGTCCATATAATGGAATACTATTTTGAAAATGGCAAATGTTTATTAAATAAATGGTGATCTCACATGAAGAACTCTTAGATACCTGGAGGATCAAGTTGAAAACTTAATTCTCAGAGAAGACTTACTTGCTCATAATCTGATGATAATTTGCTTTGACTCACAGGGCTGAAGATAAACCTCAATTAATACATCTAACGAGTTATAATTTTATAATAACTACTATTAAATAGGTAAGCCACAGGTACTACACCTTACATTCACTTGCACATTTAATCCTCATGTCATCCTTATGAGGAAGGTTCTGCTATTTCCATCTGTGTTGCACAGAAGACACTAAAGCTGAAAAGATCTTACTGAAGGTCATGAAGAAAATAAGTTGTAGAGATAAAGTCTGAACACCTAGGTATGTTACACCTGTAGGCCAAAGCTAGTAACCAAGACTCTGTACTACAGTTTTCCTTCTATTTCTGTTTTAAAGAATAATCATTAAGTAAATGAGGACTACTTATTAAAAAAATTATTTAATAACATCCAATCTGACTGACATGAAATATTGAAAAAGTACAAAAGATTTATAGCCCAAATATTTCCAAAGGAGAACAGAAAAATGGTTTCATCTGACATAGCAAAATCCAGTAATGTACATCTCAACAACTAAAAATTAAATATAATGGGAGTGGCAATGGGTTCCTGTCTTCATCTGCTTGACCCATTCTCAAATACGGGTGGACTAAAGTTCTAAAATAAGATTGTAGTGGGAAGGAGCAGACATGGTATGCAGAAGACAGGCCCATACGCCTCAGTATTATCCTGGCCCAAGCTGATGGGGAGATTCCTAGAATAGGCTCACTTGAGATCAGGTCATCATTGAACTCAAAATTATCCCCACTGGTAGATAATTTGGCTGGAGCAGAAAACTGTCACTCAGTGGTACCAAACTGGAGCTGGATAGGGAAAAACCTGGATTCAGTAGATAGACCTCTGCACTCTCAGCTGGTTTAGCTGTGCAGGCCTGCTCAATCATTTCTTTAACCTCACAACAACATGACTCCTCACTGTATGTGTTTGAAATATTTTGACACTATTTCTGTTATGGTGGGGGTTTAGTAGTTAATCACCTTTTCTGGGCATTTATCTGAATTTGGTAACATACTTGGCACATACACTTACATCAGCAGAAGAACTGATACTGCTCCTTGAGCCTGAGGTACTAGCAATCCAATGGCCATAACCATTTTCTGGTCCATCCACATTAATGTCTGCCAAGTGCTGCTGCAGTGCTTAAGACAAACAAGAAAAAAAACACAACCTGACATATCAACCACTTTTGGAAAGATTCATTACCAGAGAAGTATAATAAACATGTCATAGGATCCATATAATAAACATATAATCCTTTTTCATATAATAATAAACATGAAAAAGGGTCTAAGGACATATCACAGGCATTTCTTTCTGCATCTCTGAAAAGTAAAGGACTCCAAGCTACAGAAAACTTTCCCCTTCTCCTCTCCTTCTTCTAATTCCTCTGTATACATGACTTTTCTTAATTGACCCTAACGGTAACAAGAACAGTATATACTTCATATTTTCCCTTTTGGAAGGTAATCTTTCAAATATTAACAGATGATCTCAGCAACATTTTTTAATGACATAAAAGATTAACAGAAAACCTATGGTTACACCTGAAATGAATACAAAATAATATTAAATGTAAACTATAATTTAAAAAAAAAAGAAAACTTATGGTGACTTTTGTTTTATTATAAGGAGACATCAATTAATCTTTGTCATAATAAAAAGGCAGTCTTAAAATTAACTGCTAATGGAAAGAGAGGTTTTTCTTGGAAAATAAATAATTCATACTTTAAGGCCAATACTTGCTTAATACCATTATTAAAATAATCCCTTTTGTAGATCACTCTGTATGAGCTTCAAAGATAGTTAATTATCAGGCCATGATATATGGGAGATAATCATAATCCTTACTAGTGTCAACAAAGACCAAGAGGAAATAGATCCTCATCTACCAAAAATTCTAAGTTATAACATAAGATAATTATAATTGGCATTTCTTTTTTGTGGTGAGAATAATTACGATCTTGTCTCTCTTCAAGTTTGATGATTATAATACAATAACATTGTCTATATTCACTAAACTGTACATTAGTGCTCCAGGATTTATTTACTAGTTCCAAGTTTGTCCTCTTAAATTACGTCCCTTGTAAAAAATAAAAACTCTTTTTATAGTCTTATTACTCTGATCTAATTCTTCATAAATTCTCAAATACTTGCCTACAGAGATTCTGTCAATTATTTTACTATCCTGGATTACCAGATATTACTCTGCGGATATGAAAACCATTGAGCTGACATTTTTTTTAAGCAGCTGTTACCTTCGAATAGTTCAAAAATAAAATGAAAACAAAACAAATTTAAAAAAAGAAGGAAGGGTATGGAGTGAAAAGTATTTTCTAGTCCTATCTACTCCTCTGTAGAGGTAAATCATGTGGGCAGTTTTTCATGCATCTTTATACTAAGACATTTTTTGCAAATACAAGCTAATTTAAACATCTATTTACAGTCTTCCATTAAATATTCACTTATTTCAATTGCCTATTATATATTTGTCTGTTATCTATGTCCTGTTGGCCTTGTCTTTTCTGAAAATACTGAATGACTGAAGAAAGAATATACCCATTAACTAAACTGGGTTACTATAAATCAGCTCTGATGATAATAATTTCCACTGAAAAGTGTAGGCAGAGATTAATAAATTAAAATTTTACCCATAAATCCTCCACTGGCAATGCTCACATATTCTTTGTTTTTCTGTAAAGGAAAATAAAATTTAAATTATTCCAAAACGCAATTTAATTAAAACTTCTAATAATTTTATAAACATTGACATATGTAATATAAGGTTTTATGTTGACTTTCTGGACTTTTTCTTTTCTTTCACATTTTGGACTTTTTACCTTGTATATTTGTAAGGCCTGGTGCTTGGGTGGGAAGAAGGGAACAACTTCATGGCTCTAACAAGACTGTAATATTATTTCTATTATAGTTCCCATAGTGCAATAAAAAGTCAAATCAAAATCAGTTAAGTTGGATTTTTGGATGTAATTAGAATAATTTTTTAAACTTCTCAAAATATTTTTTGTCCTTTATAAAAATGAAATATAAAAGCAAATATTACAGCTAATTATGAAAAAAATGACAGAATGTTACCATTTTACAAACTACTAAAAATTAATGGATCTAAGCAATGATAAACAAAAGAAGAGACTCAAAAAAAGAGAGATATCTGGGTAGTATTTATTTTCCTCCTGATGGAAGCACATACCACCCAGGACCTCCTCTCTCCCCCAAAAGTAACCTGATCAAGTCTCTAAGTTAATCACCAGTTTACAGAAAATGCAAGGTGTAACTTGATAAATGACATCATAAGAATACAATCAGCAAAATCCAGAATGTGGGTACTCTGTTAAGATGAGATAACCAGTATTTTTTCCAACAAATATGTACAAGGAAAAAAATTATGAAAGAGAACTTATAAATCTATAAATTAAGACATCATCCAAGTGCAATGTCTTCTTTTGGATCCAGGAAATTCAAGGAAACCTGAATACTAGTTAGGTGATTTTTTATAATAAAGTATAATAATAACGTGATTATGTCTTTACAGAGTTTATAAGGTTCAATTCTCCCCACTTTTAGATTTATTTGAAATCTTCCATGATAAAATGGAGGAAAAACAATCTCTAAAACCACATCAAGAACTTGCCCATGGACACAGACAATAATGTGGATGTGGTGAAGGCCAGGGGAGGGGGCTGCGTGGAAACGGCCAAAGGGTGGGAAAATGGGGGACATCTGTAATAGTTTCAGCAATTAAAAAAAAAAGAACTTAAATTATAAAAATAAAGTTCACAATATTCCAAATTCTTGCCATCTAACAGCCCTCACAATATTAGTTTATACCAGAGCACTTTCAGAATAGGCCAATTAAATTTATAAGTAAAATGAGTTTGAGTCCCTGTTTGTTAATTCTGTATAAGTTTTTAAAATCTTTTCTTAATAAGGTATAAAATTATGTTATAATCTCTCCCCCAAATACCTTGTTGCTTCTCTCATTTTGTCTTTTAAGGATTCTGTCCTTTAGATTAATTTTCTAAAACCTGATTCCTGGTAAAACATGAATAGAAAAGACCCTAATTGAGTAGCCTGTGCAACACTATGTTTACTGTCTTCCTGTTTACATAGCTCAGGATTACACAAAATGAGGACTTTAATGTATAAACTACCAAAGAATACCTATTAAACAACTATTTTTATAAAGAAAGAGCCATAACTGAGTGAGGCTTTGTAGATAAGGGACATGGACAGAGTCCATAAAATCACAAATACAGATTAGCTGCACCAAAGACAATATTCAATTACACAAAAAAAGGTGGCTAAATGTCATGAATAAATATACACGTGTATTTATTCAATTTCAAAGTGGAGATATTCAAATGAATTATACAGCTAGTAAAAAGTACTAGGATATGAATAAGCGTAAAGATCAATGCAACAGAATAATCCAGAAATAGATGCTAATACAGAGAGGAATTCAGTATATTAAAATGGTAGTATTTCAAATCGATAGCACAACTGGTTGGTAACCTGAAAAAAAAATTTTTTGGCTTCCTACCTCACCTCTTAACACAGAAAAACATTCCAGATGGTTCAAAACTTAAACATAAAAAATAAACCTGATAAGCACACAAAAATCTGGGAAAAGACAAAATATATAAGCTGTAAAAAAAAAACAACAGATATATTTGACAATGCATTAGATAACAGTACAAAAATACCTATGAGAATTTCTTAAAAGGTGATAGTAGTAACAAAGCAAAATTGAAATGATAGTCAGCATACCTGTAAAAAGTGTGCCAGGACCATGTTCATATACATGTCTTCTTCCTCCCTGCCACTGCCCATGAAACAGAGGTGCTCCCCGCCAGCAATGGAGCCTGACTCAATGGACTGCTTCTGTGCTTCCAGCAAGGATTTTACTGACTGTGCAAACTCGGATGGATTCTGGAGCATCTACACAATTAAAAAAAAAATTAAAACCATGTCAAGCCTGTGATTCACAAACATTTGTAAAACCTAAAATATGTTTCCAGGTGAAAAAAAAAACCCAAACATTTAAATAGCCACAGTGAAAACAAAGAAAAAGAAAAGGTTCTCATAAATAAAATCCGGGATAAGATAAAGGAAATATGTATAAATGTATCTATAATATATTAAAATAAAAGTTGAAAATTCACAGAAAGATTAAATTGGCTGCATGGTGGTCCATGGTACAGGTATACCATTATGCAAAGAAAACATTCTACTAGAAAAAAATGTATGTTTATTGTTTATTTCTTAAACAACAAGCTACAGTGTTCCTTACGTGTCATGACAAGAAAGGTTTAACACTGAGTAGAATGGTCCAAGACTAAAAACAACACATTGAAAATGAGATATATTTTTTATTCCCAATCACATGGCAAGCCATGTATTGGTATTTCTTAGAGGAGAGTCAGAAATAGCAATAGCCTTTTATTTATGAGCACTACTCTAGGTATTACAGATAAAGGAATGAAAAAATTAATTTCTTACCCTCAAGGAAACATGTATGTTTGTAACTACAATTTTTTTTAAACTACTATACCAAGACATTAAAAAAGGCACAGTGAAAATCCAATAGAAAAATGGACAAACCATAGATGCACATTGTAAAAAACAAATAAACATCACAAAAAGATGCTTAACATCACTAGTAATTACCACTGTTTTTCACCCATCATTCTTTTAAAATAAAAAATAATTGGTAATGTCCAATAACGCTGACAGTGGGAAACAATCATTCTCATATACAGTTGTAAAGTGTAAACTGGTTTGGCCTTTTTAAAGGGCAATACTGAAGTCTCTAGTAACATCTTATATACCCACACCTATCTTACAGAAATACTTGCACGAGTTCACAACATATGTATAAGGATGTAAACTGCACTGATTATTATAAGAAAACTGAAAACCACCCAAATGTACGTCAATCAAAAAAGTAAATTACAGAGTATCTGTACCATGGAGCATTATACAGCCATTAAAAAGAAGTACTTAAATGGACAGATCTCTAAGAAACTGTTAAGTGAAAACAAGTGGGCTACCAGGTGAAAACACAAGTGAAGAAAGTAAACAATACATAAATACATATCAAAGGTCTGGAAGATTAAGCAAGTTGTTAATAGTTAACTCTGGAGATTCTCTTTGAATTTCTTAATTCACGTATTCATGAATCAGCTGAGTAAATTTTAAAACCATCTAAGTCTTCCTGGACAAATCAAGGAAGAGAAGGACGAAGAATTCATTTTCAGGATGCAGACAAGCTAGGATTACCTTCTTCACCTACAATGCTTAAAACTCTCTGGGTTGTTTTACCTCCATTTTCCATGAGTTTCCTCCCAACACCGCCTAGGCCCTTCTACATGCCTTTCAGCCTTAGAGTCAACTTTTTCAGACAAGCTGGGAAGAGGGCACATTGCACGATCAGCAAAAGCGGTTACTCCTCTGTCTTCCCTGTCCCTGAGGCTCTAAATAACCTCAGAATGGCTTAAATGATGTCAGTCCTAGGTCTACCAACACTCTAAGCATGTCTGACAATATTTAACTATTTCTTTAAGGTTTATTTCATTCTCATTTGAAAGAGAGGGAAGGGAAGGGAGAGAAGGAGAGGAGTGAGAGAGAAAGGGAGAAACATCAATGTGAGAGACAAACATCGTTTGCACGAGACCCAACCAGGGCCTGAGCTTGCACCTGCGCATGCACCCTGATCAGGAATCGAACTGGTGACCCCTTGGTTATGGGATGATGCTCTAACCAACTGAGCCACATGGGCCACGGCAATATTTCACTATTTATTTCATCAACTTCTTCAATTAAAGTGACCTGAGGACAGCAATTTTAACAACATAGCACCTATATGCCCATACTACCGTTATTAAATATTATTTATTGTATACTTGTGATGAAAAAAAGGCTCATAATAAAAACTTCTAGAATAATTAACCAATTATAATGAGCTAACATTTACTAGGTGCAAGGGACTATGCTAACTGCTAAATCAGCTGTCTTGTAGTTAGAAGTTTAGAATTTACTGACATAGCAATGGTAAGCCACAGTAAAGAATGTTTTCATCTATCTTTTGTCATGCCAAAAGGGTGTTCTCGGTGAAAAGGCAACTGGAAAGCAACATTTTTTACCATAAGGGCAGAGACGCCCTCCTTAGGCAGGAAGAAAAACACCCACTATATGTACATGTATATTAATGGGCTAAAGAAAGAAAACTAGTTCTTCTCTTAATTAAAAAAAAAATTAATAAGCATTAATACTAACCAGATCTGAATCTAAATGGAAAGCAGTTGATAAATGACCAGCATTATACTGTTCTGCAGGACGGCAATCCACCACAAAGAACCGGACTCCTTCCTAAGAAAGAAACAATTTTCTGATGTACTGGAATTTGCCATGAGGGTTACAATTTACACAACATAATATTAACAACTCACGAAAGGAGGGGGAACAGGTTTATTAAAAAATTGATCTCACAAAGAATCATAAGGGCCCACATAGTACACATGCAAGAAAATTACCTCAAGATCCTAAAAAGTTTTCTTCATTTTAAACAGTTAAAACATTTTGTATATACTGTTCTTGACCAGAAAGTCTTAAGATACATAGTAAGAGAATGTCAGTTTGAATTACAAAACTAATTACAGTATATTGAAATTCGATTTTTAAATGTGTATTAAGTTAAACAATTTTTAAAAAATCATAAAGTTACAAATACAGATCTAGATACAATTCCCGCTTCTGCAAATAAATCCACAAACTTATCAACAATTCACATAAGAACTAAATGTTTTTAGTGGGTGAGGGGAGATTCTAAAATGCCAGTTTGAACTGGGGAAGTTCACATGGGTCTCATTAAACTACATATGTATTTTCATTTTTTTAAAAATTATTTATTTTTAGAGAGAGGGGAAAGGAGGGAGAAAGAATGAGAGAAACATCCATTCGTTGCCTCTCACATGCCCCCAACTGGAAACCTGGTCTGCAAGCCAGGCATGTGCCCTGACCAGGAATCAAACTGGCGACTTTTCGATTCGTTAGGACGACACCCAAACAACTGAGCCACACCAGTCAGGGTTTCATTTGATTTTAATAATAGTTCTAATTAAAACACACACACACGCGAATTACTTGTTTTAAAAAGATCTACTGTCAAAGGCATTTTCCTATGTCTGTTCCTCTTCCCTCATTGGAAATACACTCCACACTCCAAATACACACATGCATGGGTAAATGCTGCAATACTAGTAATAAAGAACATATCATGTAATGGAAGAACTGGCTCATTAGATTTTCATGAAGAAAGTAAAAGACAAAAAGATATGGTATATTTCCTCAATTCTCCTTTGCTATATCCCTATGGCATTTAACCACATAATTCAATTAGATGTGTAACGAACCAGAATTTAACTGTTAGATGGATGATAAATTCACTTTTAAGTACTTCATACGCTATTCAGTTGCTCTGTCAAATGAAAAAAGCTTAACAATTTACAAAAATTGATGTTCAAATAATTAGTTGTTGACAATTAAAATAACAACAACACTGGCAGTTTAAAAATGACTGCGTGGTCCTGACCAGTGTGGCTCAGCTGGTTGAGCTTCATTCCCCAAAGTGAATGCTCCTGGTTCGATTCCCAGTCAGGGCATGCCTGGGTTGCAGGTTCAGTCCCCAGTCAGGGCACATACAAGAGGCAACCAGTGTTTCTCTCCCTCTCTTTCTCCTTCCCCTCCCCTCTCTCTAACAAATAAAAATCTTTAAAATAAATAAATAAATAAATTGTAAAAAATGACTGGACAGAAGATTTAGCACATCAAAAAAGCAAAGTAGCCACATTTTTGCAGTAAATTAATTTTGTGGAAATCAACAAACATAAAGGAAATGTTGGTTCCTAACATTTCAAGGGCACAGTCCTCTGACGAAAGTGTGGGTTTTCTTTACTTACACCCTGCAGCTGATTTGCTTGAAGGATCTCTGACACGGAGATGGCCAGACAAAGAGCCTGACTCAGATCTGCGTCGTCATCCTTAATTCCCAACAAAGTACTACCAAACAGGTGGTGATTATCCTGTTTGAAGAGAAAACTTTAAAAAACTATAAAGAAAAAACAAAATCATATTTTCCTCCTAAAAATATTCTTAATAAACCATGATAAAAGGTCAAATAACTATATAACATCCTTGAGTCATGTGATTTATAAAACAATGCATCATCTCAAATCTTAAAAGCTAAAAACTACAAAGACTACATACAATCCCGTAAGAATTCATACAAAATGAAAGAAATGAAACAACACATTCTACAGTTATATTCTATAGTATCACTTAGCTAAATGTTAAATT
The DNA here is from genome assembly GCA_004026545.1 of Mormoops blainvillei. Classification (NCBI taxonomy): domain Eukaryota; kingdom Metazoa; phylum Chordata; class Mammalia; order Chiroptera; family Mormoopidae; genus Mormoops; species Mormoops blainvillei. Next base: position 200,839 of record PVJD01000746.1, on the reverse strand, counting down.
TTAAAAATGGCTACTTCAACTTTTCATATTTTAATAAAAACAAAAATATGGCATAAAGGAATTACATAAATTATGTAAGACACTGATGTATAGTCTGCTCTCATCAGCCAATACTAGTGCAGATTATTTACTAAGTCTGAAGAATAAAAGCTGTTCCTCCTAAGAAAACTGCAAAGAAAAGTATAAGACTTCCGGGCAAGATGATAAATGCAATATACACCTGCTCCCACAACCACATCAAAATTACAACTAAACTACAGAAAAACCATCATCCAACTGAGATCAAGATGAATGGAGGTCCTAAAACTAGGGAATTAAAGAAGCAGCCACAATGAGACTAGGAAGAAGGGCAGAGATGCAAAAGTGTGGCAGATAAAAATCAGGAGGGATGCCTCAGTTGAGGTGGTCCCCCCTGAAGAGCAAGGGGTCCCAGGCCGACCACAGGCTCCCCAGCCTGGGTTTCAGTGCCAGGAGAAGTCCCCATAACTTCTGGCTGCAAAAACCATCAGGGATCATGGCTGAGTGAGACAGAGAGCTTCTGGAGTCCCAGGCAGTTCCTCTTAAAGGGCCTGTGCATGGACTTACTGGACTCGGAAACTCCATCTGAACTCCACCGCTGACAGACCAGCTTGAAAGGCACCAGAGACATATGGGGAGGAAATGAACCATCTGGCATCAGGGTGAGAGCTGAGGGTTGGTAGGCTAGCTCTCCCCCAGAAAGAAGTGCTGGCAGATGCCATTGTTTCTTTTCTGAGCCCTCCCCACAAAGAGCCAACAAGTGGGTGCCACATCCAAGACTCCACCAACCCGGCTCATACTGTTTGCCTAGCTCCAGTGATTCCCTGAGGCATGCCCCACCCACTTTCAGGCCCCCCCAACCTGTTCCCAGTGGCTTTTCCATTTGAATGACCTGTCTTGGCTCATGCTTCAGATTTTCCTAAAATCTCTCAAACAAGCAACATCTGGCCTCAGTGTGCCCCGTACCTCTCACTAAGTGGTCCCAGCCCAGGCACTAGCAACAGCTGACCTTGGTTCGCAGCTTGACCTCTCCTGGGTACCTCCAAGCCCAGCACAAATACAACCATCTGCAGATTGCTTTGTGGCTCATGCAGGGTGACCCTTGAGAAGAACACAGGCAGCAGCTGATCTTGGCCTGCACCTCCCAGGAGGCCCCAAGGGCAGTGCCCCCCGTGGACAGCTTCAGACCACATCGAAGCATCACCACCCAACCACCTCCAGAAGCAACACACTTAAGGGGCAGACTCAGCAGGCACCAGAGCCCCGATGAAGTAAGTCCTGCTTTGTGGGGTGCGCCCTGCACAGCTGATCCTCCACAGTGATCACAGGTCAGTGGTTGATGGTCACAGCAAGTTTTTACAGATGATCCACCTGGGGGTAAACCACTCCTATTGACATGCCAACAGCACTCAAGGGTCAACTAAAAGAGGGGGAGTGTACACAGCCCACACAGGGGATGCACCTTAAGTACCCAGCTTGGATGATCATGGAGGCTGTGCCATTGGACCTGACAGAACTCCTACTACTCCAGGCCACTCTATGAAGTTTGGGAGACACAGCAGTTCTACATAAAACATAGAAACAAACACGGGGAGGCTGCAAAATGAGGAGACAAAGAAATCTGTCCCAAATTAAAGAACAGAACTAAACAAAATGGAGACAAGCAACCCACTAGATGCAGGGTTCAAAACACTGGTTATAGGCATGCTCGGTGAACTTAGTAAGAACTTCAACAGCATAAAAAAAGATCTAGTCAGAAATGAAGGATGCAATAAGTGAAATGAAGAATATAATTTACAGGGAATCAATAGTAGAGTAGATAAAGCCAAGAAGCAAATCAGCAATTTAGAAAATAAGGAAGCAAAAAACACCCACTCAGAACAGCAAAAAGAAAAATTAAAAACGCAAAGATAGGTTAAGGAGCCTCTGGGACAAATTCAAGTGTACCAACATTCACATCTTTGGGGCACTGGAAGGAGGAGGGAAAGAGCAAGAAACTGGAAATCTATTTGAAAAAACAGTGAAAGAAAACTTTCCTATTTTGGTGAAGAAAGTAGACTTTCAAGTCCAGGAAGCACAGAGGCTCAAACAAGATGGATGCAAAGAGGCCCACTCTAAGACACATCATAATTAAAAAGCAAAGGTTAAAGACAAAGAGAGAATCTTAAAAGCAGTTAGTTACCTAACAGAGAGCTCCTGTAAGACTGTCAGCTGATTCCTCAATAGACACTTTGCAGGCCAGAAAGGACTGGGATGAAATATTCAAAATGAAAAAAAGCAAGGGCCTATAATCAAGATTGCTCTATCCAGCAAAGCTATATGCTTTAGAATGTAAGGACAGATAAAGAGCTTCCGAGGCAAGAAAAAGCTAAAGGAGTTCTTCACAATCAAACCAGCATTAGATGAAATGTTATAGGGGTTTTACTTAAGAAGAAGAAAAAAAAGATTAAAAATATGAACAAGAAAAGGTAATACATATCTCTTAATAATTTAATCTAAAAAACAAAATAAACAAATAGCAGAATCGAAACAGACTCACAGGTACACAGAACATTTTGATGGCTGCCATATGGAGGGGAGTTGGGGGGAAGGGTGAAAAAGCTAAAGGGATTAAGAAGTACAAATTGGCTGTTACAGAACGGCCACGGGGAGGTAAATTTCAGCACAGGAAATTCAGTCAATAATATTCTAATACCTATGTACGGTGTCAGGTGGGTGTGAGATTTATCGGGATGATCACTTAGTAAGTTACACAATATCTAATCACTGGGGTTGCACACCTAAAACTAATGTAATGTATGTCAACTGTAATTGAAAAATAAAAATGTTTTAAAAATGGAAAAAAAAAGTGTAAGACTTCTTTTTCATCCAGCATCCTAAACAACTATTCCACCCTCTGACTTACTCAACATTTTTCGGAACTGAGGTGATCTACATAAGGCAATTATAAAATAGCTGAAATTAGTCCCTAGAAACAAAAAGAATCTCCTTTTTAATTAATAAGTCTCAAGGGAAATGTTCTTAAAAGGTTCCCTTACCTGCCATATGAAACATGCTATACTGAACATAACCTCAACTTGATGTTTCAGTAACACAACTACCAAGTAGCAAGCCAAATGGGGGAAGCATTGAGGGTGGGAGGTGGGGATGGGTTGGGTTGGGGAAAGTGGTGGTGGGAAAATGTTGACCAAAAAAATAGACGGGGGAAGCTAAGAATAGTATAGGAAATTGAGAAGCCAAAGAACTGATATGTACAGCCAGTGGACATGAACTAAGAGGTGTGGGGATGAGAGGGGATGGGGTGCAGGGCAGAGGGGATAAAGGGGAGAAAAAAAATGGGACAACTGTAATAGCATAATTAACAAAATATACCAAAAAAAAAAAAAAAAGGCAATCTCATGGGCGCTTAAGGTCACACACAAACCTGTGTGCAGTATACTAGTTGTTTAAGGTACTTCTGTGCCTCCTCCACTATTAGCTTTTGCTTCTTGGAGTTTTACTTTCTAGGACCTGACACCACTCATGCTTCTAATCTGGCGTCCTTTCTCTTGAACGCATTTGTCTCATCTGAGAAAGATTCTAGATCTTTATGGGGCTAAGTGACCCCTTTTGCTCACAAGACAGCTCTGCATCAGTAAAGTTGTGCAAAGCTGAACTACAGATAAAGAAGGCATAATTATACATGCTCCATCAAATTTTTGTAATACAATTTTTAAAGTCAAGAGAGCACTAATTTAGAAAACACCTCATAGTCAATTTTCTAGTGATCAGAAATAACTAATAATCATCAGAGTAGAGGTGAGATAATTTACAGTTTATTTGTATATCATCTTTTTTAACTGTCTGTTCCTTCACTAGGGAGAGTATTTATAGTGGAAAATCACACAAAACTGCAACACATGAAAAGACAGAAAAGAACTCCAACCTAGAATATTTTAACTGAATGGATACAATGTAAACAATAAAACAATGTGCAAAATGTGAAATACTGAATGGTTGGTAATTTCTTGTCTTATACCTTCCTAAATGAAGCTGGTGTTTTACTGCAATAATACTGAGCCAGAGAGAAAAGGTCTTCTATATCTTCTATATTCAAACTGGATGGAGTTTTTTCCAAGAACTCTGAAACAGGATTACAGATATAACAACATTTAAAAAATGGTTTATGAAGAATATAATAATGAACATTATTTATGTATCAAAGCTAGAATATCCTCAACATAATAAAAACTATGTAAATGGAATCTCAACAGTGATGCCTTTAAAACTCTTTAGGAAGGAGTGGATGTCCCCAGAGGAGCTGAAACTGTTAATGCAATTCTGCTAGTGAGTGATGGTGCCAGGCAATCAAATCAAATTCATTAGCCTTTATCAGAATACTGTGATTTATTTAGTTAACAAACACCTACTAGGTGCCAGGTCCTGTGGAAATAAAAATGACTAAGAAATAGTTCTAACATAAGGAACTTTGTGTTATGTGAGCAATGTTAAAGTAAATCATTACAATTTAGCAAGATAAACACTATTAATACAGGTAGTACCAAGTGCCAGGCAATGTAGAAAGAAAATAACTCAATCTGTGTTGGCGCTAGAGTGGAGAGAATCCAAAGGAGAACCAAGGTTTCACAATGGAGATACATGAAAACAGAGAACTGAAAGGTAAACTGAGGAAGCAGGGGGCTGGGGAGGGAGGGGGACAGGAAAGAAGGCAACAAAGAGGGAGAGAAAAAGAGGGAGGGAGGGAAGGAGGGAGATAAAGAGGGAGGAAAGCAGAGAGAAAAAGAGAAGGAGGGAGTGGAGGGGAGGGGAGGGCAAGGCATTTTATTTCAACAATGAAAGCAAAGAAATTGTCTATAGAAATGAATGAAAAAGTGAAAAAATATACCTGAATGAATGAATGAATATAGCACAATTGGGGAAAATAGTCTAAGGTTTGTACCTGAAGACTGTGTAAGAGTTGAATGGAACCTCAGAGCTCTTTTTGAGTAATGTATAGGTGAGGAAACTGAGTTTAAGAAAATTAAATGATGTGAAATATTTTTTCTACATTAAATGCTACTTACGGATAACTTCTTCTCTGCTGTCAGACTCCTGTGCTAAAATAACTTCTCTGTAAACAAAGAATCAAAAGAGTTACGTATTAACAGAGTACCCTGAGAATAGAGAGGAGAAAAATCTGAAGAACTTGATATACTTACTTTGCATTAACAAGGATTATTAACATTAAGAAATAAATAAAAAACGGATCCGCTTGTTGTAGATATCCATCCCATATTGCCTGAGTGACTTCAGTGGAACAGTAACATGCAAAAAGACTTCCAAGCTGTAATCAGGAAATAAAATGACAAACGTAAATCATTAGAAATAACTGGTTCTTTTAAAAGTATTAAAGTGCATAAGTAATATTACATCAAATTATCTGCACCTGAAATTTAACGTGCACTTTAATTTTAGGATACATAATGCAAAGGCACAACATGGGGACTCAAAGCACAATGAAGCCACTTCTTAGCTGCCTGACTTATGGCACAAAACAAACTTTAAAGCCTTCATTTCTACTACCCATTTTCTTACACTGTTGTAATAATATCTAAAGTAACTACCACATATCTGCCATAGCATAAAAACTAAACATGATTTCCCACTGAGCTAAGGATAACTGGCATAATTATTACAATACTTAACAATTGTGAGACTCAAACACTGTAATTTAAGAGCACCCCCAAGAAAATCTGATGACAATATAAATGTCAATTGCTCCCAAAGTATATATGTATACCATTTGAAATAGGTGAGACAGCATTTATACCCCTCAGTGGGTTTCAGAAGCTCTATGGTTTTCTCTTTCAAATAAAAAAATTGCTAATGCATAAGTTTATCTAGAGCCCGACTGTTTTAAATTGCATGAATTCAGCGATACTTTCGATTTTCATTAGATAAAGAAATAATTCCATGTAGAGGTTTAAATTTAGAACATTTTTAATGGCTAAAGGTAGCTACTGGGAACACATATTTTGTGCTAGGTACTAAGCTATTGCCACAGTATTAAATATTTTTTTATTAAATATCTCTTTATTTTAAATATTCTCACAACAGGCCTTCAAAGAAGATATTTTTCTCCCCATTTTATAAGTGAGGAAACAGACATGTATTAAATAACATCCCCAAGTTCACAGAGATAGTGAGTGGTGGTGTTTGGACTAGAATAAACACCTGAGATGCCTCAGCCCATGTAACTGCCATTACGCTTGAGCACAAAACTTTTAAAGTACATAATACCAGATGCTGGTATTTTTTGTTGTTTAAAAATTACTATTACAAATACAGATTAGAAGATGCAAATACAAACAGAATGGCAATATGTGGTCATCATTAAACTCACTCAGCTAAACTAAAACTACCATTGCACTGTGCCTAGTTACAGGTTTTCAGGGCTTAGGAATTACTTTTGTTTCATCTAACCATTAAAAAAAAAGACTCCCTTCTACAGACATAATGTTAGTAGCAAAAATGAACTATTTGGGGCGTCGACTGAAGAGACATCAGCACTCAGTTAAAATCTGCTACCAGCACTGAGTACTAACTCAGAGTTCTGGCAACAGAAATGGTATTTCCTAGGCATGACATAACCAGAGAGACCTCTAATAAGTATTAGAATGCTAAAAAACACCAGTTTCTTATTTCAACACAAATAAGTAATGTCAACATATGAGTCTCAGAGAAGCTACAATTTTATAGGTGTTTTATTATTTTAACTCAAAGTGACGAGACCATAGCCAAGAGGGAACTAAAGAAGAGGCTGCTGTAGTTTCAGATTTAATAGGCCAGAGTTGAAACCAGTTAGGGTTCTCTAAGCATTTCTTGACTGTTAACTCATGCCCTCACCATCTCAGACAGGTACTACCACTGTTCCCATTTTACAGATGAAGAAACTGGGGCTCAGAGGCTATCTTAAATCACACAGTTAATAGTGACAGAAATGGGATATCCTGGAAAGTTAGGTAAGACACGATCAAGGAACATGTTTAATTTTTGAATATATATTCCTCTAGCACCCATTCATCATTTTAAAAAGATCTTAAATTAAACCTACATCAGTTCTCAAAGTGTGGTCTGAGAGGCCTGGAAGTCTCCAAGAGGATTTACAGGGGAGTCCATGATGTCAAAACTATTTTCATAATAATACTTAGCTTTTATTTGCCTTTTTCATACTCATCCTCTTACAAACAATAGAATACTTGAAGGGTTACATGTGGTACCATCACAGACTGAATCTAGCAGAAATGAAAATCTACCTGTCTATGATCTAGACAAATAATAATGAGATTTACAAAACAGAAAACAATGCCACTATTCTAACAATCTTCTGAAAAATAGTTATTTTTTATTTAAAAAGCAGGCTAGTTATGTTAACATGTAGTGGATTATCATTACTTCTAAATAAGTTAATAAATGAATATTTAAATTGTCTTAGTTTTAATTCCTAATCAACATAATCCATATAAACAATGGATTCTCAATAAATGTTGTATATTTATTAGTGGTCCTGAGACGAAAAGGTTTGAGAACGACTGACCTAAACTAAAACTTTCCACTGAAAATACAAATATGGGATGTCAAAGCACTGAGATATACTTTGTATTCTTTTATATTAATCATTTGATGCTTTAAGTAATTTCCACAGTTGAATTTCACTTCTAAGTTTTAAAGTGAACTGACAGTTATCATATATTACATACATATATGTGTGTATAAATATAGGTGCATATATTGTATGTGTATATGTATATACACACATATATATACACACACATGCATATATATATACGAGGTCTGTCCAAAAAAATTCCAGCCATTGTTAATATACGGGGAACAGTCTGCAAAACATCTATGTAACCTGGCAGCCAAGGAGAGTGGGCTGGAATGTACATGCATGAACGATGACTTCACTGTACTAGTCAGTGGGGGGTGGTAGACGCCATTGAGTGGGCATGTGTACTGTGTGGCCATCACATTCAAAATGACTGAGTGAGTAGAGCAACAAATCTGCATCAAGTTTTGCATTACGGTTGAACATTCCTCCACGAAAACTATTCAGATGATTCAGAAGGCCGCAGCTATGGCCAATTGCTGATTGGCAGCTTCATAATGACAACACGCCCAGTCATGCATCACATCTCATGCAGAGTTTTTTGGTGAAGTACCATATCACCCAGGTGGCTCAACCCACCCTACAGCCCAGATTTGATGCCCTGTGACTTCTGGTTTTTCTCAAAACTAAAATCACCTTTGAAAGGGAAGAGATTTCAGACCATTGATGAGATTCAGGAAAATACGACAGGGTAGTTGATGGCGATTGGGAGAACTACCTGAGGTCCCAAGGTGTCTACTTTGAAGGGGACTGAGGTGTCATTGTCCTATATACAATGTTTCCTGTCTCTTGTGTCTTCTTCTATAAATGCTTCTATTTTTCATATTACACGCCTAGATAATTTCTGGACAGACCTTTTAAATGTTTGACACATGTTTTTGTAAAACAACAAAAGACTAAACTTCATGTTAAATAATCTGAACTAACATAAGTGAGGAGCAAAACAAGCCATTTATGAAGTACCAGTAATTTTACCCCTTTGGTTTAAGTAGCAATGGTCTATAATTAAGTACTTTTCTTCCTTCTCCTTGGGGAAAAAACTCTAACTATAGTTTCATGGAAATCTATTTTTCATTAAGTGTTCCTACTTTTACTTTATTACCCAGTTGAGTGCATAGGAGTCTGGAGTAATTTTCTTTGTATCAAGAAAAGAACAAAGCTCGGGCTCATGGTACTGGATGAGTAATCGGAAAAGATGAAATGGTCTCCCCTTCAGGGAACAGTCCCTAGGAGAAAAGAGAAGAAAGGTTTCTTGCATTAATAGGTCAGAAATGATCAAATCAGTAACCAGTCCTCCTGCAATATCCACCTCCCTCCCTTCCCCTAGAACACCAATACCAGCCTACAACCAAGCAGAGCTCTCTTGCTAACATTTAATGGACCTGATTTGACAGAAAAGTTGTATCACAGAAACAGCAGGTCTACAGCTAACTCCAGGGAAATTCTCTCCAGGTGAACCCAGGCAGCACGCTAACAAAAGGACTGCAAGGGCCACTGAAAACAGCAGGACCACTTAGGGTATCTGCTAAGTTTTGGATCCCAAAAGGAGATCTAGAGAGTCCTAAAGAAGTCCAGCCCCCTTTTTCTCCTGCCAAATAAGAAGAAACTCCTAAGAAGGCTTCAGGTCAACTCCACAGTTGATGTACACAATTAGGAATGTCTTTCAGCAAAGGTACAAGTCTGAAATGGCCAGGTGAACATTTCAGAATAGACACACATAGAAGAGCCTTAGAAGCTTTTGAAGTGTCCTGGGTACCAGGTGCTTTGGGTGAATTCTAGGAGGTGCCAAACACTTATCATACTGATAACCATCCTACATCTTTCCTCGTTCCCTTATGTCTAAATAAATTAGGAAAAACATAAACAGCTCAAAAACATAAACACCTGTAGGTCATCAAAATAAAAATCCCTTTTTACTGAGGAAATACCATTTACGAGACACTTAACAGGCACTGTACAAAGTTATCTCAGTTAATTTTTAAAAGCAACCCCATGAAATAGACACTATTATTTCCCCTCTTGTACAGATGAGACAACTAAGGCTTAGTTGTGGTCAAGTAGCTCACCCACGTACCTAAGAAGTGATGAAGCTAAGGTCTGTACACAGAAACTGGGTATCAAACCATTATGCTGCCCCAACCAATGCGGCTCAGTTGGTTGGGCATCATCCTGCAAAGTGAAAGGTTGCTGGTTCAATCCCCAGTCAGAGCACATGACTGGGTAGTGGGTTGTGTCCAGTTGTGGCATTACAAGAGGACAACTGATCAATGTTTCTCTCTCACATCGATATTTTCTCTTCCTCTTTTTCTCCCTCCCTTTCCCTCTTTCTAAAAACAAATAAATAAAATCTTAAAAAAAAAAAAGGACGAGATTAAGTCGGCCTCTGAAACATTAAAAAAATATATATATGCCATATTACCCTTCCAAATATGTAATCTGACATTTTAACAAGTGATATTTTGGTAGGGGTACAGTCTCTAAAAAAGCAAACTGTAAAGAAATTAAGGTACAAGGCTTCATGCAAAAAAGTTAATGAAATGAATGTTACAGTTTTAACAAAAGCATTAAGTATGTTTTTTGTTTTATTTTTATTTTTCAATTACAGTTTATATTCAATATTGTTCTGTACATTAAGTATGTTTTAAAATGCTATTCAAGTGGAAAGAAAAAATAAGTTCTACAAATCCAAGATCTGAGGTCAATGCCAGGATTTGGTATGACTCTCTATCTGTCATTTTTTAATACTGCAGTTTGACAGGGAAATTTTGTAGAAAAGGCCCCAGGTTGGTAATTCAGGTGCCAGAGACAGAACTGGATTCATATTACTAAGATTATCTCCTCCAGTCTAAATACTTTCCCTGCTTTATAAATGCAATGCTTATAGACTGAGTAGGGGCATAATTTGTAGGAACAAGTGCCTAGTTTGTGGTCTCATCTTCAGAAAAAGTGGGACATTTCAGGGAGTCGACCATTGCAATAGCACCTATTCATTTAATATCTGAGAACTGCAAAGTTACTCTCTCCTGCAAGGCACTGTGCTTGATAGAATTCTACCCATGTTATATCTGACTCTGCAACAAAAAGATGTATTATAATGGAGTTCTTTGAGCACCATTTTGTGGAGCTGTGTTCTATCCAAGGGCATTAACACTGACTCTCACTGAAGTACTATGTTACATGTACAACTCATGAATAACTGTACTGGAGGAACCTAACAAGACAGTGTGTTACACAACTCAACCTACCTTCCCCTCCTCTATTACTAGCAAAATATCACCACCAATACTCTCTAGAGAGAAAGCTGACCATCATGCTCCTTGCTATTACTAGCTCTGTTACTCTGAGAGTTGCTAAGATATAAGCAGTCGAGAGACCTAGTATAACTGAATGTTTCCCAAATATGAATTCCAGGCTTGGGTCTACCTTGACCTTAACCCTGTGTCCTGGTATCTCTGGATCTGTTTTCCTTAAATGAAGCACTGTGGCTTCAAGGTAGTAAAGAGGTTCTCCACCCTGGTGTATATTAGAATCACCTGAGTTTTTAAAATATATCCATGCCTAGGCTCTAAGTGGTCTGCTTATATCTGAAACTTCAAGGACCAGCATGTTTTAAAAGTTCTTCAGCTGAACAGACATTTCTCCAAAGAAGATACACAAATCTCCACTAAGCGCATGAAAAGATGTTCAACATCTTTACCTGTAAGGGAAATGCAAATTAAAACCATAATGATGTATCACTTCACAATCATTATTAGTACGCTATAATCAAAAAAACAAATGTTGAGGATGTGGAGAAAGTGGGATCTTCATTCACTGCAGATAGGAATGTAAAAAAATGTGACTGTTGTGGAAAAGTCTGGAACTTCCTCAAAAGGTTAATCACAGAGTTATCATATGATCCAGCAACTCCACCCTAGGTACAGACCCAAGAAAAATGAAATTATGTGTTCACACAAAAACTTGTATAAAAATGTTCATAGTAGCACTATTCATAATAGCCAAAAAGTGAAAATCCTAATGTCCATCAACTGCTGAATGAGTGAATAAAGTGTGTTATATGCATACAATGAAATACTCCTCAGCAATAAAAAGAAATGAAATAATATATGGTACAATATGGATAAATCTTTAAAATGTTATGCTAAGTGAAAGAAGGCAGTGACAAAAGACCATATATTATATGATTCCATTTATGGAAAATGTCCAGAATAGGCAAATCTATAGAGACAGAAAGTAGAGTAGTGGTTGTCTAGGGCTGAGGGTGTTGGGGGGAGATAGAGAGTTGGTTAGTAACGGGTTACAGGATTTACTTTTGAGGTGACAAAAATATTCTAAAAATCATTGTGGTTATGGTCGCACAACTCTGTGACTATACTAAAAACCACTGAATTGTACATACTAAAAGGATGAATTTTATGATATGTGAATCATATCTTATAGAACTGTTAGTAAAAAAAGAGAAGGGCAGGGGGGAAGTCTTCACTTGATTCTAACAAGCAACCAGAGTGGAGAACCATATCAGTAAAGCACAGGTGTCCACTCAAACTTAGGTTCAAATCCTGGCTCAGTCACACACAAGAAGCGTAATCCTAGATAAATCATTTCATCTCTCTCTCTCTCTGTTTGAGTTTCTGTAGTTGTAAATCAGAGATCCCTACCTTAGAGTGGTCACTGTTTAAAAGGGAAAATACACAAAGCACCTACATCTAGTATAGTGTGTTATCACACAGAGAGTAGTAAAAAATGTTAGTCATTTAACTACAAAGCTCCAGAAAAGCGGTTCTCTACCTTGGCTGCACACTGTAATCAAATAAGAGGCTCTTAACAAACACTGATACCTGTTTGTTCTCCTCAGAGATTTGATTTAATTAGGCAGGTATGCAAATAGGCATCAGCTTTTAAGAGCAGCCCCAATGATTCCAATTTGTACCCAGGGTTCAGTGTGCAGCCAAACCACTGCTCTAGATTATGTTGAAAGTGTTGGCTCTAAAATCCTGACCATCTGATCCATTGCACTGGCTACTACAAGGATTCTTTCTGGCCTCATGAGTGCCACCTCCACGACTTCCCACCCCAGTGCCCAACCACCTACACGTCTGTCTAGTTTCAGTGTTAAGTGTCGCTTGCCCCAGGAAGCCATACTTGATTTCCAGGGCAAGTTAGGTCACCCTCATCATATGTTCCCATAGTGCTATTTCACCTTCCTCACACACTTCTGATTACTTGATCATGCCTGTATTTCTAGGACTAAGGTCCAAGCTGTAACCCCAGCATGTCACTCGCTGAAGCATTCCAAAAACTTTACTTTTCACTTAGACACTATAATGCTATTTTTATTTTATAGGTAAAGATACCACCAAAAAAGTATAGAGTTATGCTACATATATATTTGTATATATCATATTTTGCCGTGTATAATGCGTACTTTTTTGTCCAAATTTTTGAGGGGAAAAATAAAGATGCACATTATACATGGGTGTAGTGCTTACATATCATGGGCATAATAATCCATGTATAATATGCACAAAAAAATGTGAGTGTGCATTATATACCAGAGCACATTATACACGGCAAAATACAGAACTCTAGAAGCATAAATTTTTAACTACAGAATCCTTTAAAAAAATGTTTATAATCTGCCCTGACTTATGTGGCTCAGTGGATTGAGTACTGGCCTGCGAACCAAAGGGTCACCAGTTCAATTCCCAGTCAGGGCACATGCCTGGGTTGCAGGCCAGGTCCCTAGTAGGGGGTACATGAGAAGTGGCCACACATCAATGTTTCTCTCCCTCTCTTTCTCCCTCCCTTCCCCTCTGAAAACTAAATAAATAAATTTTAAAAAAATGTTTATAATTACAAAAATAAAGGCAAATAACAATTATGATTCAAACAACCTTTGAAATTATTTAATCCTTTTTATCACCAAAGTAAATCTAACTTTAGCTCAAGCAAACTGGACCTTTAGTCATTTAAAAATAAGTAACTAAATCATATTTTACCTGGGGATGTACTTATTCATGACAGCATAAAAGCAGTTGTATAAATCGCTGCGTGGCAGTTGAAGGTGCACCAGTGGTTTGAGTAGATGTATCCAGCTAAGGGACGTGCTATATTTAATGTTACGTGATTTACAATAAAAGGTAATTACAGATTCAATATCCAAAAGTAATTCTGCTGCCTTCTCTTCTGGCACTGAAAGCTGGTCTAGAAAGTAAGTGTCAAAATAAAGTTACCAAAGGCCTGTTAGAGGCTCCATTATTGGACATAACATCTATTTACAAGCATACAATACTATGTTAGTGCATTTAGATCATGACAACACTACATGAAAGCACATTTTTTCCTTATAGTTATTCAATATTTACTAGTTGTTCAATATTTACTAGCTTAACTTAATAATACTTGACCTAAATAGATATTAAACAAGAATGGATCATCTGAAGTAGAAGGGGAGGAAAAAGAGTCACAATCCATATTCCTAGAAAGCAAAAAACTGTTTTCTAAACAATAGATTATCATCTATCCCATGGTGGGCAGTTGCCACTACAGCTTTGTTAAGGGCAGGTAAAGTGATTCAATCTCTACCCCCAAATTCCTTTACCTTTGCCCAAACCAGCAATAATGTTTCCTATGTGTTTAGTAAACAAGAGCCTATTTAATCAATAATTTAACTAGAATATAATGGAAAGAGAAACAAAAAGACACCAATGGACTACAGATGAATTTTTAAAAAGAAATATAAAATAATTTAATTTTGAAAAAGACTTCATGGGGTGGCTGGAAAACTGTTTGTTAACCATGATTTAGTTTTCCCATAGACCATGATCTATGACTTATAAACTTTTGAAACAGAGCCTCCTTTAATTTAGGACTATATACAGTCATATAGGTATTATTAATTACACAGAAAAAAAGCTTAAACTGCAATAAAACTATAAGGACACTTAAAGAATTGAACATATGATACAAAAAACACTGAAAATTGGGCTTTCTTTCTTAAAATATTAGACATTATTTTGTAAGAATTTCAAAAGAAAAGCTCTAAAGCTACAATATTTACTAGCCCTTTACGAATTCGACAAATCCCAAATTATAACAAAATAATTCTACTAAAGAATGATTCTTCCATCCCAAATTTATTACTTCCAAAAACACTTTTTACTGTTTGAAAACAATTATTAAACTTACCAATAAACTCTAGACAATCTTTGTGAATAGCGTTCTGTTCTGGCAGGTCTAAGAGACCATCCCATGATGCCAAACTATCACCTTTTCCTGCAACGTTTAGAGCAATCTGGAAGAAAAAATTTAAAAAGCAACCAGCTTTATATGTTATTTCTCTCCTTGGAAAGATGTTGAGACAATGGAAAGGCCTAAATTTAGGAATAATAATGCATATTTTAAAGATTACAAAGTAATGTATCTATATTCCACCAAATGCTGAGCTCTTAGTCATATCACAATGAAACAACACAATTATTTTAAATCCTCCTAAATTAAATTGTACTACTCAATGTCAATATAGTCAATAGAAGGAATTACACAAAATAGTTACATAATTACATATATAAACTTATTATAAAGAAACATCATAAATGCTACGTAGGATGAATGTTTATGTCACCTCCCAAATGCATGTGCTGCAGTCCTAAGCCCCAATGTGACGGTATTAGGAGGTGGGGCCTTTGAGAGGTAACTAGGTCTTGAGGATGGAGCCCTGATAAATGGAATTAGTACCCTTATTAAAAAGACCCCAGAGAGCTCCCTTCCCCTTCAGTCACGGGAGGACACATTAAGGAATTACTGCTCTTTCAAGTTTAATGGTATTATAGTTATTTTAAAAGTCTTCATCTTTTAGACTTTCATATTAAAGTATGTCACTATGCCACCAAAGATCTGCTTTAAAATAATCCAGTGGGTTAGTTAATCCACTGTGAGGAAAAAATGATTGGGATACTAATCAAACAATATTGGCCAAATGTTGATAACATTTAATGCTAAGTGATGGAGGTTCATTATACAAGTGTCTCAACTTTTGTGTTTTATATTTCCATAATAAAATATTCAGAACGCTATGTACGGTTATAATTCCATTTCTTTTACATATATATGTGCCAAGAGGAATTAAGTTAGAAGATATGCGCCAGGACATTACTATGTATTTTACCTACAGATGGCACTTAACAGATGATTTTTATCTTATCCTTTGCTTATACATGTTTTAACAAAAACATTTCTATTGTAATCACAACAAAATCTTAATTTAAAATTGAAAAAAAAAATAATACTCACGCACTGAAGAAAAGTCAAAGAAGAAAATAAAGAAGGAAAATCTGTAATTCCAACACCGAGAGACCTAATTCCCTTCCCTCATTTCTAAATAAACATCATTTCTAATGGCTACGAAAAAATATTGCCTTTCAAAACCTAAATTATTAACTATACTGAACATTACAGAAACAGACATTCCAGTAAGTTCCTCTGTTTGATAAATTTTCTACGTGTGGCATGCCCATAGGATAATAAAGTCTTCTGCCACTAAGATAATTGAAAGCAAACATTCTCAAATATTATTCTATGTAATTACATTTTATTTAGTTAAGTTTCCAGTTACCTTCCAAACTTTGGCCCTCAGATCAGCAGGCAGTGGTCTCCCTTGAATTATATTTCTCAAAGTTTCAAGATCACAACCTCCTGCTTCCAGAGCTTCTTCAAGATCTTTTTCCCTAAAAAAACAAGTCCTACTTACTAAGAGAAATTTTAATTCTTATTTTTTCTTATTCCAGATTCATTTATAAGCATGGACTGTTAAAGGCTGTATCCAAGATAAAAACATTCTCAGTAGCCAAAATGCAACGCCAAGGCAAACACAGCATTTTCTTTTCTTGGAAGGAAATTTCTGGTTTCATACACTCAATTTACTCAATTTGCATTTAATTTAACAAGTTTAGTTATCTGTTTTCTAAGATTAAAGAAATTTAAAAAGAGAACAAAAGGGCAAGCTGACTGACAGCACTAAGTGACAGTAACAGTAGTGTTCACAGCAGTAGAAATGACTTACATCTTATGTACCACTAGCTGTGTGCCAGGCACTCCTCTATGCATTCACGTGTTTTTGTTGTTGTTGTTTTGTTTCGTTTTTTAATTCTCACAACAACCCTCTGAAGAAGGTTACATCATTGGCCCCAGCTTACGGACACAAAAAATTGAGGCAAGGATTGGTTATACAGCTTGTGATCACAAGTATAGTAAGTAGTGGAGCCAGGATTCAAATTTTAACAGGATGTATGCTCTTAACACTATGCCAGATAGTGGTAGTGAGAAACAAAATTCAGTCAGGAATTCAAAGCACTGCATTAGGAGAAGGAATACTTAGCACATAACTATACAAACATATGCCCAGAGCAGTGCCCGGCTTATAGTAAATATTCAATAAATGTTAGAGGAACAACAAAGGCTCTAATGGCACCACTGTATTACGTATTAAAGCAAAATAATACCACATCAAGTAAATTATCAAGTAAATCAACAAGCAGTTATGTTCAGTCTACTATGTTTAGGAGAAAAGTATGAAGTACATTTTATTTTGGTTTGTGTATGGTTAAAATAATTTTAAAACTTTCATAAAGATATGAATTGTTTCTTGGCCAGGAAATAACCACTTAAAATAACTAATTTCTTCAGAGTTCTCTAAAGCTGAAGATTCAGCCATTACTTAAGATTTCAGTATATAATACATAGGAATCTGTACAAATAAAAATCTCCATAACTTAGCTAGACAATTTCTAAAATTTCTTGAAGCCATGTTCAAAGGTAGAATGTGCCAAAGAATCAGAATTGTCATTTTTGTCATTTTGGGAAAAACAAATTACTCCCATTCCACATTTTCTCAATAAGGTAATATAAACCTCTTCTACTGACAGGATTCCAAAAATATCAGTTCAAATGTATAAATCTCCTAAAGTGTTGCCCTCTTAAGGTAAAAGAATTAAACGAAAACATAATCACTTGGGATCATAGTCGATAGAAAAGCCATGATCAAACTTGAAAGGTTTCTTAACAAAGGTAGTATAAATTCATATGAACAAAAAGATAACTAGTAACCACACATGGAATACTTTGCTCTTTTGCTATGTGGTCACCAAAAGTGTTAGACAGGAAAGTGAGGGAAAGAGAGATCTAGTCTACCGCTCAGAAACACTTCAGGCCTACAGTTGATAAAGACTGAGGTTTATCTATTCATTCTATTCTGGCCAAAATCTACAAGACAGCCTGTTAAAATTTGAAGTATTATCTGTAATCATGAAACAAAGAGAATTTAAAAAATTCTTTGATGAATAAACACCATATTTTTAAAGAATATGCAAGTAAACTAAAAACACCATTTAATGAGATGAAATACTTTTACCGAATAAATGAAGAACTAGAATTTTTCCATTTTTCAGTGCAAAATCCTTGGTTTCTTTTTGAAGTAACTTTGCCAAATCCCTTACTATTCCAGACAACAAAGTTGGTATTTTGGGGTAAAATGCCTAATCCTCAACATACTTTTTAAATCACAAAAATGTACAAGCACAGCTCTGTTGATACAGTCACTGTTGAATTCTTGGATGCTGCTCCCAAGGAACCACAAACAGTCTCCAGCAGTGCAATCATGAGCAAGATAGCAGAAAATGCTCCATCTAAAGTAGTAAAAGGCACTTCTCACAAACTAAATAATTAAAAGTAATGTTATCTTCTGAGCATGGTGTTCAAAGGTCGTTATCAGAAACTTCAATATTACAAATGTGCCTGTAAAAGTAGTAAAATAGCTGAAAATAAGTAATGATAAATAATTCATAAAAAGGTCGAGTTCATATCAAGAGACAGAAACTATATGGCACTGAGCTCTCAAGTAGAATTTTCCTTCTACTTTTGAACGAGCAATATCTAACCTTGAAAAGAAAAACACAAGTCTGGTGGGGTATGATTATGTAGGTTATGATTTTTAAGTTTCCTTTGATTTTTGGCAGCTTTTTGCTGACCTTACAAGCTAAAGGTTGATACAAGTATACCGGACATTCAGACAGGTATTAAAATACAAAAGTACCGGCCTTGTCCATTTACCCTAAAAGTAAGTATAAAAAGTAAATAATTGTCTCTCTTATGCAGAAGGTTCAGGACAGAGCATAGCCAAAGTTTCAGGGTTATAGAAAAGAAGTAATGCATCTCTTCCTGGCTCTGTAATATTCAAACTAATACTGTAAGTTAGTATAATATTGTAAGTTACTGTTGATCTATAAATAACACTTTCAAAACCTAAATAAAACAACAGAATTTCTCCTCACCTGATCTCCTGTGGCAAAACACCTAATCTAAGCATTGTTGCTTTAGAACTATAACAAGGCAAACATTTTGAGTAAATTTACATGAAATTAGTTAATGTGTATATTCAGGCTCACAAATGAATTAAGATTTTTCTTTCTCAACCAAATGCTGAGTAAATTCTAGCATATGGAAACCCCTGCACAATGAAAGCTGGGGAAGGGGACAAAGGAGGAAGGGGGTTAGGATGGGGATGAGATATGAATTTTCAAGCACTACCAAAATAAAACATGCATTTCTATATGCTTCTAGGATTAACAAATTCAATTTGAAATTTTATAATTATTTATGAATAAACCATACATTGAGTCATATTTAAAATTATAATTTTAAAAGGAACTAGATTATATTATTTTGTATTCCTAAAACTTAAAAAGAGAAAAACCTGCCACTAGGGAAAAAACACTATGTATTATACTTTTTTTAAACTCTGTTCCTTGCAACCATGTTCTAAAAACTTCTTTTCCCTATAATTTCAAAAGTTATGAAAACTTTAATTGTATAACTACGAATGGGAGATAAAAACAAGATTTAGATCAATTGCTAAATTTTTTTGACATATGTACTTCTGCACTTAAATTTATCCATTATCAGCCTTCTCTATTCCTCCCCATGTTGCTGCCAGCCCCTGGCAACTACTGCTTTATTTTCTATCTCTACACATTTATCTATTTTGGGCATTCTTTATAGGTAATCATAAAAATGAGGTATTTGTGTCTAGTTTCTCCCACTTAGAATGCTTTCAAGCCCTGGACAATGTGGCTCAGTTGGTTGGGTATAGTCCTACAAACCGAAAGGTCATGAGTTTGATTGCAGGTCAGGGCACACGCCTAGGATGCGTGTTCAGTCTCCAGTCGGGTGCATACGACAGGCAACTGGACAACCCATATTTTTCTCTTGCATCAATATTTCTCTCCTTCTCTTTCTCCCTTCCCTTCCCCTCTAAATAAATATATACATACATACATTTTTTTTTAAAGAATGTTTTCAAGGTCTATCAATGTTGTAGCATGTCTTAGCACATACTTTTTATTGCCAAATAATATTCCATTATTTGTATATGCTATATTTTATTTATATATTTATCAGTTAATAAACATTTGAGTTGCTTCAACTATGGCTATTATGAGTGTCTCCTAATTTTGAACATAAATATCACCAGTTCAACTGGTTACGTGTAGGTAAATTATATTATTTATTAATTATTTATTCTTCCTAAGAAGGCCTGGAAGAATTTAAAAATCAAGGTTATTAAAACATCATACCCATTATTTAAAAAAAAAAAGACAGAAAATGTGTTTGGCAAGGATGTGAAGGAACTGAAACTCTGTGCACTGCTGGTGGGAATGTAAAATGGTGTGGCCACTATGGAAAACAATATAGCTAGTCTTCAGAAAATTAAAAAATAGAACTACCATATGATCCAGCAATTCAACTTCTGGGTATATACCTACAAGAAGTCAAAGCAGAAACTCAAACAAATACTTGTACACCCATGTTCATAGCAGCATTATTCCAAATAGCCAAAGGTGGAAGTCACTTAAATATCCTTCAACGGATAAACAAAATGGGGCAAACAGACCTATAATGGAATATTATTTAGCCTTAGAAATGGAGAAACTTCTGACATATGCTGTAACAGGGATGAATCGTGATGAAATTATACTAAAATAAAGCAGTCACGAAATGACAAATATTATACAACTCCATTCATACGAGGTACATAGAAAAGTCAAATTCAGAGACAGAAAGTACAATAGTGGTTGCCAGGGACGAGAGGCAGGAGGAGAGGGGACTGAGGAGTTAGTAGTATTTAATGGGTACTGAGTTTCAGTTTAATAAAATAAGAGTCTGAAGACTGATTGCACAACAACGGGAATATGCTTTAGGCTATTGTGCTGTACACTTAAAATGATTAACAGAAGTTTTATATGTACTTCATGATTAAAAAAAACTTTATTCAATATATCATAAACATTCATGAATTTAGGCTTTAATAAAGTCAGATCTGAGATCCATTACTGGCCCAACTCAACAGCCATCTGATCTTAAGCACATAACACAAATAGAAACACAATGCCTATCTTATATGGTTGGTTGATGCTTAAATAAATTTCTGAACACAAATCACAAGTAGTATACTTGCCACACAATTCTTCAATAAGCAGAAGCAATGAAAACTACTACCTCTTATTATTATTGGACAATAGCTAACTTTTTAAAAATGACCCTTTCCTTATTCTAATATTATCACTTTAGAGATAGACCAATGTATTTAGAGAATTTGACCAATGTATTAAAAAATTTCAAAACCAGCCACAATTTCACTACCATGAGATAACCACTGTTCACATTCAGTGAGTTACTTTTTCAATTCTTCAATTGAAGAATTCTTTCAATTCTTACGCGTGTGTGTAAATGTGTATATGCGTACAAAAAGAAACAAAACTGAATTATACTAAACATATAATTTTATGCCATGCAAGATTCACTTATTTATATTGTTCAAATATATTATGAACATTTCTCTGACTCTCTCAGACTGAGTTCATAATCTGGTTTTAAAAGCCAGATTTTTAATTGCTAAGTAATTGATTTGGTTATTCCTCTACTGCTTGGTATTTAGGAACTTTGTAAATTTTCCCTGCTTTAACCTTTCCCACTTATCCTTAGCATAAATTCCCTAAAAAATTATTCAATATTCAATATATTTTAATGTTAAAAATTAAGTAATACAAGCATAAAATGTTTAGAATTATGGTTGTATCCATTAGAACACAAACCAAAACTGTGTTCTAAAAACAAAACAAAACAACAATAATAATAAAACAAAAACAAAACAAAAATTGTGGAAGGTGGTTACTTCTGAAAAATGAGATGGTAATGAGATGTTCACTTCTCACATAGCATCAGTCAGTACAACATGAGTAAATTTATACTGTGTACTATATTTGTATGTACTGCTTGAATATTTAAATATTTATTAATTCCTTTTTAACATTTATACCCTTTCGCCCAGTAATAATTGAGAATGAGTAAAATGGTTCAGCTACAAGCATGTTCAAAGCAGTGGTTAGTTAATATAACTATGATGGCTAATATCGAAAAGATATAATAACAAGTATAGTGTTTAATGTGGAGAAATTGGAACCCTCACACCCTGCTGGTAGGAATGTTAAGGGGTACAGCCATTTTGGAAATCAGTCTGACAGATCCTCAAAATGTTAGACATAAAGTTATAGTATGACCCAGCAATTCTATTCCTAGACAGTTACCCCCAAAACTCAAAGTATATAGCCATGCGGAACTTGTACATGAACCATGATGTTACACTTAACACCCATTATGATGGCTAGCATTAAAAAATACAGCAAGGATGTGGAGTAATTAGAATCCTTGTGCTCTGCTGGTGGGAATGTAAAATGATGCAGCCACTGTGGAAAAATTTGGCAGTTCCTTAAAAAGTTAAAAATAGAATTACCAGATAATCTAGCAATTCCACTTCTGTATATTCAAAAAAATTAAAAGCAGGGGCTCAAATAGATATGTGTATATGCATGTTCACAGCAGCATTATTCACACTAGCCAAAAACATCCCAAATATCCATCAATGGATAAATGGATAAACAAAATGTGGTATACATACAATGGAATATTAATCAGCCTTAATGAGGAAGGAAATTCTGACACATGCTATCCAACATGGATGAACTCTGAAGACAAGTGCCAAGTGAAATAAACCAGTCACCAAAGGACAAATATTGTATGATTCCCCTTATATTAGGTACCCAAAAGAGGCAAATTCTTAGAGATACAAAGTAGAATAGGGGTTAGAGGTAGGAGGAATGGGGGCTTATTGTGCATTAGGTAGAGAGAGTTTCTGTTTGAGATAACAAACTCTGGAAATAGATAGTGGTGACAATTGAACAATATTGTGAGTCTACTTTATTTTCACTGAATTGTATAGGCTAAAATGGTAAATTTTATATTACATAATTTTACCACATTAAAAAGACAATAACAAAAAATCTGTATATGAATTTTTACAGTAGTTTAATTCATAATAGCCAAAAAGTAGGAACAATCCAAACGTCCATCACCTCTGATGAGTGGATAAATGAAATGATATATTCATACAGTAGAATATCACTCAACAATAAGAAGGAATCAAGTGTCGATGCATGCGATACATGGGTAAAACCTTAAAAACATGATGCTAGGTGAAAGAAACCCGACACAAAGGCCACATATTATATGATTCCACTCACATGAAATGTCCAAAATAGGCAAATGCATAGATAGAAAGTAGATCAGTGGTTGCCAGGGGCCTGCAGTGACGGGGGGATGAGAGTGGATGCTAACATGAACCATATCTGGGTACACATGACACAAATCCTGAGAGACATATAAAACAACAACAAAGTGTGGAAAAAACTAAAATTAGAGAGTATGAGAAAACATCAGAATGGGAACACTAAGTCACTTCATTTAGTAAAGAATTAATCTTTAAAGACAAAATAAGTACTCAATATGTTCTTAAAAAAAAAAAAGAATAAAATAGCCCCAGAATTAAGTAGTTAGCAATAATTCCAGCAACTTATCGTCTATATGACTTCCCATAGCCTATGCAACTTCAGAACAGCAACCGCACCTGAGAATATTGAGATAAACTTCCAAAATACTTAATACAGGGTGTTTTCTGGATTGGAAAAAAAAGTTTTTTTTTAATTCATGAAGCTTCTCAATCTATCGGGTAAACTAAGTCAAATCACCAGTTTTCAAAAATTTTTTAAATCCAATCCTTTTCTGTAATTGTAAAAAAAAAAAAAGAAAGATTGTAACAGTTCGAAATGACCACTTAGGACCTACAACATATGTAATCACTTAAACTTAAATGCAGAGTACAGAGAAATTATAAAGAAAACCCAAACGCCAAATTTTAAAAAACTGATTTTGTGTCTTAAAGTGTCAGGGTCTAAGATACATTTCTGTTTGATTCAAATAAAAATACAAAAACTGAATTACTGGGGAAACAATAAAGGCTCAAAGGCTGCTATGTAAACATCTTAAACATGTTATTTCTACTGCATAGGATATTGTTCAAACCTCTGAGTCAGCAAGCAGTAATAAACAGAGCCAACTGATAAAATGGACTCTGAAATCTTCACTAGAAGTATTTCTGCCATTCAAAAATATAAAGAACAGTATACCTGTGATTATTATTCTCTTTTCCTCAAATATTTCCACATGTGCTTATTCAAAAGCTCCTATACATGACCTATTTCCTTTCAAGAAGTCATCTTTCTCTTTCCCTTTACAGTTCAACTCCCTAAATACAGTGGTCTCCACTCATTTTCACTTACTCTCACCTCATTAACTGAAACTCTCCATTGCTCTACTAAAACTACTCCAAGAAGACATTAGTCATCTTTTTCAGTCTTTGTCCTCTTTACATACTCTCCAAAATTAGCCTCTCCTTGAAACTCTCCTTCAGTTTCCAGTATACCTCTCTTTAACCCATGCTCAGAATTCTTTCCTTCCCTGACAAAAGTATTCTTGCATTCAAACCGTCACCAACTATGTACTGAGCACCTACTACATGCTAGCCACTGTGTGAGGCACTGGAGATCTAGTGAACAAAGAGTCCATGCTCTTGCCCTGACCGATGGGGTCATTTGGTTGGGTGTCAATATGCAAAGCAGAAGTTTGCCAGTTTGGTCCCTGGACGGGGCACATGGAGAAGGCAACTAACCAATGTTTCTCTCTCACACTGATGTTTCTCTCTCACATCAATGTTTCTCTGCCTCTCTTTCTCCCTCCCTTCCCCCTCCCTAAAAGTAAATAAATAAATAATCTTAAAAAGGAAAAGTCTTTTTTAGACTTCTTTAAACTATGTACATAGATTACATTCTAGCTGACTATTCCAAGGTTTTAAGCCCAAGCTCTACTATTTAAAACTTGCTGAACAGAGGCGGGAGCAGCTCTTTCTGAGGTGCAGTACATTCATATTTGTTTAGAATGTATAAACCACTATAATCACAGTTTAACCATGACAGGCCTGTTTGCCCATGTATATATCAAACCCAGGCACAAACTTCTGATCAATTATTTGAAACTCAAAAATAATCAGCCAACTAGTTGTAAGTACCAGCAAATTGTGTAAAAGTGAGTAAGAGTGGTAAGTTGCACATGTTGAGTTGTGGTTCATGACTTACGTTGTGCCACCATATTTCTGGTTATTTCTTAATGCCTAGGTCATGAGACACCAGCATTAAAGCTTTGTCTGAACTAATTTTGCTACTATTGTTAGCACAATGGTTCAATGGTTATAAATTACTACCACAACTTTATTACAGATTAACTTGTAGAGTAGAGATGGATGGAGTTCAATGACCATAATGTGTACTGTGTAACTTATTTTTAAATACCAATCCCAAACTATTAAAACTTCCTAACAACAAATAGTATGATGGCACATTCAAAAAATGACCATGACCACGTTGAGAGCACAATTTGATCGTTGTGAAATCTTGAAGTTATCTGGACTTTCATCAGAACCATACACTCCTATTAAGGCATTTCAACAAGCTGTATATTCGAATGTCAATGCCAAAACAAAAAACAAAAAACAAACAAACAAAAAAAATTCACCAGGTTTTAAAAAATTAGTGAAACTCTGTATCAGGATCAAATCCATAAAAGCCACTCTGGGAAAGTCCCTTTTCAATTAACACAATCCTTTCCAGAATTTGTGTTTAACCAGGATCTTGTACCAAGTAAAAAAGGTGCTAAACCTAGTCCTCTTGGCTTGACAAGTCAAACAAACATAATAAGTACAGAATTTAAGCACTGTAATTGGCAAAGGAGATAGAGATCACAGAATGTTGTTCTGTAAACTACTAAAATTAACTACAAAGGGGACAGATGCTTTAAATCTTCACAGACTTATTTTTGATCCATAATCCATGTAGATCAAATTGCACCAATGGTGCCCCTTCCTCTGATAAGAAAAAACTTAGTTTGCTTTACTGTATGTGTAATGTTGCAACACATTTACTATAAGACTTGGCTAACAAAATAGAAGAATATATTCTCTACTAAGAAGTTAACTTTAGAGAGTGCTCTAAATCTTTTCCTCTTTCATGCTTCCTCAAAATAAAGTTCCTTAAACACTGCTCTTTTCTATACACAGGAGGAGACTTTCCATCACTTTTAATACACAAAGAAATGCATCCGGGTTTCCTCCCCCAACCAAAGCAGTAGTTTATTTGGGATCTGAAAATTGTATCCTTTGCCATAAAAACAGCACAAGTCAACACAAAACAGTACACTGTTTCTATTACAAATTTCCACTTTATCCGAAATATAGTGAGAAATGAAATACCCTCTTTTCCTGAAAACATCATTTTGGAAAACAAAGGAACAACTATTGCAAATGAAGTGACAATACTTGACAACATTTAGACAATTCTTTCCAAGGGTACTTCACCGATGGAGATTATAATTTGGCAAAAAAGTAAATGATAGATTTTTTTTTAACGTGGATTTCAACCATTAATGATAATTTATTTGGTAAAAGAGGTTCTTATTTATTTTCATATCAGTGATTAAATCTAAAGGGAATCTACAAAATAAAGCTCAAGAATTTCTGGTATTCAATCATACGCTTATATGAGATAAATACATCCTTCTATGAGTCACTTTTATACTTCAAAAGAAAGGCTAGGAACTTTGTAAAGGGGGAAATAACCATTAAGGAAGTTATTTTAAAAACAAGTTTCTTATTTCTCCAACATCACTGAATAAAAACAACAAAAAAGATCACTAACCTGATTAAGTTATTAGCAATAATATGTAATTGCTTTTATGTTCTAATTAAATTTTACTGCCGCGCTCTCAGTATACAAATAAATCAAAATAAATTATAATTCTATTTTTGTATATGATATATATAGCATTCTATATTACTTGTTATATATTTACATATAGGGTATTTAATATATAACGTATTATATAAATATATTTAGTTAAATAGTAACATATATTAGATACATATATTATCTGGATGCTATATGTAACCATAAATTATCTTATTGTAAAATAACTAATCTATGTAAGTGATTTTTGGCATGGGATATGTGAACATATTATAAAAGCCAAAGAGGTATAAAGCTACAGTATATAACACTCTGTATCACATTCCACCATATCGATCATGGAGGGTTTGCAATCTGACCACCCTAAGCCTGTCCTCTCATCTCTAACAAGGCAACAACAATAATTCACAGCTTCCCTTTCTCATAGAATTGTTATAAGGGCGAAATGAGATGGTATATGTAAGCATTATATAGAGGATGAAGTTCCATGCAAATATATAGTATTTCCTTATATCTTCTTGCTGAAATTATCAAATACCACTAGAGCAATCAGCTTTTAAAAAAATTTTTTTAAGATTATTTATTTCTTTATTTTCAGAGAGAGGGAGGGAGAGAAACATCAATGTGTGGTTGCCTCTCAAGCATCCCCTACTGGGGACTTGGCCAGCAACCCAGGCTTGTGCCCTGACATGGAAATCGAACCAGCAATGCTGTGGCTCACAGGCCAGTACTCAATCCACCGAGCTACACCAGCCAGGGAAGCAATCAGCTTTTTAAATTATATTTTACTGATTATTACAGCTGTCCTCATTTCCCCCCTTTGACCTGCAGCAGTCAGTTTTATATAACAACTGTTTTTAACAAAAACACACACTATAGCATTCCCACCCAGCTATGAAATGCAATGCCAGCTTAAAGATAAGAAAAAGAGTTCTTTAACCTTCACGAGAAAAGGGAAGACTACTTGAAACCAATGATTTATTAGTCAGTATTTTCTCAGTTCAGGTAAAAAAGTTAGAGCCTTAAAAACATATATATGTTAAATATCAGGAAATACCTTTTCTTTTCATTGGCTTCAACTTACTGCTCTTGCATTTCCACAAGAAACAATTGGTTCTTATGACCCTAACATAAGGGACTCATTTGCTTTCCATCTGTCATTCTCAGTATCTAAATAAATCACTTCAAACACTGCTCCATTTTTAAACTGTATAATCCTATTCTACTCTGCTAGGGAATGTAATTTCCAAAAACACCAGTATTTAGATATCTTCTGAAGATAAGTCACATATTATTCTTTGGGCTAATAGAACGAAAAAAACTGAAGTGCCCAAGCAAGGCAGAACAATGCACAATTTTGGTTTTAAATTTGGTTTCGAATTTTTTCTAAAACACTAATTAGCAGCTTGAATATAACCAGTACTCAGTTAATGTTTGTTGAATGAAGTATGAATAATGCTTTGCTAAACTTTATTTTGCTTTTTGACAGATTGGAGGGTGGGGGTGCCAGCATTGTCTTGGGTTTATCCCAAGTAGAATCCACATTTCAGCGTAAGTGCAGAAATGATTTGCCAAGCATAATTTACCAATTCTGTTCAGAAGACACCTTATTCATAAGTTGGCTGTGCACTGCAGTACACTTAACTGGGTGTTCCAGAATTACCTGAATTGCACACTAAGAAAGGGGAAGCACCTGTACTCCCTCCTGTAAGTACAAATAAATGTTAATATATTAAATTCCAGAAGTGAATTATTATTTAGGAATTACCTCTAAAAACAGTAAAATCTAAATTACAATAAAAATGTTAATGTAAACGGTAAAAATAAGTCATCTTAATTTCTAACCTTTGCCCTTTCTTTATAGTCTACCAAATCAGTTGGCTTAAAAGCCACTATTTCCTTTTCTTTGCATTTTTGTAAGGTAATATCTAGTCTCCCCAAGACCCTAAGCTGTCAATATTCTTAAACAGGTTCCATTCTCCTTTATATTAAATGCATTTATTTATTGATTATATATTGTCTGAAACTGCAATTACCTACTCCTCAAGTGACATTTTAAATCTCTGTTATTTCAATACTTATGAAATGGGAAGCAGTGAGAGTATTATTCACAAAATGCACAAAACTTTGAAAAAGACGCTATTATTCTCAAAACAATTCTATTCACATTTTAAATTAACAACAGAAGCTTCTTTGTGGAACTGATACTTTTACAATTTTAAGAAAAATTTAACAATAATTTAAGTTGAGCAATAAATTAAAATGACTTTAAAGTCAATACTGTACAAAAATTTTAAACTAGGAAAAACAAACTTTGAATACCAACAGTTATACGATTAATGTCTATATGAAAAAAAATTTTTTTAACGATGACTTTCAATCTTCAGGAATTATTTCAAGAAGAAAGCCTCAGAAAATGAGACCTGATGTTCAAATCCAAGGCTGGTTTCTTTAATACCATGAAGAACAATTACCAGTCTTTGCACTGTAATTAATAATTTAACATTTCTTTGATTTTAAAAACCTGTAGTTTATATTAATTAAACTTAGATCATTTCAAACTAACTATATACAGTTTTACAAGGATATCTCCATGTAACTATATGGCTGGAGTTTCAGAAAGTTTGACAGCTGAGGTAGTTTCTGATAACCTTGGCTTTCCATAAAACATGAACGCCACACCAGCAATTATACAGCTCACAAAAACACAGGAGTCTGAAAATTTATGAGAAATCACAGCTTGGTATGTCACTGCACATGATTTTACAAAAGTCTGTATTCATTCATGCATGCATTCAGACAATAAACATTTACTGAGCCACCTGCTATCAGCTGCTGCCTTTGAGGAGTTCACTAGCTAAAGAGTAATCAATGATAAACCATGTAATCTGATAAATTACAGTATAATATGTTAAGTGATACAATATAACATATAATGTAGAGAAATAAATTCCTCTGATGAACTCATTCTGAAATATACATAATCTAGAACCTTGCTAAGAAGAATGTAGTCCATAAACCAGCAAAGCTGCCAACACCCAGGAGCTAGTCTGTCAGAAATATAGAATCTCAGGTCCCAAGCAAATCTACTAAACCAGAATCTGCATTTTAACAAGATTCCCAAGTAAACCCAATGTACATTTAAATTCTGAGAATCACTGATCTAGAACATGACTGAAAACGAGAACGTAAGCGACATCTCATACTTTTAAGATCTTCAGGCCCCATCCTGAGCCTCTTCATAAATGTATACACAATTTCAACAAATTTAGCTACCTAGGTTCACAGATTAGGAACAAACTGGGAGATACCACTAACAACAAAGAAAGAAAATAGGAAAAACTAACAAAAAGCATTCTCAAAATGGGATTGCCTTATGGGGCCATTTAACACAGCAACAATCTACCTTATCTGCTCTAAAGGTCTCATTACATTACAGAAGTGTAAGAGTAATTGATTTTCTTAAATGTGATTCCTCTAACTAAATCACAAATTCCTTGAGGACAGAGATCTAGTTTTATTCTTATATACTTACATTTGTAAATTGGATGACCCTAAGTCATTAAGATGAGTTTAGGTTAGGCAATGAGATAACATAACACGTGTCAGAAAAATTTCCATCTGAGAAAGAATGCGACAGCATTTTTTTAAAAAAAGAGTAAAACCTCCTCATTCTTTAACAACCCATTCACCAAGCACTCTAAAAGCAGAGGCTTTACTGAACCATTGGCCCCATATCCTGATGTCTCTGCTGATCCTACTCAGATTGACTTCTAGGGGACAAGTAAGTGGAGTCAGCAAAAACAAAGAAGAAAGATTAGAAGGCAAGGCAGGTAGAGCGGAAATCACAGAACTCAGGGTTCCTCCACTCATGACAATAAAAAGTGCAAAAGTAGAAAGCCACATCAAAGATACAGCAACCCCAGAAGAGACCACATGGTACCTCTAACAACCATTCACTCCACGTTCCTTGCCCCTGTGAACCACATACATGCTCACACTCTTCCAAACAAAAACTCCTCAAAGATACCTAACTCTAGAAACATTTCCCTCCTGGCCTTCAATCAGCTCCCTGATAACAGCCAATTTAGAACACAATTCATTCCTCCAAAACAGCACGCTTCATGAAGGTGTCAGTCATTACTCTCCAAACAAATCCGTTTTCTTGCCTATGCTATCACTCCATTCATTGCTCATGCTATCACTCTATTCAGAGGCTGTTCCAATCTGTTAATCTGACTGCATTATCCACTGTTAGTCACTGGCGATGTGTGGCTATTTCACATTTAAAATATGACTAGATCAAATTGAGATTTGGAGCAAATGTAAAATACACATTGGATTTTGAAGAATTGATACAAAAAAAGATGTAAAATTATCAATTTTTAAAAAAATGATTACATGTTAAAATAATATGTGGGTATGTTTAAGTAAAATAGAAAATTAAAATTAATTTCACCTGTTTCTTTTTAATTTTTAGTATGGCTATTAGAAAAATTTAAAGTACATATGTGGCTCACTGTATACTTTGTACTGAACAGCACTGACCTAAATCCTATTCAATCTTCTTTTTTTTTTTTAAAGATTTTATTTTTTTTATTTTTAGACAGAGGGGAAGGGAGGGAGAAAAAGAGGGAGAGAAGCATCAATGTGTGGTCACCTCTTCCACACCCCCTACTGGGGACCTGGCCTGCAACCTAGGCATCTGTCCTGACTGGAGAATCGAACCGGCAACTTTTTGGTTCATAGGCTCACCCTCAATCCACTGAACTACACCAGCCAGAGCTAAATCCTATTCATTCTTCAAGGCCTAATTCAAACACCTCTGCCTCGGTGAAGCTTTTCTCCAATGACTCCAAGTGGAAGCCGTTTCTGTCCCCTGATCTCTCGTAACACTAATATTCACACTCTCAAAGAACTGAATCAATTTTACGTTGCCACTGAGTGTACCTGTCAGAGCTCTCCAACTCCAAAATAAGCAAACTGAGGAAAGAACAGACTACATCTAGGTCATCATAAACTTTCCTCCTACACCTTGGACGTGTACTAAGGTAATGCTAGATGTCAGCTAATTGAGAGCTGAATTTGTCGAGCACTATATTACCTATCCCTTTCATGTGTACATTTCCATTTTTCTCAGGGATTAAAGTCCATGCGTTCAAACATCCTGTATTATTTTTACGCAGAATGCCAGTGAGCTGTGGGCAAATATGATGAACAAGGAAATCTATAATTATCTAATACATGTGATCAACACAGATCAACTGTAAAAATTCGACAGGCCTCTCAAGGTTCCATTTTTTTTTTTTTTTACAATGTCCCTAAACATGTATTCGTGAACATCAGCTATTTCAAAAGTAGGGGCCTTTCCCAAAGATTAACAACACCGAAAGACTAAAGTCTACCACAAAATATGGGAGAGTCTCCCACAACCCCGAATATAAATCAGGTAAGCATGCAAACGCTTGGGAGCAGCAAAGGCAACGTCCCACGCCGCATCCAGAGCTGTGAAGCTCGAGCTGTGAGGAAGGTGGTAGTAAGGGAAAAGATGACTTGTGTGAAAGAGACGAATGGTGGAAACTGCTGGAGCTCGAAACGAGAACTAAAAACTAAGTTTAAAAAATACTTATGTCACCTAGGTTGGAGGGATCCTCCCTGGGTGTGTGTCTCAACCTCTGACCCCGTCGGCAAAAGTCGCAATGATAACTTCCAGAGGTCTTTTCTTCGAATGGTATTCTAATGCCTCAGATCTGCACCCGCGAAACTTCCTCAGCAGCCTACTCGAACATCCACGGCCAGGGACTCAGCCAAACCCAGCCCTGAGCCCACCCTCCGCAGCACACTCTGGAAACCGGTGGACGAAGTGGAGGACGGCACTGAGGCCCAGCCCCTGGACACTAGACAACTCCTCTCCCTTCAAGTCCGGCCTTAGCCCCTCGGGCATTAGGATAGATGAGGCCACCCGGCCGGCAGAGGGGGCGGGGCAGGGCGCGGGACTCGGTGGAGGTCCAGCCTCCCCGTTCCATGCCGGCGCCGGCTGATGCCTCACAGACAGGCAGGGTGGTGAGACGGGAGAATGGAGGGGCAGTGAGAATCAGCCACCGGCTTTCACTCACCAGCGGTCGTCGCTAGACTGTGGCAGTGGTGGGACCCCTTCTCCTTCCGCCATTGCTGTTGACGTCCACGTCACTTTGCCGAAAAGTGGACCCGGCGCCGAGACCGGCTCTGAGACCCAATGTCGTAAAAGGCCCTCGGAAGTCTGGCACTGAGACTCTGGAGAGGGAGAGAAAGAGGGAGGAACGCAACGTCACGACGTCCAGAGGGCGAAAGGCAGCTTTGCGGGAGGAGACTGGATGGGGCTGCTTCCCCTCCGAAACTACACGTCCCAGGATGCCGCGGGGCCCGGGCTGGGCGGAGCGGGCGGAACCTGTTGAGGATGGACGTCCCAGGAAGAAGCCCTGGGGAGCGTCGCTCATTGGCGTCCAGTTAGCGTCCTATTACCTTTGTGGCGTGGTACTTAAAAGTCAGAATTGAGAGTCTTAACTAGTGGAGGGAGGAGGAGAGGTGGGAGGATAGCCACATTTCAGTAATTTCCTTCTGTAAATACTGGGTTTGAGAAAAGTGGGATGTAAAAAAATGACAAGCCCAACCCTATTTGTGGGGTGCGGTCAAAAGAGCAAATGGAGTCTACGTACTTTATGCGTGAATACTTGAAAGTTTTATTTAAAAAGTTAAATGGTAAAGAAAATATGGTCTAGTCTCCCATCTTTATGACTATAGCTTCCTAACAGCTTGGAAGGTCAAGCCCAAATTTACGATTCTTGAACTTCAAACCCCGAGAAGAGAGAGCTGCTCACGTTTCTTCTCTTCTCACCCTGCTTACCCTGCACTCTATACAGATGGACTCCTTGGCCTCCCACATCCAAGCCCCGTCCGCACCACCACCACCACCACCAGGGCACTGCCCTTTAGCCTCCTGTTGACCATTCCTGGGCCTGGGGTGGGCACAGGCTCAGGAGGATGGACCAAGGGAAATGCTTCCCCCACCTCCCCGCCCCGAGATGATTTTGCAAGCCCTGGAACCAAGTAGAGCTATATGTAACAATATGAATAAATCTGAAAGTATGATGTCAAATGAATCGTGGAACGATTGGTCATATGTCATTTATATTTGGCATTAAAAACAGACAAGACAATATATTGTTTCTGAACAGATGCATATGTGCTTTTTAAAAAGGTCTAGGTAATGATATATACAAAAATCAGAATGACAGTTCTTAAAAACAAAGGCAACCAGACGTTAGTTCAAGCACTAAAGAGATTTTATTCACAAACTACTGACAGTAGGGGAAAGAGCTGAGCTCCATTCCGATTTGTGCAGAGGTGACTAGGAGTTTTAAAAGGAGAATGAGGAAGGGGGATTATAGGGGATCATTAGTCAGAGAAGTGAAAAATTGCAAAGGGTTGGTCAGTATATTTGCGACTAGACCATCTGTGTCTGCTAGTTGGTAATATTTGAAGTTAGGATTCTGTCCTCCCACAGAGGTTGGGAGACAGAGGCTGTATCCTTCCTGATGATTGCATTTCAAAGGAATGGCTCAGGTCCTTGGGAGAACAGTTCTGAGACATGGATTCACAGCTGTAAGCCCTTCCCAGTAAATAGTCCAGGAAAGAGAGGTCAGGAGCCTATCATCAGGTGTTGTTGGCTAGAACAAACAGTAAATTCTGGCAGCATTGAGCTTTCTCAGTCAGGCATCTTAATGGGGAGCTGGGGTTCAGTGGGGGGCTGGGGTCATCCTAGGGACACAGCCTTATATTGCTAGAAACCATGCTAGAGTTTGGCCAAGTTCCTTAGTGCAGCGGTTTGGACAGAGTTTTTTATCAGCAGAAATTTCTGTAGTTCTCACAATTATATTTGGGGGAGGGGAGGAAATGGTTTCAGTTGTATTTTTAATATTTTGTTTCTTAAGAGCTGAGAAGTGGCTATGTGGGTGTTCAGTGTTCTTTAGAGTCTGTACTTTGGTCTCTAAAATATTTCATAATTTTAAAAACTATTTGATTAAAATAAGCAAAATCATAGTACAGCTATTTCATTTATAATGAAAAACATGTTCACTCTCTTTCCCAAAGAGGGATAACACAGAGCCACATGTTATTGCACCTACTTCCCAAGCCCAAGATCTGCAGGCGGTTCAATTTTTCTATGGGAAAAATTTCTTTTAACATGGAATGAAGGTTCCGATCACAGCTATCAGGAAGAATAAAAGGCACGAATCTAGGTCAAATTACTGTCCTAATATTCAGGACTTCGGCTGGTTCCCTTTGATTGCTGTCAGTGGCTTTCCAGAAGGTTTTCTAAATTGGTTTTAAAAATTATTAAGTCAGTGACATGACAAGTAGTTGTTCATTGGTTAAGGTGATTCTAATCCTCAATTGTAATTCATTTTTTAAATTATTTTTATTTTATTTTATTTATTTTTATCCTCACCTGAGGACATGCTTATTGAGTTTTTTAGAGAGAGGGGAAAGGAGCAAAAGAGAGAGGGAGAGAAGCATTGATGTGAGAAACGTAGGTCGGTTGCCTCTCGTATGTGCCCTGACCAAGGTGGGAGCCTGCAACCCAGGCATGTGCCCTGACTGGGAATTGAACCTGCAACCTTTCAGTTTACCGGACAACACTCCAACCATGTGAGCCACACGGGCCAGTGCTGCAATTTATTTTGAGTGTAATTAAATCGGTGATTGCTTTATACACCATGTGGTGAAAATATTATTCCATTAAGAATATATTACTTGACATTTTCAAGCAGATCTTCATTCTGTAGAAAGGGTCAGAGTCAGCTTCATGGACATGCGACTTGTGCAATAATACAAGGCCCTATGCTTTGAAGAGCCCTGCACTTGGTTTAGTGCTCTGCAATTGTCATCTTGAAATTCAAAATAATTTTGGAACAAGAGGCTCCTCATGTTCATTTCGCACTAGGCCCACCACAAATCATGTGGCCCATCCTAAATAGGTCAATGTGATATTAATATATAACCCACTGGGGGACAAGGTTTCAATGGAAAATGTTTAGCAATGATATTTTCTGAGACATTTGTCGCCTATTCTTTACTCATTAACCTGTTCTACACTCTACTGAGCATACTCTGAGGTCATGATATTCACCAATATGACATCCTCTTCCTCCGGTGGTAATTCTAGGAATCCGGTTGTTAGGTCAAGACCTTGAACTTGGCATGTCTTTGGTTTCTCTTTCTTGAACAGGTTCCACTGGTTCACTCTTTACAGTGTTTGCTTAGGTTTGGCTTGTTGATATACAAGCTGCTGACTTACTGCAGATCTCAGTGGTAGGTGAGTGTTCTTCCCATAAGCCCTTTCTCCTCTTTCTCTTGCTCCAAATCAGGGTCATCTATACTTTCCCCTCACTTTGCCTTGTCTTCTGAAGTGACAAACACCACACCGGGTTGTTGATCTCCAGGTGGCTGAGTTAGTGTAGAACGCCTGGCTGATGAACTTTCTGATCATGAGTTCTTCCTCTTGCTCTGGATTGGGTTTGTCTATATTTTCCCCAACATGCCTCATTCCCTGAGATGACAAGGACCACACTATACCCACAGAACATTTTCTAGCGGGCTGCAAATTTTTATTGGTGTAACTTTCTGAGTGCTTTTGTGCTTTAAAAAAACCTCAAAGTCCTGCCATTCACCTGGATTATAATAGAATGTTGTTATTGTAGTAGATTTCTCCTTAATATAAAAACCTTTTCAAGAGCTAGAGAAAATTTTATTAGGACACTATCGGCCTGTATTTTCTTATATTACCCTTTTCTCCTAATTGTAAGGTTTCATCAATACTGTATGGATGAGGTGAGAGAGATCCAAGTCGGGAGGACTTTCTCCCCTGCCTTGGTTCTTGTCTCACTGGCAAGAGAATAATTCAAGTGAGAGACAAATACATATAGTGGAAATGAGAGAGCCGGTTTATTTATGAAATGCATACAAGCACAAAGCTGCAAGCAGGCATCCAGAAAGTCTAAGCTGTTAGTAAGTTTATTAGTTAGTGAGTTTGTTCTATACTCTTGAGCCAAGGCTACGAGTGGGTACTTAGCTAATATAAGTGTGCTGATTATTGGGGTTCGGAGGGAATACATCTTAGCTAGCTTCCAGAGGTACTCCCCTTTCTAAATTTTAGGAATTATGTACAGCTACCAAGGTTTTCTTTCTCAGTTAGTAAAGGCTCTTTGTCTTAGTTAGTGAAATTGTTACAGGAGCTTCCTTTCCCAGCAGAGAATCTCAAGGACTGCCGTTCCCCTCTTCCTGTAGGATTCCTGCACATGACATCCAGGACCCCTGGTGACCTTATCAAGCCCAGCTCAGGAGTGCTGAGTTAATTGGTGAGATATGTCTTTCTTTTGCTTCAAGCCTCCTGTATTCAGTTCTTTGTTAGATTATAATGGCGAGAGCCCTCCCTTTATTTCCTTTCTGGCCACTCATTCCTAGCTGCTACCAAAGAATACGAAGAGCTCTTTCTGCTTTTCTACTTCTTTATATTTCTCTGGAGCAGAGGCAGTTGGAATCTCTTTTTTCATAGACCCCGTACTGCGGTAAAGTGATGCTAATAGCGGTGACCTTCTGCATCTGTGCACTCGGCTCTGTGGTCTGTTGTTATGTCAGTGTCATAGAGTTTATATCATTTTTCTTATAATATTACAGCATTTCTTTAAAAAAGAGAGGAAAGATCACAGTTCTTGATCTTTTATTCGTATTTAAGTAGTTTTTTTAAACTTTCATGCATTCTTAGGTGAAGATGAAGACATAGAAAGATGTATTACTCCATTGCTACATTAAAAAGACCCCCAAACTTAGTGTCTTAAAACATTAAACATTTATTACCTCACAAATTCTGTGTCTGGATTTTCTGGCTCAGGGTCTCTTGAGGTTACAGTCAAAATATTGGCCAGGGTTGCAGCCATGCAGTCATCCGAAGGCTCCCCTGGGGCCGGAGGATCCGCTTCCTCAGTGGCTCTCTCACTTGCCTGAGAAGCTGGTGTTGACTGTTGCCAGGAGCTTATAGTTGTCCCCAAATGAGTGTTTCAATGGGCTGCTTGAATGTCCCATTAACATGGAGATTGGCTTTCCCCAGAGCAGCAATTTTCGGTGTGCCACAACAATTTTTAAAACACGCAATACCTGACTATTTAGTGAGGGCAGTGACCTCTTTTCCCTTAGATAGTCAAATAAAAAAATGACACAACACAATAGCTGTCCGGTGTGAATGCAGCCAAAACAACAATAGCTGTCTGGTTTGAACCATAAATATATAGGTCATATAATAGAGTTGTATCTGGTTGGTCAATTGCGTAATAAGGCTGTATTTGATTGGTTAATTCTTGGTACCAGAGATCCTTATATACAAGTATAGGCACCTGAGTTTTTAAAAGTCATTTTGGAGCAAAAAGTGTAGATAATTACCATTATTATTTTTTTGTAAATCAATCAAAGTTATACCTATTTTTTGTCAGATCAGCAAAAATAT
This sequence comes from Mormoops blainvillei, assembly GCA_004026545.1. Taxonomy (NCBI): domain Eukaryota; kingdom Metazoa; phylum Chordata; class Mammalia; order Chiroptera; family Mormoopidae; genus Mormoops; species Mormoops blainvillei. The sequence goes on along the minus strand of PVJD01000746.1, from coordinate 162,390 downwards.
ATTTTTTGGAGTGCTGCAGAATTTTAGTAATTAGCTTATGTGTGCCATGAGATGAAAAAGGTTGAAAATTGCTGCCCTAAAGTGTGAGTTCAAGAGAGACCAAGACTGAAGCCACAATATTTTTTATGATCTAGCTTCAAAAATCACACTGTATCATTTCTGCAAGAGCCTATTGGCTACGCTAGTCAGCTCTATTCGACAAATGAGGGAACTACGGAAAGGCTTGAATACCCAAAGGCAAGAATCACTGAGGGCCATCTTAGAGGCTGGCTGCCACTTGAGGTAATGTTAAATCCTGCACGTTCTTCTTTGTCCAATCAAACTTGCCCCTGAGATCCCTGCCCATATCATCTCAGCTCTCAAGTTCTACCTCCTCTGAACTTGTGAAAGACTATTAGCAGACCCTTTTATGTGGGCACTGTCATATAGCATCCTGTATTCTTTTTAAAAGATTTTATTTATTTATTTTTAGAGTGAGGAGAAGGGAGGAAGAAAGAGGGTGAGAGAAACATCCGTCGGTTGTCCCTTATACATGCCCAACTGCAGACTGAACCTGCAACCCAAGCACATGCCCTGACTAGGAATTGAACTGGTGACCTTTTACTTTGTGGAATGAATGATGCCCAACCAACTGAGCCACAGCAATCAGGGCTGTTTTCTTTTTCTTTTAATTAAAAAAAAAATTATTCTCTCACAAGTACGTTTTTTCATTGCTTTTAGAGAGAGAGAGGAAGGGAGAAAGTGGAACATTGATGTGAGAAACATCAGTTTGTTGCCTCCTGCACATGCCTGGACCAGGGATCAATCCTGCAGCCCAGATACGTGCCCTGACAGGGAGCCAAACTGCGACCTCTCAGTTTGCTGGAAGACGCCCCAACCAATTAGCGGCACCAGCCAGGGAGCATCTTGTATTCTTTAACATCAAGAATGACAAACAGTTTTAAATTCTTTCATACTCTCCACTATGGCAAATGCAGGGCTGAAAGTACAGATGGCGTCCAAAAGTTCTTATTAAATAACAAAATATTGATTTTTGTTTCTTCAGATATTGTGTGAGAGTTTCAGAATTTTTTTGTTATCTTACAAGGACAATGTTTTCAGTTACCAAAATTTCTTATTATTTGTAACTTTAAAATCTCATCAGGACCTGCATTCCAAGACTCTTTAAACTGCTGAAGTCTAACATTTAATTTAATGATGAACAAAACCAAATTAATTCCCATTCACTGCTGACAAGTGAACAGTTGGCAGAAATTTAAACAGCTGCTTTTAATTCATTTAAAAGTGTTGAGCAAACAGTGATAAAAAGGAGCTGGAAGCCATAATGTTTCCCCATTACCCTTCTAGTATTTGTCGTGGCTAATTGAAGTCAACTCTTTAAGATTATGGATGTGAACCCAGAAGGAACATTTGGATAGGGATTGACCCATTCTTGACTTGGGGATGGTAGTGCTTTAATGTGGGAGCTCTTTTCCCCCTTTCCTCATTCCAAATTTGTTCCCTAATGTTCCAGAAAAAAGGCTCTTATTAGGGCTGAGTCACTGCTCATTGGAAACAGGGACAGTAAATAATTCATTAGCTGGAACTAGCTTTAGTTTTGAAAGCTTAACCTCTTTTTGTGAGTACACACACTTACACAAGTGCATATACAATACTTGTAAACAGTATCCTTAGACCATGACTGTGATGTTATTTACATACAGCCTGTCTCCAAATACCTCATACACTTGTACCCACCCATTTCAGTGTATGTCTTGCCAAATAAAATAGCAAGGGTCCATCTAAGGTAATTAATTGTACAAAATTACATACACTCTGGATCATATATACTTTTAGAAATGTGTGTAAAAATATAGATATGTTTTATAATTTCTATATATGTTATTTACAGGCTGGTTTCTCTTAATACCTACGATAAGTTGTGTAGATTATCACTGTCATTTCTACATTTTAAATTCACATAAGAATAGAAAATTAAATAAAATTTTCAGGATATAATGAATATGAAAATGACCACAGATACAAAAGTATTAAAATTTTTAGGTAAAGAATTTCTTCTTACAATTTTGCTCACACTTTTTTTTTTCTGGACAACATCAACCACTTCTCTGTTGTTAATTCTCACCTATAACCTGACAACTCCTATATCTATCTTTCTAACCCTAGCCTTTCTTTTGTACTTTGCTTGCTAATGGGAGCTTACACTTGGATGATCTACAAACGCACTCCTAAGTAAATATTCTAAAACAAAACTCATTATGTTTACCTGCTTCCCAGTCTCTACCATTTCTTTAGAAGCATATATCCAGTCATCTAAGCCAGAAATGTCAAATTTTTTCTAGCTTCTTTCCTCCTACCTTCCCATTGGGTCATCGAGGCCTATGGATCTCCTCCTCCCTAATATTTTTCAGTCCTTCCCCCACTTGGCTCTGTCCATGGGTCCTTTATGCATGTTCCTTGATGACCCTTCCGCTGCTTTTCCCCTGTTATCCCCTCTGGTTACTGTCAGTTTGTTTTTCATTTCAATGTTGCTGGTTATATTTTGCTTGCTTGTTTATTTTATTGATGAGTTTCCACTTACAGGTGACATCATATGGTATCTGTCTTTCGCCACCTGGCTTATTTCACTTAGCATAGTGCTTTCCAGATCCATCCATGCTGTCGCGAAGGGTAGTAGCTCTTTCTTTCTTTCTTTCTGATGTGTAGTATTCCATTGTGTAAATGTACCAGAGTTTTTTGATTCACTCATTTATTGGGCACTTAGGTTGCTTCCAACACTTGGCTATTGTAAATTGTGCTGCTATGAACATTGGCATGCAAAGGTTCTTTTGAATTGGTGCTTCAGGATTCTTAGGATATAATCCCAGCAGTGGAATTGCCAGGTGAAAAGGCAGTTCCATTTTTAGTTTTTTTAGGAAATTCCAAGCTGTTTTCCACAGCAGCTGCACCAGTCTGCATTCCCACCAACACTTTACTAGGTTCCCTTTTTCTCCACATCCTCTCCAATATTTGTTGTTTGTTGATTTGTTTATGATGGCCATTCTGTCCTGTGTGAGGTGTCATCTCATTGTGGTTTTAATTTGCATCTTTCTGATGGTTAGTGCTGCTGAGCATCCTTTCATATGTCTCTGGGCCCTCTGTATGTCCTCCTTGGAGAAGTGTCTGTTCAGGTCCTTTGCCCATTTCTTAATTGTATTGTTTGTCTTCCTGGAGTGGAGTCATGTGAGTTCTTTATGTATTTTGGAGATCAAACCCTTGTCCAAGGTATCATTGGCAAATATATTTTCCCATGTGGTTGGTTCCCTTTTCATTTTGCTCATGTTTTCTTTAGCCGTGCAGAAGCTTTTCAGTTTGATGAAGTCCCATTTGTTTATTCTTTCCTTTATGTCCCTTGCTCTAGGGGACATATTGGTGAAAATATTGCTACATGGAATATCTGAGATTTTCCGGCCTATATTCTCCTCTAGGACCTTTATGGTGTCATGACTTATATTTAAGCCTTTTATTCATCTTGAGTTTATTTTTGTATGTGGTATAAGTTGGTTGTCGAATTTCATTTTAGGACATGTAGCTGTCCAGGTCCCCCAACACCATTTGTTGAAGAGGCTATTTTTACTCCACTTTATGCTTCTGCCCCCTTTGTCAAATACTAATTGACCATAGAGACATGGGTTTATCTCTCGGCTCTCTATTCTGTTCCATTGATCTATGTGTCTGTTCTTATGCCAGTACCAGACTGTTTTGATTACAGTGGCCTTATAATATAGTTTGATGTCAGGCATTGTGATTCCTCCTGCTTTGTTCTTCTTTCTCAAAAGTGCTGATGCTATTCGAGGTCATTTCTGATTCCACGTAAATTTTGAAATGTTTTTGAAATGTTTGTTCTATATCTGTGAAATATGTCATTGGTATTTTAATAGGGATTGCACTGAATCTATAAATTGCTTTGGGTAGTATGGACATTTTGATGATGTTAATTCTTTGAATCCATGAACATGGTATATGCTTCCATTTATTTGTTCTTCCTTAATTTCTTTCTTCAGTGTTGTGTAATTTTCTAAATACAGATCTTTAACCTCCTTGGTTAAATTTATTCTTAGGTACTTTATTTTTCTTGTGGCTGTAGTATATGGGATTTTTTTCCTGATTTCTGCTTCTGATATTTCATTGTTGGTGTACAAAAATGCCTTTGATTTCTGAATATTGACTTTGTATCCTGCTGTTTTGCCAAATTCACTTATTAGGTCAAGTAGTTTTTTGGTGGAGTCTATAGGGTTTTCTATGTACACTATCATGTCATCTGCAAACAATGACAGTTTTATTTCCTCCTTTCCATTTTGGATGGTTTTTATTTTCTTGTCTGATGGCTGCGGCTAGGACTTCCAATAGTATGTTGAATAGAAGTGGCGAAAGCAGATATCCTTGTTTTGATTCCAATCTTAGTGGGAAATCTTTTAGTTTTTGCCTGTTTAGTATAATGTTGGATGTAGGTTTCTCATACATAGCCTTTATTATGTTGAGGTATGACCCTTTGCTTCCCACTTTGCTAAGTGTTTTGATCATAAATGGGTGCTGTACCTTATCGAATGCTTTTTCCACACCTATTGATATGATCATGTGATTTTTTTTCTCTTTTCCTTTGGTTTATATGATGTACTACGTTTATTGATTTGCAAATATTGTATCATCCTTGCATCCCTGGGATGAATCCCACTTGATCATGGTGTATAATGTTTTTAATGTATTGCTGGATGTGGTTTGCCAGTGTTTTGTTAAGGATTTTAGTGTCTATGTTCATCAGCGATATTGGCCTGTAGTTTTCTTTCTTTGTTGTGTCTTTATCTGGTTTTGGGATTAGGATTACGGTGACCTCATAAAAAGAGTTTGGGAGACTTCCCTCTTCTTGGATGTTTTGGAATCGTCTGAGAAGGACAGTGGTTAGCTCTTCCTTAAAAGTTTTGTAAAATTCTCCTATGAAACACTCCAGGGTTTTTGTGTGCCTGGAGTTTTTTGATTGCTGCTTTGATTTTACCAGCTGTTATCAGTCTGTCCAGGCTTTCTGCTTCTTCTTCATTCCATTTTGGAAGAGTATATTTTTGTAGAAATTTGTCCATTTCACCCAGGTTTTCAAATTTCTTGGCATAGAGTTGTTTGTGGTAATTTCTTACTATCCTTTGTATTTCTGTGGTATCAGTTGTAATTTCTCCTCTTTCAATTCTGATTTTATTTATTTTCATCCTCTCCCTTTCTTTCTTCATGAGTCTGCTTAAAGGCTTGTCGATATTGTTTATCTTTTCAAAGAATCATCTCCTGAATTTATTGATCCTTTGAATTGTTCTTTTAGTCTCTATGTCATTCAACTCTGCTCTGATCTTGATTATTTCCTTTCTTCTGCTTGCTCTGGGCTTTATTTGTTGTTGTTTATCCAGTGCTTATAGACACAGGGTTAGGTTGTTTATTGTAAATGTTTCTATCTTTTTTAGGTAGGCCTATATTGCTATGAACTTGCCTCTCAGGACTGCCTTTGCTGTGTCCCATAGCTTTTGGACTATTGTCTGTTTATTTTCATTTGTTTCCAGAAACTTTCTGATTTCTTCTTTGATCTCATTATTGACCCATTCATTGTTTAATAGCATGCTACTCAGTCTCCATGAGTTTGAATGTTTTTGAGCTTTTTCCTTGGGGTTGCTTTCTAGTTTTAAGCCCTTGTGGTCTGAGAAAATGCTTAATATGATTTCAATTTTCTTGAATTTGTTGATGCTAGTTTTGTGTGCTATCATGTGGTCTATCTTTGAAACTATTCCATGTGCATTTGAAAAGAACGTGTAGTTTGTTTCTTTGGGATGAATGGTTCTATGTGTATCAGTTAAGTCCATTTGATCTAATGCATCATTCAGTTCCACAATATCCTTATTGATATTTTGTTTGGATGATCTATCTATTGTTGACAGTGTGGTATTAAAATCCCCTATGATAAGTGTGTTGCTGTCTATATTTTTCTTTAAGTCCTCCAGTATTTTCCTTATATATTTGGGTGCTCCTATGTTGGGTACATATAGGTTTACAATGTCTATGCCTTCTTGATGGATTCTTCCTTTGAGTATTATGAAGTGTCCTTCTGGGTCTCTTTTTATGGCCTTTTTTTGAAGTCTATTTTGTGTGATATAAGTATTGCTACCCCCACTTTTTTTTCCTGTCCATTTGCTTGTAATATTTTTTTCCAACCTTTTACTTTCACTCTGTGTAGGTCTTTTGTTTTGAGGTGTGTCTCTTGTAGGCAGCATATGTGTGGGTCCTGTTTTCTTATCCATTCAGCTACTCTATGTCTTTTAATTTGAGCATTTAATCCATTTACATTTGAAGTTATTATCGATAGGTACTTATTCATTTTTTCCCTTTGTACTTGTGTTCCTCTCCCTCTCACTCTTTTTCTTCATCTTGATAAAGCAGTCCGTTTAGCCTGTCTTGAAATGCTGGTTTGGTGGCAGTGTGTTCTTTTAGCCTTCTTTTGTCAGGGAAACTCCTTATTTTGCCTGCCATTTTAATGGAGGGCCTTGCTGGGTAGCGTAGTCTTTGTTTCAGGCCTTTGTTTTTCATTACTCAGAATATTTCTTGCCATTCCCTTCTGGCTTGCAGTGTTTCCATTGGGAAGTCAACTGCTAGCCTTTGGGGGGTTCCCTTGTATGTTACTTCCTGTTTCTCCCTTGATGCCTTTAAGATTCTCTCCTTGTCTTAGATTTTTGCCCTTTTAATTATGATGTGTCTTAGAGTGGTCCACTTTGGGTTCCTCTTGAGTGGGACCTCTGTGCTTCCTGGACTTGTGTGCCATTTTCTCTCCTCAAATTAGGGAATTTTTCCATCATTACTTTTTCAAACAGATTTTCTATCCCTTGCTCCTCTTCTTCTCATTCTGGTATCCCTATTATATGGATATTATTACATTTCATGTTGTCCTGCATTTCCCTTAACACCTCTTCATTCTTTTTTAGTCTTTTTTCATTTTCTTGCTCTTTCTGGGAGTTTTTTTTCTACCTTGTCCTCCAGCTTGCTGATTCAATCCTCTGCTTCATCTAACCTGCTTTTGATTCTTTCTACTGTGTTCTTCAATTCAGAAATTGTATTATTCATTTCCTCTTGGCTCTCATTGATTGTTTCTATGTTGTTTTTCATGCTGATATAGTTTGCAGTTAAGTTCCTCATTGTTTTCCTGTAGTTTTTGGTAATTCTCACTGAGCTCATTGAGCTTCCTTATAACCATTGTTTTGAACTCAATATCTGATAGGTGACTTGCCTCTGTTTCCCTTAGTAGTCTTTCTGAGGATTCCTCTTTTCCTTTTGATTGGGGTTGTTTCTTTGTCTTCCCATGATTTGGCTGCCAGAGCAAAACCACAAAGTCCAGAGCAAAACAAACCCATGACTGAAAAAATAGTTCCCTTCTGCAATTCCATCATCAACAGCAAATGAACCAGTATTAATAAGGCTGTAAAGAGCTTAAGACTATTATAAGAACACAGAGAAATAAACTATAGTATAAAATCTAGTGACTTAATATGCACCAACTTGATGGACAAGAAGTGAATGTTAAAAAGCTATGTAGTAAAGAAAATACTGCAAATCATGGAGAAGACCACAGTGGATTTCATCTTGGTAGTATCAAGTATTCTCTAGTATTTACTGCTGTTTTTTCTTTCTGGTTACACCTCTGGTGATGTCAGATGTTAATCCTGTCTGACCTTAGGCAGCTTGTTCAAGACTTCCCCAGGATCTACTGTCTGTGGCTATCTCCTTCAGCTGTTAATGTAACCACTCTGCACTCAGCAGTCAGCCTTAAGCACCCCTAGAGCAGAGTCCCTCCTGGGGGTGGGGCTATTGTTTCCTCTCAGGCTGCAGCTCAGGGGAGTGGTCTGTCTGAGCAAGATGGGAGCTGTTGCGTGGGCTATGACTCCAGGATCCCGGTGGCTACTTTCTCAGTTCTCTCCCCATAGCCTCCGTCCCCAGTCTCTCCTCAGGTGTCTTAAGCCCACTCTGCCCTTGCCTTTGCTGGAGCCCAGGGTAAGTGGCTGCAGATGAAAGTTAATACACTGGCCCTTTAAACGGCTCTTTCAGTCTCCAGCCACCCATCTCTGGCAGAGAGCAACTCTGTCGCTTTTCGCAGCTGACTGTTACCTGTGTACTTTTTGGGCTCTGGTGCTGTAGGCTGGGGATCCCCACTTATGGTTTAGACCCCACTCCTCTCAGGGGGATCCAACTAGCCGCTTAGATATTCCTCTGTTCCTGCCGCCTGTGGGTGCCCAGCCAGCCTTCTCACTTCTCCACTGCACTCCTTACCAGTCAGGTTGTGTGTGCTGAACTGATTCTTCTGCCTGTCCAAGGTTAAAAGGCTTCTCTCTCACTATTGTTCAGTTGTTTGTTCTGGGTGATTTCTATTTAATTTAGTTTTAATTCCAGATTGGTCATGGGAGGAGGTCAGTGTGACTCCCATTCACTCCTCTGCCATCTTGCCCTCTGTCCTCAGTTATTTTGAATGTGACGGCTGCATTATACACATGCTCACTCAACAGTGTCTACCATCCCCATTGACTAGTACAGTTAAGTCATCGTTGTTCACATATGCACATTCTAGTCCACTCTCCTTGGCTGTTAGGTTACATTGATATCATACAAACCATATTAACCATGGTTGGACTTTTCCGAGGCAGACCTCGTATACATACAACATTATTACTTCAATACTTATAAAGCATTTACTATAAGCCAGGCATTATTCTAACCACTTCTATTAACTCGTTTAATCCTCCCAACAACCCTATGAATTAGCAATGAATAAATATGAAATCTGAATTCAAGTTAAATTAAATAGGAAAGTAGTTTTCTATCATGATTTAAGAAACACCTCTTTAAAAGTAGAAATGTCATTTGTATTAAATAAGAAAAATATGTTAAATACACACAAATGAAGAATAAGTAAGACATTATTTCAGGGTCCTTTTTATCACAAATAGGTGCAATTGCTAAAGTGAAGTTTCTGCTGCTTAATGAAATCCTATCTGAGAAAGGCAAAATCTTTTGTCATTGTTTTTAGTCCAAAGAAAATAATTTCTGCCTGCCATAAAAAATATTTTTATTTTTAAGATTATGGATTTGTGCAAAGCATTTGGTGATAATCTGTCAGCAGATACATTATATATTTATGTTAATGATAATGCTTGAATTTTGCCTAGTCATAATCTTTACAATGTCCTATGAGACTCTACATAATCTATAACCCCACCATTCCCTCCACCTGGAAAGCTCTTCTCCCAGACATCTTTATGGCTTGCTTGAATAGATAGTATCCCTGTAGGCAGAGATATGGGAAAGAACTTCAGGGAAGGACTGACGTGATCAAATGCGGAAAAGCGCTAAGCATGTTGGTGACTAGTAGAGTAGGCCAGTGACAGGAGAAAGAGCTCAGCCAGGATTTGGCAGAGAATGGAGAGTCATTGAAGATTCCCAAACAGAGAAGGCCTACATGGTCCAAGGAGAGTTTTTGCAAAGATGATTGTAGACTTAAGTTCGGGTTGGACTGAAGGTAGAAGAGATCAGGGACGGGGAGGTCAGGATGGAGGCAGTAAGATACTAAACTGGGATGTTAGCCACAGAGCTTGAAGAAAAGTAATAAAAGTAAGAGACTGAGGAGAGAAAGATTATGAGAGACAGAGTCCCTGATATGAGAGACCAGGGGAGGGGGAGTTATCGAGATACTAGTGGCCACAGGAAGAGCAGAGCCTCGGGAGGATGACCCGTTGGGGATAGAAGCTTGATGGAAATGGGAGGTAGTAGGCTGGTGGATATGGAGCCATGACTCCGTAGGTCTAAGGATCCAAATCCTGTAAAATTCTCATTCTGGTTCTTTCATGTAAGGAGCCCAACAGGCAATGGGCACACTCACACGCAGCTGGGCGAGCTGAATATTTTTGGACAGGAATTTGGAAATACTCATCAACATCTAAAAGACATACCCGTTGAAACAGTCTCTCCAGAATTTACCTTATAGTGATGTTTGCACAGTGGAGCAAGAGAGTATATACAAGGATGCCCATTGATGTATTGTTTGGCTTGTAATGGAAAAAAAAATGGAGTCAACTAAATTGTCCATCACTGAATGGTACATTGGTATGAAAAAATATCATGTTACAGCTAAAATAGAATAGGTAAAGCTATGTATACTGACATAAAAGATGTCTATGATATATTATGTAAAATAAGCAAGTTATAGGATGTGTTAATTTACTAGATGGGAGGAATCCTTTTACAATGTATAAGTACATCATCATGATGTATACTTTAAATATCTTCGAATGTTATTTATTATACCTCAGTAAAGCTGAAAAAATTCAAAGAAAGAAGCTTCTTCAGCATTCCCCAGCCACTGACAGAATAGTCCATTGGTATATTTCTGGTTCTATCTAGTCTTAAAAAGCGGGGTCCAACAGCAAGCCACTTTTCCTCCCTGGGAATTGTGCTAACTCTTCTATTTATTTATTTTAAAATAAAATAAAAGAGTTGGTGGGAAGCAAACTTCATAATGGTGTGTATAGCATGATTTCACTTTTTTAAAAAAAGTGAGATATATACTTGGACATAAACTAGAAAGGTCTAACCTTTCTAGGAAAGGAATTGTTAACTGCTAGTTTTTGGTGGGTAGGAGTTGTGGGAACAGTCACCTAAAGCATCTATAGACTGTTAGAATTTTTTCCACTGAGCATGCCTTATGTTTGTAGTAGAATAAAAGTTTGGGACTTTAGAAAAACCACTTACAGATTTTCTTAAAGATATCATTCAGTCACTGGTACTAAAAGTCAGATCATAAAAGTAGGTCAGATCAAGGCAGGAGAAGACGTGGTGGACTTAGTGCGTGAACGAGGAAGGTGTCAGAGCTGTATGTGGAAACAAGCAGACAAGGCCCTGCCTGGTTTGGCACCTCCTGGACAGCGCAGTGCCCTCCCCCGCCCCTGCTCCCTCCCCTCACGCAGGCCTCCTCTGTGTTCCTCGAGTAAGCCCCCCAACACAGGGCCTCTGTACATGTGAGCTCTGCCTTGAAAAATTCCCGCACCTCTGCACACACACAGACCCCCAGCGTATATACGTCCTTCTCCTACTTCACATTTCAGCTCAATTGCCACTTTGTCAGAGCAGTGATAGGGCAGGCTTTCAGAATACCCCAGGACCCTTTATTATGTGCATCTTTAGGTACATTACATGTGATTTGAATGGGGGAAGCAGGAAATTAAAAATGGGAAAGGAGAAGGACAGTGGAGGGGGATGTGTATTTTAGTGGTATTCATGTTTTGAAACATTTCTTCTTGAGCTATATTTTCTTGTCTACCTGCGTCTCTTGCCTGTAGGTTTATTTGTGGTTCTTCATAGATGTTTCTTATGAAGGGCATGTAGAGAATCCTGAAGTCATCGGTAGACTATGAACTCCTTCAGTGTCTTCATACCATTTCCCTTCAGACAAGCTCCTTTCACCAATTATTTATTAAGCACTTTGGTATACACCGAGTTCTAGTCCAGACCCTGGTGAGTATGAGTTTATCTAACCCACTTTTACCTGTTTTGCTTTTACTCAATGAAAGCTCAGCCCATCACTGTGGTTCCCAGTCCTCTGAGCAGTGGAAGAACCCAGAGAGCTTTAAAAAAAAAAAAAACAACAGTGTGGAACTTGGCCACCACAGATCCTGATTCTGCTGGCCTAGGGTCAGACCCAAGCAAGCACAGGCGTGTTCTAGAAGTTCCTTGGGTGATGCTAATATTCAGGCAGCACTGAGCACCACTGGCCTAGGTTAATGTTGGAATAGATTCTCTACTTGGAGAAAACTGACTTCAGGAAATCAAAACCTGAACAGTCCTAAGGGCACTGGTCTCTAAGATGGCATCAGACCAGCTTCATTCAGAAAGGTAGAGACTGAAGGCGGAAAACTTAAAAAGGTGATAGCTGAGGCATCTGCCTGGCTTAAAGCTGATGACTCTGGACCAGAGCAGTTACTTGTAGCAAACAGTTTGATTACTTGTACAGCTGGACTCGGGGCGGTCGTTCATGGAGGAGGGGAGCAGATTGAATGCCTGTGTCCTGGCGACCTCTACTAACTTTTGGACTCCGTTCCCCTTTACTCTCGGGTCTCAGATGCTTTAAGAACAAGCAAATATTATTTTAGGAGTTAATGCATGGGAACTCAGGCCCTGGAAGGCTTAGGCTTTATTTTTTGGCCCAGTTGAGCTGCCAGGACTCCTGACTCCCAAACTCCAGAGGTTCCCACCAGTCGAGAAGACTGTGAATCAGGACATCGAGTTTCTAGTTCTGGCCTAGCCACCGGTCAGACAGACATGCAGCTCTGCCTAATGCACCCCTGCTCTCAGGGCCTCAGTTTCCTCAGAAAAGGTAAACTGAACTAGATGGTCTGTTCAGCCCCCTTCAGCTTTAATAAGTGACACTAGGTGGCACTCATGTAACTCCAATGGGGAGCATTTGGGGCATGTTGGGCTGCCAGGCTCTCTCTGTCCCTGAAAAGACCCAGGGACATGCTAGGTATAACTTGAGAAATAATGCAGTTTTAGGAAGACTACTTGGGTCCTCCTTTTATCAAGAAGAGCTTTTGAATCTGTGGATGCCTGTTATATTTTCCCAGCTACTTTCACTAATTACATACTTCTGATTTCATATTCCTCTCCCTTTTATCATCTCAAATTTTAAAATATGTCTTTGGCCTAGCAAGTCCTTTCTTAGAAAGGGGACCCTGGCTGGCCCTTAGTAGGACTCCACCCGAGCCGCCACTGGAGAGTATAGATGTATCTCAATATTATTAGTTCCTTTTCTCTGACCACAAATGTCTGTCCTTAGATACCGTCCATTTCCCCTCTGAGCACTGAACATGTTGCTCTTCCCACCCTCAGTGATCCCTTTTTCACAGTCGCCTTCTCCTGATTTCTCTTGCATCTCTAGCAAGGTTTACCAGCTTGGACTCAAGAGTCTGGCATTTTAATGCTGCTCTTTCTTGCTCTTCTTGATCCTTTGATTCTCATGGCTAAAGGGCTGATTTCTAATTCAAAGTCACTCCACAGTCTGCTTTCCTCAGGAACTTGAGTGATGAGCTTTACTGGAAAAATTCATGTGAAACTACTGAATGGTCAACTACACTTCCGTGACAGCCAATTTCATCAAGGCATTTATGGTTGCAATCCTTCTTCCCAGTTCTTACTGTCTCCCTATTCCACTTCCATTGCATCTACTTGTAGGAGGTACTTGGCAATTATCCCACACAGCCTTGGGCTGGAGACATCTATACACTTGCAACACTCACTTCCACTTTTCTTGCTCCCTCTTATCTGTGGTGACCCTCAGGGCTGGGCTATGACTTTGCACAACCCTGACCCTCGTTCAATACCCAGAACAGTGTCATGAACTTATTCAGCACTGAAAACAATTGTTAAATGAATAAATAATTGAATGAAGAGGAACTAAATTTGTTAGATGTCTACTGTAGGCTAGGGATAGTGTCAAGGATTTTATATGTATTACTTATCATGTTTTATATATTTATATATCATATATGTCAGCTGAATCTTCATAGTACTCTCATTTTGTAGGTTTTAATAATCCTGTTTTATAGATTTATTTGTTGCCTACCTCTTGCTACTAAATATGTTCTTTGAGGGCAAATATTACATCTGATTCACTTCTGCAGCGTTGTAGCTCCACTTTCCAGGCGATGCCTGACACATGGACGATGCTCAACAGAGGGACCAGGTAAGTGATGGAACCAACAAACTGTCAGTTACAAGACCCAAACTGAAGTCTGTTCGACTTTGAAGCCTGCCCGCTTTGTGTCATGTCTTGCAGCCCTGTCTGTATTAAGTGTCATCACTTGCCCAAGATCTCACAATTTAATGATGAAATTTGAATTGGACGAAAAGATCCTCCATGTCATACTTCAATCGAAATGGTGAAATTACAATTGTTACTTGCTTTATTTACTTCTAAAGACTGCACCTAATATTACAGGAAGGATGATTAGCTAGGCTATGGGAAAATTCATAAATTTTCTGTGTTTCTCTTCTAACATCTTACTGTAATTGTTTTACCTTGATTTGAGGTCATCCATGGCTTTCGATAAATGGTACTGTGTTTGCATATCATTTGGGAGCCACTTGAGTTCCATAAGCCTTCAATTTCTTACCACGAGAACAACATAAGCCATTATTAGTATATGCTAACATTGGTGACAAAATTATAAAGCATGCGTTAAACAAATGCCATTTAGCAGCAATGATAATTAAGCTCTTAATTAATCTTCCTTTCTGCTAGAATCTGGCTTTTAATCAACCGAAACCACTTGATGGTGTAAATATGTGGCAAGCGCCAGAAAGGAGCTTCTAAACAGCTTGTGGCCCCAACAGTATGCAAATCTTTGAACCATATGTTGAAAATTGAACAACAATAAGTTTGAGATTCTAGAATTTCCATTCCCACCTACTAATAATGGAACCTAACAACCGTGAACACATTTTAGAGATTAATGAGGCCTTCATTTATGAAGCATTTTATGAACCTTGCAGTGTAAATGCCAACTATTTTTAAATCTTGTGATTAAATGATGAAAATGTTTTTCTAAACAATTTCAACTGCTCCATAATAACTCTAATGGTTTCCCTATGTATGTCCCTTTCAAAAATAGCCACAACACTGCCAAGGAGAATTAAACAAACGTGTCTTTTTGAAATAGGGGATATTAACCAAATGGAAGCATATATTGAAAGTTTCTGCTAAAGCAATGGAACCAAAATATTCTGTAAAATAAGGGAATTAAACTAAATGATCTCTAGGGTTGCTTTCAGTCATGGAGAAATAAAATCTATGGCTCTAACTCTGAAAAAGTTTAGCCAATGCAAAAAGCCTGAATATGATTCACATGCCCTTGTTATTCATGCCTTACGTGGTAAATTCTTGCCCATTAATGTAACTCAAATCTGGAGGGAAGTTAGCAACTCTATGTGAATTCATCCATTTATTTTTATTAATGCATCATTCCATCTACAAGTTTAATAAAATGGTCATAACCTAAGAAGACCTTCTAAGAAATTAAAGGAAGAGGCATTTTCAGAAATGTTTTTTCCTTATGTTTTTTGCAAAGGTGGTGACAGAATTTCAAAACCCAGCTTTATATTCCACAGTAATAATTTTGTGTCACATTTTTATGAAAAAAGAACTGCTTATTGCGGCACTTCTTCCAATCATTGTATCTTGCATTCATATCATGCTTTACAGTTTAACAAATTTATCTTGTCAGTTCTAAAATTTTATATCACATTCACCTCATTGGCTCTTCTAAACCACTGCTCATCACTCCTTAAGCACCTCGTCTCCTTGTCCCCTCATTCCCCGCCTTTGATCCCCTTGGTGGCCCTGAGGAGGGAACTTGGCAGATATTCTCATTCAGATATGAGCAAACTGAAGCACAGAAACATGAAAAAACTAGGTGGTGGATGATGATACCTCAGATTACAATTTTGTTTGTGTCTGCAGTTAATTTGAATAAAGTTTTGAATGAAAAGGAATCATTTGGGTAACTGAAAATGGCTGCAACATTTCTAAGAAAGTTGATAATTGATAGATCCATGTCAAGACCATTTGCTTACCCACAAGGATCCACGATGACGTCTAAACAGAACTTAGTGTCTCTAGTCATGTACTCTCCTTGCCATGGCATAGGCAGCTCATTCAGGTGGGATTGGATTTAGACACTGCTGACTCCTGTGTCACATGTTGGGTGGACATAACGCCTGAAATATAGCTTAACAAATATTCATTGAATTAATAAGTCAACTTTAAAATTTTAATAGGACCTCATTTTTTTTATAAGCTATGTCTTTGGCACAATTCTTTTGGAAAACAATAAGGCAATACATAACAAGAATCATAGGAATGTCTCTGTGTAATTCTCTTTGATTCAGGAATTCCCCTCCAAAGAATTTTTCATAAAGAAAAAATCCTATAGGAATAACATCCTTGAAGATGTTCTTAAGGTTATCAGTCACAGCTAAAATACTAAAACAATCTCAAAGGCTGACATTTAGTGTCTGTGAAAGGTTCTATTTCTGCCTGCCTAGCACGTTTGTTCCCAACCACTTCCTTCACCCCTCTTAAACATAGGGGTAGGCATATGACCTAGGGTGACCAATCAGATTGTCCCATCTCCACAGCACAGAGTGATTGGTTTAGAGATGAGCCAATAAAAGTCCTTTCCTAGGTCTTTTCTTTTAGAATTAATTAGGAGGACCTAGTCTTGCTTCTGTGGTGAAGAAGGGCTGGAAAAACATAACCTTAAAGTTGTGAGCTACATGGGGAAAGTGTAGCTGCAGTAAAACCAAGTAAGACCAATGTGAAAGCAGTGGCAAAAGATGACGAGAGACAGAGCTGGCACATTTCTGAAAACACCATTTCAGCCTGGGATCCAGTCACACCTAACATCTCTTCTACCCATGCTCACTCCGTTACACAAGCCATTAAGCATCTATCTTTCTTTTATAGTTTTTCTTTAAAGATTTTATTTATTTTATTTTTAGACAGAGGGGAAGGGAGGGAGAAAGAGAGAGAGGGAGAGAAACATCAATGTGTGGTTGCCTCTCAGGCACCCCACACTGGGGACCTGGCCCACGACCAAGGTATGTGACCTGACTGGGGAATCGAACCGATGACACTTTGGTTCGCAGGCTGAAGCTCAAGTCACTGGGCTACACCAGCTGGGGTAACCCTAACCCTAATTTTCTTAAACTAGTTTAAGTTGGGCTTCTGTCCCTTCAATTAAAAGCCCTACTAGCTACATGCACAGACAGGAATGCTGTGCAGCCTTAAAAATAGCAATTATGCAGACACATGGGAAAATGTTAGGTCGTAGTCACGAAACACAAAATGGGAGGTGTGTATGTATGAGTACACAAAGAAAAAGGTGGACGTGTTTACGGTGCTTCCTCCTGAATGGGAGTGGAAAGGTATAGAATTTTTCCTTTTACTTTATATACTTCTGTTATTTCAAAATATTTCAGGGAGCATGTATAATATTGCTATTCTCATTTAAAGAGAAAAGTCACAGAAAAGGGCACACTTTAGGATTACCATTAGTCACCTGGAAGATAATACAAAAATTGTTATTGTGCTAAAAAGCAAAATTTTAGTTGTTTAAAGTTTTCCCATAACACTGTGATTTTACTCACTTATTGGCTTTTCAGTAAGAAAAGAGATATTTTAAAGAAAAAATTGCATAAACGCTGTCATGTGATAACTTTAAAGATTAAAACTAACAAAAGGTAAACTTAATCTCATCTTTGGGAGTTTGTTTATAATTACAAATCCATTTTCAAATTAAGATTTTTACTTTACAGTGCTTGTGAGGGCATTCAGATTGTTGGTTTTTCTGACCATTTTCTTACCACTTTCTCTTCTCCTTTTAATGATTGTATAATTGTAAACTTTGTCTGACTTGATTTATTCTACTATTAATTGTGGAGAAAATCATCTTTTCTTTATATTAGGATTAGCCCTGGTAGTTAATTCCATTTAAGATATTTTAGCTTATCTCCTACTCAGGTTTCCTCTCAAAGAAATGAAAATTTTAGGAATATAACTTTGTTTATAAAATATTAATTATACCCAAAGACATGACTAATTTTTGGTTTGGTTTATTTGGTTTTATTTAGAATAAAAATTTACTAGTGAATAATTTTATCTTTTGCTCTCATTTAATTTATTTATTTTGCCTATCTTTTTATTTTTCAATTACAGTTGACATTCAATTTTATTTTGTACTAGTTTCAGGCATACAGCATAGTGGCTAGACAATCATATACTTTACAAAGCGTTTCCCCCGATATTTCTATCCTGGCACTGCACAATAGTTATTACAATGTTATTGACTATACCTGTGTTCCCCGCGAGAGGTGTGGTGCATCAAATGGAGAGCACTGTGAAGGTGACTGAAGTTTAAACATGTAAGAATAAATACACACTTTTTAATAAATAAATTCCAGCTTTTTTGGGTTCCCACTCGTATGAGACATCTGGTTGCTACACATCTTTGCCAACTGTTGATACATTCTGTTTTGGGGTTTATTATACATAAAGTCATTTCATGAACCACAACTGTCTGTCAAATACGATGTATTTCCCAATTTTATTGTACTAGTTTATTTGTCTTTTTCCTAAGAAATGTAAAGTGACTAAAAAATAACACTGTGAATGCCACTTCATTACTTACAGTTTCACTTCAGACTGTCCCTGCCTCTGGGGCAGCCTTTGTTAGTCCAAATAAAAGTAAGCCAGATAACCAAAATAAATTAACTTTTCCTAATTTTCCTTGCGTGTTTCTCAGAAATGCTAATTATGTTCCATATACAACAGAGGCTAATTCCTCCCAATTCATAAAATCTGGAGGCCCTCAACTGCATACCACAGGTGAGAAAAATTTAGCACACACAAAAAAAATGCATGCATTGGAGATGCAAATCTAATTTTCTATGAAAAGTTAGTAACTCAAATGCTAAGAACAAAATTCATCCAGTTCTTTTATGCCCGCTACCTGACTTTTCTTCATCTGACTTTCAGTAGTTCTACAAGGTTTATTTTGTTTGTTTTGTTTTGTTTTGTTTTATAATAAGATAAATGTTGGGTAGAAGAGAAGGAGAAAGCCTGTATTTACCAATGGCTATGGAAATTAACAGACCAAGCACAACTGGGGGTCTATCCATGATCTGACAGCAATCCTCAAGTGTTGGGAACCCTAATACCCACTGCTACCTTCTCCTCCCTCTTTGCAGTAGCTGACTCCTAGCCTTCCTTACTGCCTCATTCTCTCCCTCTACTTGCTAAATCAATGCGGTTTTGCTGTTACTCTGAAATACATAACCCAACTTCCAATGGAGACTGTGACTCTATCCTGAGGTGTTTTAATTAACAAAACCTGTATTTACAAACTACCTTCTATGTGCCTGACACTGAGAACCCAGGAGTAAATAAGGGCCTTTAAAGAGTTCACAGCCTAGTAAAGGAGACACATTGGTACACATCTGGCTATACGTGCTGAAGCAGCAATAACGAACAAGGCATTATGTAAACATAGAAGGACCTTAGTTCGTTACACAAGTGGATGCTGGAGAAATGAAAAGATGTTTTATTCTCCCTTCTAAGGCATTTTTATTTACTTTGTTACTTCAGCCTTAGGCTACAATTATAGTAATTTATTCAAGTAGAAAGAAAACCACAATGTGGCAAATATATGAATGTAATATCTCTGAGGGAAAATCCTCATTTTTCATATTCTTGTTTCTTTGTTTTGTTTTTGTTTTTTGTATGTTTGTTTGTGTGGGGGTGGGGGAGGGTTTTTGGCATGCTTTCATAGTTCTCATGAAAATCACCTATGACTCCTTGACTCAGAGCTCATGAGTTATCTTCCACTTGGTCATTTGACTGACACAGGCTCAGAAACTTCTACAAATTGTTCACCAGCCTCACCTGTGTGTGTCCATTCCATGCTTTCCAACCCCAGCCTCCCTTTTCATAGGCTTCTTACATATATTCGATAACAATTTAATGGACACTGTCCCTTTATTTCCTATGTACAAAAATTAAATAAACTAGAACACCAACAATTTAGTAGATTGGCACAGGAATCACTGGAGTGTTCTGAATGCAGATTTCCAAGTGCCACTCCAAGAGACTTCGATTCAGTCACCTGGCTCAGGCCCCGGGGCCTGCATTTAACAATCAACACAGTTGATTCTGATGGAGGTGGCCCTTGGACCTCATTTGGAGATACCTCATTTAACAGCCACACAAATACTCTATGTGATTGAGAGGGTGTAAATCTCTGTGGGGCCCGTCCTCATTCAGACAGGCGTTACCAGGCCTCCTGGCACCAGCCTTTTTTTTTTTTTTAATTAATAGTCATAATTTTTTAGAGAAGTTTTAGATTTATGGAAAAGTTGAGCAGAAAGTAGAGGAAGTTCCCATAGATGCCTTAAAAATTGTCTGTGCTCTACCAGTTCATCCCTATTTCCTTTTCCCAAACACTTAGCAACCGCCACATTTTTTACCGTCGGCATTTGGTGTGGTCAATGTTTGACTTTTAGCTATTCTAAGAGGCAGGCAGTGGCATCTCATCGTTGTTTTAATTTGCAGCTCCCTAATGACGTGTGATGTTGAATGTCCTTTCATGTGCTTATTTGCTATCTGTATAGGTAATTGCTTATATCATCTAACTCCAGTCTGTTTAAACATCTCCATTGGGCTCCTGTCTCTTAATTCTCTCTGATCCCAGGGTACTGTTGGCTTCAGGTTGTCTGATACCTTGCTCATTACAACCTCTTTATTCATACACTTCACTGGAACTGTGGGCCCTGCACTTTTCAAACAATATACCAGTTTCTCTAGATTTGACTTGGACTGCTAACAGAGAAATCTTTATTAAATCCTTGAAAATAATGTTATTCAAGAAACACACCAGGGAAATGAGTGTGAGAAGAGGAGGTACTATTATAAAAGTGGCCTCAGGACATTAGGTTTATCATAAAATCCTTTCCATGAGTCAGTTCATCTTTTCCATTTTAGTTTCAGGGAGGATACTTGACCCCATGGAATTAGGAATCCTTGCTTTCTTTTGCCAAACTGCTCAAGCCAATGAATATTCAAGTGAAATCTTATCCAAATTTGGGGCTCTCCTGACCGTAAGGGACCCTCTGCCTGAGTTATTCCTCCTGAAACTTTCACACAGCTATCTCTGGAGAGTACAGAATAAAAGCCAAGTTTCTTGGATGAGCTGCAGTCAGTTTTCCAATGATGTGGTTGATCCCAGAAAATACACAGCTAATTTATAAGGAAGAAGGCAGCTGCCTTGAGGATAACATATGGAGGATTCCAGAGGTCAAGAGTTGACCTCAGTCCATATGGGAAACTCACTGGTATGAACCAAAGAAGTTTGCATGAAGCTATAGACTATCCAAAACCCCTGACAATGCTAGTTCATGTCACAGACAGAAAGGTCAAAGGTGAAAATCTGGAAATACAGATTCTGTCTCTATCTTGGCCAGGAGACCGATGGTATCTGAATTGGCGGGAAGGAGGTTGGGAAGTCAGAAATTCCTTCTTTCTTGTCCTGGTGCTAGTCCTGATCCTAGGGTTTAACTATTATTTTCCATTTAAGTCTATATATTTTAATATATTCTTATAGGAGAATTTTTCCAGTCTTTGAGTCTCTAGGAGCCAATAAATCACATTAAAAGAAGCCCAGTTTATCCGTCTTCCTTCGTCTTAATGCCTTTGTCAGATCATGCGTTACCTCATAGGATCAGTATGTGACAGATTCTATTTTGGGTCTTCCTACTAGTCCTTCATTTAATCTTTCTTGAGAACCGGAGTTCAGAAGAATCTGTGCAACTGGAGGTCACCCCCACTCCACTGGATCTTGCAGTCCTCATTTCAAAGAGGTCAGTGTCTTCTTAAGGGCCGTGTGGAGGCTCCAGTATGTCCCCAGGAGAATGCATTCCTTGTGCTAACAAGTTATCTACAGAGCATCTTGGAGTTCTGTTTGGTGATGTCGTGACACAAGATGTCTGTGGCTGAAGAACTTTTTGAGTGGTTAAATAATGGGACTGATTTATTGAACCCAATAAACCCTAGTTAATAAAACTCCCCACTGATGTGGAGACTATTCACTTGCAATGAAACTAGCAAGACAGGACCCTCACACAACACGCATGCTGCCCTAACTCGTTGGAAGATACTGCAGCTGAAAGCTTCAGCCATCAGCACCCCATGCTCTTTGCTGATATTTGGCTTGTTCGAATGCTTAGAACACGTATAAAAGCAACTCAGAAAGGTTTTTTGGCTAAGTTCCACGCATGGCACACTGACCCTGAGATTTTTTTGTTTGTTTGCTGGGGTGATAAAATATATACAACATAAAATTTACCTTTTTAACCATTTCGAAGTGTACAGTTTGGAATTTAGTATTTTCATATTGTTGTACAACCATCATCACCATCCATCGCAGAACTTTATCTTCACAAAATGCAACTCTGTATCCATTAAACAAAGCTTCCCCCAGACTCTGGCACCCACCATTCTAATTTCTGTCTTCATAAGTTTGACTACTCTAGGTATCTCATACAAGTGGAATCATACAATATTTTTCCTTTTGTGATTGGCTTATTTCACATAGCATAATGTCTTCTAGGTTCATCGATGTTGTAGCATGTGTTAGAAGTTTGTTGCTTTTTAAGGTTCAGTAATATACTAATATAGATATAGATATAGACTCAATCACAATTTATCCATTCATCTGTTGATGAACATTTGAGTTGCTTCTGTCTTTTGGTTATTATGAATAATGCTGCTATGAACGTGGTTACGCAAATATCTGTTCAAGTTCCCACTTCAATTCTTTCGGGTATAAGTGTGTATCCAGAAGTGGAATTGCTGGATCATATTGTAGCTCTATTTTTATTTTGTGAAAAATCACCATACCATTTCCCATAATGGCTATACCGTTTTACATTCCCATTAGCAACAGGTTCCACCTTCTTCACGTCTTTGTCCACACATTTTCTTTTTTTTCTTTTTTAATGATAGCCATCCTAATTGATGTGAAGTCATGTCTCATTGTGGTTTTGATTTGAATTTCTGTAAAGATTGTATACTGAGCATCTTTTCATGTGCTTAGTGGACTTTTGCATATTTTCTTTGGAGATACCTTTTCAAATTCTTCATCCATTTTAAATTAAATTTTTTGTTGTTGAGTTGTAGTTTTAAAAATTATATTCTTAAAATGAATCCCTTATTATATATATGATTTGTGAATATTTTCTCCCACTCTGGAGGCTACGTTTTCCCTCAGTTAGTAGTCCGTTGATGCACACAAGCTCTTAACTTTGGTGGGGCCCATGCCTGTGCTTTCGGTGTCCTGTCCAAGAAATACTCGTGAAATCCAATGTGATGAAGTTTTCTTTTCTCCTATGATTTCTTCTAAGAGTTTTATAGTTTTAGCTCTAACATCTAAGTCTTTGATTCATTTTGAGTTGGTTTTTGCATATGATATAAAGTAAGTGTCCAACTTCATTTCTTTGCATATAGAGATCCAGTGTTCCCAATAATATTTGTTGAGAAGACAGTCCTTTCCCCATTGAATAGTCTTGGCACACTTACTGAAAATCATGAGGATTTATTTCTTGGTTCTCTATTCTATTCCACTGGTCTATATATTTGTTTTTATGCCAGTACCACAGTGTTTGGATTGCCATAGCATTGTAGTAAGTTTTGAAATCAGGAATGTGTTACCTCCAACTTTGTTCTTTTTTAAGACTGTTTTGACTACTCAGGGTCCCTTGAGTTTGCACATGTATTTTAGAATGGATTATATATTTCTGCAAAATATGTTGAGATTTTGATAAGGATCGCATTAGATCTGAAGATCACTTTGGGTAGTATTTATATCTTAACTGTATTAAGCTCTCTAAGCCATAACATGGAATATCTTTCCATTGATTTGTGTCTTTAATTGCATTCAGCAGTGTTTTGTAGTTTTCACTGTATAACACTTTCATCTCCTTGGTTAAGTTTATTCTCAAGCATTTTATTCTTTTGATGCTCTTGTAAATTACATTGTTTTCTTAAACTCCTTTTGGATTATTTGTTGTTAGTACATAGACTTGCAAGTAATTTTTGTGTGATTTTATATCTTGCAACTTTGCTGAAATCTCTTACTGGTTCTAACATGCTTTTGTGTGTGTGTGAAATCTTTAGGGTTTCCTATATATAAGATCTTGTCACTTACAAAAAGAGATAATTTACTTCTCCCTTTCCAAAACAGATGCCTTTTATTTCTTTTTCTTGACTAATTGCTCTGGCTAGAATTTCCAGTGCTATGCTGAATAGAAATAGTGAGAATGGGCATCCCCGTCTTGGTTCTGATCTTCGAGGAAAAGTTTTCAGTCTTTTGCAATTGAGTATGATGTTAGCTGTGTTTTTTTTATTTGTGGCCTTTATTATGTTGAGATAATTTGTTTCTATTCTTAGTTTGTTTAGTGTTTTTATTTTGAAAGGTGTTTAATTTTGTCAAAAGCATTTTCTGTATCAGTTGAGATTATGGACCCTGAAATTCTGTAACCAGGGAACAGGTTCTAATTCTTAGCTCAAAAGATATTGGGAGAGTCAAAATTAAGAAGTTACAGTTTTATTTCATGAAATTCTGTCCTCTTCTATACCTCTTAGAGAAGCCAACCACTGTTGCCAATTGCAGCAGTTAGATCTAGATGTTCCCCTTCTCTGACCTGGAAGCTGTTTTCTTAAACCAGGTAATAGCTAATAATAGTATCCCCTTCTTTCTTGCTAACAATTAGAAGATAAAGCAAATCAATTTGGACTTATTAATAAACGATTGGCTAGGAACTATTTTTATGAAAAGAATTTAATTTTTTTTATGTATTTTTATTTAAAAAATGATTTTTTAGAGAGAGGGGAGGGGAGGGAGGAAGAGAGGGAGAAAAACATTGATCAGTTGTTTCTGGTACATGCCCTGACTAGGGACCAACCCACTACCCAGGCATGCGCCCTGACCAGGAATTGAACCAGCAGCCCTTCACCTTGTGAGCCAACACCCAGTGAACTGAGACACAGCAACCAGGGCTAAAATAACTTAATTTTTAAAGTATCACACAGTAAAATTGACTTTTGAGGCATATATAGGCCTATGAATAAACATGTATAGATTCAGGTATCTACCACCATGATCAGGATACAGAACAGTTCCATTACCCTGAAAAAAACTCCTGGATTTTATCCCTATATTGCCACATTCTACCCCTACCTTGAGATTCTGGTAACCACTAATCTTCATCATTAAAGTTTATCTTTTTGAGAATGTTATACATTGTATAACACATTATGTCTGTGAGTAGAAACCTAAGTGTGACTGATGATGACTTTGCTAGTAACAATTTTGAGCAACAGAACTGTCCTAAATCCATAACCTGATATCATCATCATGGTAGGAGACTCTAATTATAGATTCATATGTTGTATCAGCCTCAGAGCATCAGTCTCTGAATGTCTGTTAGTCTGCTGGGAAGAATGTTAGCCAAAGTATAAGACTAATGGTTGAAGGTTGGGACCAAACCTTTACCAAGTGGGTCACAAGAAATAATAGGAAGTTAGGCTACCATCAGTGGTACATGATATTTTCATGGACTGCTATGTGTTATTATCCACAAGTAAAGGACAGTGAGGAGGAAATTTATTAAGCTGAAAACTACAGGACTACATAAGAAGTGATTTCCAACAGATTATAAAGTCATTGTTTTATTTCCACTGCAGTCACCAGTGAGTTAATTTTCTGATATGTTAGATAAAACACATCTAGTAGAGTAAAATAGAAATAGTCATATTTAATCTAGTAGGATGCTTTTGGCTGCAAGTAACAGAATAACCAGCTAAAAGTGTCTGATACGATAAGAGTTTCTTATTCACATAAAAATGTCTGCAGAAGTAGGTTGTTCTAGGGCTGAATCAATGGTTTCAACAATGTGATGAAGCCTCCAGGTCTTTCCATCCTCCATCCCACCATCCTCAATATGAAAGCTTTTGGTCCTCAGATTTTTCACCTCTTGGCTGCAATATGGATGCTACAGCCCCAGGCATCATGTCCTCCTCATATAACCACATTCGTATTTAGGAAGCAAGGGGCAGGTAAGGCGACCAAAAAAAAGCTTTTCTCATCTGTGTTTTTTTTGCTTTTTGTTTTTGCCTTGGAAGAAAACCTTGTCCCAAATCCCCCCAACAACCTTTCTCCTATGTTCCATAATCAGAAAAGGGTCCATTGGTCATTCGTACATAAAGACATAGTACATATCTAGCATTTTTATACTGATGTTAAGTGGGCTTTGACAGCAGGGAAGAAGGGTGAGAAATGACTCCTGAGAGGATAAGAGACCTGCCTCACTCTATAGTTGAGGATTAAACACAGTGATGTTGATAAGGCACATTTCACTGGTCTCAGCACATGAAGGGCTCCCTCATTTCCTTACTTCATTTCTCCCATTCTCTCCTTCAAGTTTCCTTCCTCATTTTTGAGCTGTAGAAGAAAAATGGAAATCCAAAAGTTCTCTCACTTCCCTAAACAGAGGCACTTGCTTTTCTCTTCCACCCCAACCTGCTTTTTAGAGTTCTGCAGCTCTAGTTTCTACAAACCATTTGGAATCCCGTAACCTGTCAAGAAAGTTCCTGACTTCAGACTGAAGAACACATTTTTCTAGCCGGTCCATGGATGTTAGTTATAAATAAGAAACTGAGAAATCTTTATTAAGGAAAAGGAAAAAAATTAACAGAGTATAAGTTCTTTTTACAATGTTAGCCTGCACTAAAGACCGTCTGTTTCAGTGGAGCGAAGCTCTTTTCATATACAAAAGGAGCAAAAAGCACCCCCATGACTGTCTGTACCACTGCTGGCTCTGGAAGCACCGCAAGATGTTTCTTCCCATCAGAGGAATGACTTCAGTTTTTCCACTCCAACTGTGGTGAAAATGGATTAAAAAAACTGAATCCTGCCTCTGGAAGCAGGATACGGGCTCTGCACTGATCAAAAAAGGAAGCTTCATGATAGACAATATTTCACACCCCAGACTTTGAAGAGTTCCTAGATTTGTTGGAGTGGCTCTGAATTACCTCATGGACTGCCACAGGGTTAGAATGGTGATGTGGTATAAGCCAGGCCCTTCACAGAAAAGATTTTTTTATTAACTGAGCTCTTCTTGCTACTCTCTGAGTCACTGCAGTCCAAATCTCATAACTTTACCTCCTCTTCTAATCATTTCACCAGATAGTTATTTTAAAAGGGCGGGAGTGGGGTAGAGATAAAAAGGAGGCCATGGCTTACCTAAAACGCACTTAACTAAGAAGTACCAATGAAATACGGACACTGTAAATAGGTAAAAAGAGAATGAAGATTTTAGAAACCTAGTTAGTAGTGATAAGGACTTCAAAGGGCCATGTTCCATTTGCCAAAACAAGGCTCATTTAGCAATGGACTCTGATCCAGTCCTGGTGGGAGGGACCCAGGACTGAGCCCCCTGAGTGGCTCCCCTGTGTTGCACCTGCTGAGGAAGCCAGAAGAAATCTGCTCAGCAGTCCTTTCATTTATAAACATCCAGAGACAAACTATGTTGACAACTGCAGGCCGCGGCCCTATGGGATGCTGTTGGACATGCTGCAAAGGAAAACCACCCGCAGCTGTCTTAAGTGGGCTTCTTTATTAACATTCGGTTAATAAAGTCTCTACCGTGAAACAAACCAGATGGAAAGCCAGCCTTCACGAGGAAGGCCTTGCAGGCTAGGAAAGATTAGGTGGTTGTGTCCAAGTCAGGAGGTTTTTTTCTTTTTTCTTTTTTCTTTTTTTAAATCAACTTGAAGATCTGTCTGTGCCCAGCATGGACTTGCATGCTTTGGGATCACACAGAGGGAGTGGGAAGCCTGGCGCTACCCTATGGGAGCATACGCTGTGTGCCTCAGACGATGCCGGGTTGATATTCAGGAAACTGAGAGAAACTGTGCAGGGCAAGTGCAGGTAGGTTCAAAAGGACACAAAGCATTATCCTAATTCCAAAGCCAGATAAAGACACTACAAAGAAAGAAAATTAAAGGCCAATATCCCTGAGGAACATAGATGCTAAAATCCTCAACAAAATATTAGCAAACCCAATATAGGCACTGCGTCAAAAAGGTCATACATCATGATCAAGTGGGATTTATTCTGGGAATGCAAGGTTGGTTCAGTGTTCACAAGTCAATAAATGTGATGCACCACAAAAACAAAATGAAAGATAAAATCCACATGATCATATCAATAGATACAGAAAAAGCATTTGATAAAATCCAGCACCCAATTATGATAAAAACTCTCATAATAAAGGCCATATATGACAAACCCATGGCCAACATCATACTCAACAGGCAAAAACTACAAGCGTTCTCCTTAAGGTCGGGAACAAGAAAGGGATGTCTGCTTTCACCTTTCTTATTCAACATAGTACTGGATGTCATAGTCATAGCAATCAGATAAAAAGAAGAAATAAAAGGCATCCAAATTGGAAAGGAATAAGTAAAACTGTCTTCATTTACAGATGACAAGATACTCCACATAGAGAACCCCAAAGATTCCACCAAGAAACTACTAGAACTGATAAAATAATTCAGCAAAGTATCAGGATACAAAATTAATAACCAGAATACAGTTGCAATTTTTTTTGCCAATAACAAAGTATCAGAAAGGGAAATTAAGAAAACAATCCCATTCATAATTGCTTCAAAAAGAATAGAACACCTAGGAATAAACCCAGCCAAGGATGTAAAAGGCCTGTACTCAGAAAATTACAAGACATTGAAGAAGAGTCTGAAGAGATATAAATAAGTGGAAGTACAGACCATGTTCATTGACAGGAAGAATTAACATTATTAAAATGTCCGTGCTACCAAAAGTGATCTATAGATTCAATGCAATTCTCATCAAGATTCCATTGACATATTTCACAGAACTAGAATAAATATTTCAAAATTTATATGGAACCACAAAAGGCCCCAAGTAGCAACAGTGATCCTAAGAAAGAAGAACAAAGTTGGAGGAATCACCCTACTTAATATCAAACTATACTATAAAGCCATAGTCATCAAAACAGCATGGTAATGGTATAAAAACAGACACATAGATCAATGGAACAGAAGAATGCCCAGAAATTAAGCCACACCTTTAGAGTCAATTAATATTTGACAGAGGAAGCAAGCACAAACAATGGGCTAAAGATAGTTTATTCAATAAATAGTGTTGGGAAAATTGGACAGATACATGCAGAAAAATGAAAGTAGACCACCTTCTTACACCACACACAAGAATAATTCAAAGTGGATCAAAGACTTAAATGTTGGACCTGAAACCATAAAAATCATAGAAGAAAACATAGGCTGCAAAATTTCGGACATTGCTCATAGCAATGTTTTATTGGATCTATCACCCCAGGCAAGGGAAACAAAAGAAAAACAAATATGACTGCATCAAATTAAAAAGCTTTTGTCAGGACCTGAATAGATACTTATCTAAAGAAGACATACAGACAGCCAATAGACATATGGAAAGATGCTTAATGTTACTAATCCTCAGAGAAATGCAAATTCAAACCACATTGAGGTATCATCTCACACTTGTCATAATGGCCACCATTACATCAACAAATCAACATCATCAATACATCAACAACCAACACGTGCTGGTGATGATGCAGTGACAGGGGAACACTTCTGCACCATTGGTAGGGATACAGATCATTGCAGCCACTGTGGAAAGCAGTATGGAGATACCTCAAAAAATTAAAAATGGATCTGCCTTTTGACCCAGCCATCCCACTTCTGGGAATATATCTGAAGGAGCTCAAAACACCAATTCAAAAGAACATACGTGTCCCTATGTTCATTGCAGTGTTATTTGCAATCGTCAACATATGGAAGCAGCCATTAGATGAGTGGATAAAACAACTAGGGGACATTTATTCAATGGAATACTACTCAGCTGTAAAAAAGAAGAAAATTTTACCCTTTGCGACAGTATTGATTGACCTGGAGAACATTATGCTAAGTGGAAAAAAGCCAGTCAGAGCAAGACAAATGCCATAGGATTTCACTCATATGTGGAATATAATGAACAAACTGAACAAGGACAGTGGGGACAGACACATAGATGGAGCTCAGGATAACAGCTAGTGGCAGGGGTAGGGTACGTGCTAGACGAATTGAGCAAAAAGGAAAAAGGACTCATGGACATGGACAGCAGTGTGGTGATTGCTGGGGGGAGGAGGCTGTGAGGGGACTAAATGGTAATGGGAAAAAATACAATAAAGATTAAATAAACACACACACACACACACACACACACACACTACTGGTTCTGTTTCTTTGCAGAACCGTAATACAGTATCCTATAAGCTGACAAACAATGTTGGGATGTAACAATGTGCTTAATGCCTTTTTCCAGTCAGCACTGTGAGTGTGGACATGAGGGGTGAAAGCCCAGGATCTGAGGTCAAAGGGCCTAGTTCACGTGTGAGCTCTGTTCCTTTCCAGCCTTCTGCACTGCATAACTCCCCTAAGCTGGAGAAACAACAGTTGCTCAGATGGGTAGAGCATTGCCAACCTCTGCTTTATTGGTTTAATTTGCTGCTATAACAAATTACCACATACGGAGTTTTTAAAATATTCTCTTACAGTTCTGGAGGTCAGAAGTCTCCAATCAAAATGATAGCACCGTTTCTGGAGCCTTCAGTAGAGGATCTGTTTTTTGCTTTTTTCAGCTTCTAGAGGCTGCCTGAAGCTCTGGCCATGTAGCTCAGCTGGTTAGAGCATTGTCCCTACATGCCAAGGTGGTAGACTTGATCCCCAATCAGGGCACATACAAGAATCAACCAATGAATACAGAAATAAGTGGAACAACAAATTGATGTTTCTCTCTCTCTCTCTCTCTCCTTTCCTCTCTCTCTAAAATCAATAAACTTAAAAAAAAAAAAGAAATAGATGCTGCCTGCATTCTTTGGACTATGGCCCCTTCCTCCCATCACTCCAATCTTTTGCTTCTGCTCTCACCTTTCCTGCAAGTCTTCTGACCTCCTGCCTCTCTCTCTTATGTGAACCCCAATGATTGCTCTGTGGACCCGGTGGAACAGAAGGCACCATCACGGGAGCAGACGCCCACCACGGCGAAGACTGAAAGTTTCAGTGCAAGGAGCCTAAGAGCCAGGACGTCTTCCTGGGCTGTTGGCCAAGCTGTACAGGTTTTTGGCCGGATGAATCAACTGCACTTTCAACCAAGTGTGCTGAAAAGGTTGTTCATGCGTTGCTCCAACAGGCTGTCTCTGTCTGTCTTCCAGATGATCTGGAAGACGAAGCTTCCTGGCAGTGAAGGCAAAACCACTGTGGTTGCGGGGATTACAAGCAATGATGTGCATGTTCAGGAGGTTCCCAAACTGAAAGTATGTGCACTTTGTGCGAGCAGTCATGCCCGCAGCCACAGCCTCAAGGGCAAGGGCAAGCATTTTGGGCCAGCTGGCCGTGGATTCCCTCCAGCTATGGCACTGTCTTGCTTTCTGGTCCTCGCAAGGCCGGAGAGGTGTACAGGCTTTTCAGTAAGGCCCCAGGAATCCCTCATAGCCATACCCAACCCTAAGTGCTATCCAAGGACTGCAAGTTCAAGTGTGCCAGAGGCTGAAGGGCCAGCCCAGCTACAAAAACTAACCCCAGATCCCACCTTGCTATTAAAAAGATTTTGGATGCTGGAAAAAAGAATTCTAATGATTACATTGGACCAACTCAGGTAATCCAGGACAATCTCTCCATAGCCGTCTCTTTAACTTACATCTGCAAAGTCTCTCTTGACAGAGGTCTATCCAGAAAAAGCCCAGCCATTGTTAATATAACAAGAGTAGTTTGCGTGACAGCAACGTAACCTGGTAGCCAAGGAGAGTGGACTGGAATGCACATGTGTGAACAATGATGACTTCATTGTACTGGTCAGTGGGGGTGGTAGAGGCTGTTGAGTGAGCATGTGTGCTGTGTGGCCATCACATTCAAAATGACTGAGGGAGTAGAGCAATGAATCTGTATCAAATTTTGCGTTAAGCTTGATCATTCCTTCCTGGAAGCTACTGGGATGATTCAGAAGGCCACAGCTACAGGTAACTGGTTATTAGCAGCTTCCCCATGACAATGTGCCTACTCATGCATCATGTCTCATGCAGAGTTTTTGGGTGAAAACATCACCCAGGTGACTCAGCCCCGCTATAGCCCAGATTTGGCACCCTGCGACTTCTGGCTTTTCCTAAAACTAAAAGCACCTTTGAAAGAGAAGAGATTTCAGACCATTGATGAGATTCAGGAAAACACGCTGGGGCAGCTGATGGCAATTGGGAGAACTGGGTGAGGTCCCAAGGTGCCTACTTTGAAGGGGACTAAGGCACCATTGTCCTATGTATCATGTTTCTTGTATCTTCTTCAGTAAATGCCTCTATTTTTCATATTACATGGCTGGATACCTTCTGGACAGACCTTGTATAAGGTAACATTCACAGATTCTGGGGATTAAGACATGGGTATCTTTGGGGTGGGGGTGGGGCATTTTTCAGACTACCACACCTGGTCAGAAAGGTCACTGGTTACACAGAGATGGAGAAATAGGGGAGGGATTCCAAGAGTTTAGAGTTGGTACTTGAAACCATTTTGGTAGTTTTAGAAAAATACTCAACTATTTGGTGAATGCAGAAGTTGCAACCAAAAAATAATTTCTTGACTGCTAAAGAAACAAATATGTGTTGATACCGTATGTTTCTTCAACAATGAAAATTCTGCTCCTAGTGTAATCACAAAATAAAGCATCCTTTATCTAAAAAATAAAAATAAAATAACATGTTTTTTAAAGTATAATATTCTATTTTATTTATTTATTTTTATTTTTAGACAGAGGGGAAGAGAGGGAGAGAAACATCATTGCATGGTTGTCTCTCACATGTTCCCTACTGGGGACCTGGCCTGCGACCCAGGCATGTGCCCTGACTGGGGAATCGAACCGGTGACCAGTTGGTTCATAGGCTGACACTCAATCTACTGAGCTATACCACCTGGGCTTAAAAGTATAATATTCTGGTCATCTAGGTACACAAAGCTACATACCTGTGGACCTGGCAGCCTTACCAAGTACTTTGTTGAGTCTCCTGTAAGTGACTTTTAGCAGGAATTCAAACTTTTTAAGATAGACTTTGAGAAGCTCCTGCAAGATGTGTAATTAAAGTGTCCTAAATCCATGTCCCCATCTGCATTCTAGAATATGTTATCCCAGTGTAAGTTGTGGTATTTTGTGCTGAGGACATTTTTGAGGGGATCAGTCACTTTCAGTGCTTCCCTCTGGGCTGCATGGTGTCTTGCTGTGTTTTTTTTCCCCCTTGGGGCACTGCCATAACCTTTGCCTTGTTTATTTTTAGCAGAGGAAACTTAGTTTGGACTCCAAAGAAAGGAGAAAACATTGGCTAAATCAGTTTTCAAAATCATCCTGATTGCTCAATTCAATGCTCAGCAATTGTTGTAGGGTAGCTAATAAAAGTTTTCAAACCGCCAGGTCTGAGCCTGACTGATGGTCAAAAGAATTCACCTAATCTTGGGGACCCTGGGACTACTTTCTTTTGTCCGGTGATGGTACGCTCCTAGGCACTCACCTGCCTTTAGGCACAGAGCTTTAAATAAATATCGGAGACTTGGTTTAGAGCCAAAGGACAATATATATTCCCCAAGGACATTTTACTATAATTATGCCTTTTCCTCTTCTTCCCCCACCTCCTCCTCTCCTTCACTCTGAAGTTTTCATTTATCCCCCTGGGATTGTACTTAGTTCGTCAATGCAGTTCCCCTCGATGAAAAATGTCCCAGTCATTTCAAGCCCTGTCAGAAACCTTTGGCTCCGTTACTTCACCGTCCACTTCTGTGTTTTCTGCTTTTCTTTTTAGAGCTTGACTTGACAGCTGGGGAAGAACGTTTTCCTTTCTTTCTGCATCAGGTGAATGGCCATCATTGAAAAGGAGGCCAACCACGTCATGGCTCCTGTCACTGTGTAGGCAAGACCTAAGAAAAGGCCGCTGCCTCCGCTCCATGTCAGAGTGGAAAGAACAACTGATTTTTCTCCTTGGAACCTGGTTACGGGAAAGTCTAAGAAAAGATCTGTTAAGGATCTGTCTTCACATTCTCAGCTCTACCCCTGCATATCCTAAATATACTCAGTTGAACCATATACAATTTCTATTTTTGTAGGTAAAAGCACGGTTGATGATTCAGTTTTGTATGGTCTAATATTTACCAAACAGTACATTGTATCTTACTGGAATGAAATTGGGAAAAAATAAGACTTCCCTGTACGTAGTTGTAACGCACGAAAGAAATTCTGACACAGGTAGATCTGAATGACTTACAGACCAAAAAAAAAAAAAAAAAAAAAAGAACAAATATATTTAAACCCAAGAAAATGAAAAGATTTTAGCAAACCTAAATTTTTGTTTTATGAGACAGGAGACCCAGGGCAGGCGAAAGTCCTTTATAGACTAAGTAAGGTTTGAATTCCTGCCTCGGGGAAAATTCTTCAAGAAGAGGGAAGAACAAAAAATAGTCAGCTACATGGCAAAGCATTTTCAGTGGGCAAACTAAAGGTGGGGCATTTGTCTGGGTTTTAAAAAGACCAGCATCCCTCTCTGCTGGGGAGAAAGAGTTTGAAGTGGGTTTGCTATCGTTAGCATTTTAATGATGTCATTTTGATTATGCATGTGGTTTGGGGTTTTTAAACATCTGGTGCCTTTTGTAAACCAACTAATAAACAAATAAAGGCTTCTCATAGCAACGGCACAGAGCAGCAGCATTTCCCAGCAAAGGTCTTAAAAGGCCTCAAATCCCTTGGCAGCGTGCTATTTATTAAAGCACAAGGAAACTTGTGAGGAAACCAGGTCTCTCTCTTTCACATCAAAATTCCTCATTGCCATCAGGTCCTTGGGTGCCACCTCCACTCATCTGCCTGTTTTCTCAGTCCGACAGCTCAGTGAGAGGATCTTTTCCTCACACAAAGAACATCTTTTCTCTGTTAGAAGTGGTAGGCATTTTCTGCAGCTCAGGGTTAGTTCTCTGTGCGAATCAGCCAGGCCATGAGGCTGGTTGGGTAATACTTACACCAGGGCTCGATTCACCAGGGCTCGATTCAGGGATAGGACTGAAGCTCAAGGCTGAGGTTCTATGTGGAAGAGTTAGATTTGAGACTCATCAGCCTTAAAATATTGTGAATGAAGTCACCCACAGGAGAAATAGAGTGTCTCCTTTGTTTGGAACAAAGACTCCCTTTCTCTTCCCCTCAACCCAAGCTCACTGTCATGTGCTGTGAGGACAGAAGTTCCTGATGGTTGTACCCTCCCCCCAAACCCGTTCCTTGATTGCAACTATAACTGCTTTACTGGCAAGGCCATCACAGACAAAGTCGAGGGGATCAGAAGGTCCAACTCCAGAGACCACTGTCAATAACTTTCAATCTCAGTGTTTTGGGGGATGGGGAATGAGGGGTTGTGAAAATTGTATTTAAAAGATAGTATTCGCCCTCGCTGGTGTGACTCAGTGGATTGAGTGCTGGCCTGCGTACCAAAGGGTTGCCGGTTTGATTCCCAGTCTGGGGCACATGCCTGGGTTGCAGGCCAGGTCCCCAGTAGGGGGCGCTCTAAAGACAACCACACATTGATGTTCCTCTCCCTCTCTTTCTCCCTCCCTTCCCCGCTCTAAAAATAAATAAATAAAATCTTTTAAAAAAAGATAGTATTCTATAGCTTACTCTTTGATCTGTATATATAATACTGCAAAAGAGAGAGCCATTTATGGCTTTCATTTTTATAGACTAGAGGCCCTGCTAAAGGAAAAAACTGAAGGCAAACAGTACTCCTGTAGGTAAGCAAAAGGAGGCAGCAGACTGACAGGTAGATGGTGTCACATCAGTAAGGGTATCTTGGACTGAGGAATGTCCCCACCCCCTGTCAGGATGAAAGTGCCCTCGCTCTCCTGTAGGACAGAAAAGATGGAGCGGGGAACTGCAGTCATTCACTAGCCCCACAAAATTCACATTCACGATCCCCTAGAAGTAAAGAAACAGAGGAGGCATTCGGTGCTAAGGTCCTCTGTCCTGCTGGGCTCCCCAGAGCTACTTCTAACGGTGGCCCTGAGATGCCCCAGGGTTGAAGTCTCAAAGCTGTGGACAAGCCCTGGGAGGGTTGTGCCTCCCAGAAAGTTCTGCCTCGGGGGAAATCAGGAAGACACTCTTAAGTCTGAAGACCAGAGTTAGCGTGAATTGTTTCCATATATAATTTTTTTAAAGATAGTGTTTGGTGTCATTTTGAAGTTAAGTCCTTTTTGTTTTGAAATCAAGAGTTACATTTGTATTTTTGAATTAAGTGGAAAAATTCAGAACTTCGCTGTAAAGCATATGTCTCCGGCTTGGACTGTCCATAATCAAAAGGCACTGGCTCCTGCAAGCCGGCCCACGCCTCCAAGGGGAGGCACCGAGCTCCCTCAGTGCAGAGCTCAGAGGCCCCCCGCAGGCGCTGGGTGAGCGGGGACTGCCCCTGGAGTCCAGGCTCCTTCGGTCTAGGGTGCTTTTGTCTAGAATAAAAAGTTCTACAGTGTCTCTCAGTTTTAGTTCTTTTTAGTCCATACTCCAAATTTACTGCTTGTCAAACCACTCTCCCTTTATTTCCATGGCCCTCTATCTTATCCCATCATACACGTCACGCTTCTCCTCACTGTTTTAGTTATTTGTCTCTAGTTATTTAATCTTTCTTGGGGGACAGAAATAGTCCTTCCCTACTTATCTGCATCTACTTACATGATACTGCTATTAACTGTTAGCCATTTAAAAAGTACACATTTGATTTTATACAAAGTAGGGACAAATGGCTATGGGGTGAAGGAAAGACAGTGTTATCTATGCATTTCTTTACACAGGTAGATTTGATTGAAGAATAGAAAAACACAGGATGAAATAATTCAACACCTAGTACCCAGAGAGACACTGATTTTCCCTCACTGCAAAAAGCAGCAGTATGTAAGGATACTGTAGGTTATGTTGAAACTGTAATTACCAGCAGGCAAGCCTTCAGTGAAATGCTGTATTCGGTTGAGCCGACGGTGCAGCTTTTTGAAGGTGGGAAAGGCAGCCGTCCGCATCCACACAATGAAGTCCTCATTAATGAAGCCGTTGTTTCCCGAATCCTCTCCATCCAGTTCGTAGACAGGCTTCGACCAGTACGGGGGCTTCGCGGTTCCTACGGGAAGAGAATCAAGGATGTGGTGGAGAAAAATCTTCCACCTCCTTCCGTTTTCCTTACAGTGTAGACAATGAAATAACTTTTGGGTTCCTGAGGAGAGAGGAGTAGAAGTCAGACTTTTTAAAAAAGTGTGTGTGTGTGTGTGTGTGTGTGTGTGTGTAAACCGCCAGAGTATGCAGTCATTAAAAAGAACGGTTATAAAGACTAAGGACATGCGGGAGGGGCATGTTGATGATATTTTCACAGGATTAAAAAAAGTAGAATACCAAATTATATGTAGTATTTTATGTGTCCAAAATGAAACACTGAAAAAATAGGTAGAGCAAAACAATAGTGGTTGTATTCTGTGATAGCTTCATAACCTCTGATAGCATCACAACTTCACTAGTAACTTAAAGAGAGGAAATTAAAACAAGACACTGGGTTAATATTTAAAGAGAAAAGAATATCAACCATTGACGAGGCAGTGGAAATGGGAACTCTTGTGTAGGTAGGTGTGTGGACAGGTGTGAGGAATTGGTAATTGAAGGAGGTGGAGCTAAGAGGTTTGCAAGCCTGTTCTTAAGCCAGGAAGCCTGGTGGCCATGAGGGCGGCCGTGAGGGCAGCAGCCACGCTGGCAGCGCCGGCTGAGGACCAGTGCCAGCAGATGGGTCTGTCGAGTTCTCCCTCAGTCTCACGCTGCCCTCCTCACCATGGCGGGTATGTCTGTCTCCCACTCTACAGGAGACTCCCGGGTACAGTGTCTTCCTCATCTTTTTTCCCAACCTGTGCCTGGCACATGGTAGGTATTCAATAAAAGCTTGATCAAGGGATGAGAGATTCCAATCAAAGCTTACAGAAATTAATAGAAACCACACTGACTTTTAAAGAGCTAGTCAACGAGAGGAAATTGGTTAATGAACTGTTCATTTCCATAAAACTGATTTTACTATTTGGAGAATCCAAAATCATAAATAGGGATGCTTTCTCACTTTAGCCAGAGCTCATGACCAAGGCAATGTGTCCTCAGGGGCACCGACACCTGAATGAGCCACGGAGCCTGTTAAGAACGCAGGTCCCAGTATGCCCTCCCTGACTAACTCCTGACTCCACGTGAGCCCATCTCCAAGAGAGTATGCGGGCACGGTCAAGGAGGCAACAACTTCCTTCATTTCCCAAGTTTGGCTGGATCATTTGTAGTCATCCATTCATTCAACAGTAAGCATTTCTTGGTTGCTCACTGGATATCAAGCACCAGGGATAACAAACAACACTAGATCCAACCCCTTTCCTCAAGGAGTGCACACACTGTAGTGGGAATAACAGGTATTCAAACAGATAGTTACAGTAAAATGTGGTAACTCTTATAAGAGAGGGAAGAACAAAGTGCAATGAGAGGTAAGAGAAAGCCAAGGACCCCTTGTGTTACAGGCCTTGGTTATGAGATAAGACAAGAGAATAGAATATTGCCAAGTTCCTTTCAAAAACTGGGAATTGGCTCTTCCCCTAAGCGGCCTGAGGTGACCTCTAAAAATGGTTTGCCATTCACTTGACCCAGAAAACTCCACAAAATCATGCAAATCAAGAGGTTCAAATCTTTGTGTTCATTTTAAAAACACTTGTGAGGCTGCTCTGGCCAACAAGGGCATGCATATCAGAAACGCCAGCAGGTATCTGAAGAACATCACTTCCCAGAAGCCACGTGTGCCGTTCCCTCGTTACAATGCTGGAGCTGTCAGGTGTGCCCAGGCCAAAGAGTGGGGCTGGACGCAGGGTTGGTGGCCCAAAAAGAGTGCTGAACTTTTGCTGGACATACTGAAAAATGCAGAGAGTAATGCTGAACTAAAGGGCTTAGATGCAGATTCTCCAGGCATTGAGCACATCCTGGTGAACAGAGCTCCCAAGAGGTGGCCTAGAACTTACGGAGTTCACGGCGGATTCACCCCCCATGAGCTCTTCCTGCCACACTGAGGTGGTCCTGCTTGAGAAGAGCAGATTGTTTCTAAGCTGGAAAAGGAGGTTGCACAGGAGAAAAACATATCCCAGAAGAAACAAAAACATATGGCTCAGGAGTAAATTGAGCATAAAATAAATGCTAATAAAAGTTAAAAAGAACAAAAACAAAAACTAGGAATTCAATTGTATTTTGGCCATACACTCTATTTTGCCTAAGACAGTTGCGGTTTACGCCTGTTGTCTGTTCTTCCTTATGATTTAGTCCTTACCCCAAACAAATAATGGACATATAATTTTGTCCTTCCAGCTTCCATCCATGGTCTTAGCTATAGTGTGTGAGATACCCATGTGCAGTGAATGGGGTGCTTACTTTAACACGTGGTTAATGAAAGATAAACCAGAGAACTTTTCGGTCAGAGTAACATATCCCTGTGAATCCTGCCAGCTGCCTGACAGTCCAGCCATTTGGGCCATAACCTCTGTCTTGGCCTATAAAATGCATGAAGCTGGCAGGCTGCAAGTCAGAGGGATCACGGGGAACTGTGGGAAATTATAGGTTATGTTATATGTACTTGATATAGTGTAGGAAACAGATGCTGAGTGGTCTTGCTGACAGTAGTTTGAACTGCCTTGCAACATCGGTTTTGTTATTTATTGCATAATGTAAATATGTAACTATTTTATTGTTTGGTATCAGTCTTTTTATTTGCTAGTAAATCCCTTTTTTTAGCTGTAAAGAGCTAAAAAAAATGGAACGTGTATGTTTGATGTAAGATTGAGTACAGTTTCTCAAGAAAGTTAATAAATGTGATACTTGCAAAGTTGGTTGGCATTTACCTGTCACCATGGGAACCATCATTATGTCAATGACCCACATAAAAATCAAGGCACAAATCTGCAGGACATCGGAATCTACTTCAAAAGTTTGTGCTTATTTTTTTTAAAAAAGATTTTATTTATTGTATTTTTAGACAGAGAGGAAGGCAGGGAGAAAGAGAGGGAGGAGAAATATCAATGTGTGGTTGCCTCTTGCACGTCCCCTACTGGGGACACGGCCCGCAACCCAGGCATGTGCCCTGACTGGGGAATCAAACCGGTGACCCTTTGGTTCTCAGGCCCACACTCAATCAACTGAGCCACACCAGCCAGGGCTTGTGCTTATTTTTAAGAGTGCATCCAAAGACACTGCTTTACCTCGTGTAGCTATAGAAGGTCCATTTATATCATTGTGTGGGCATGACTTTTCATTTAGAGCAAATGAGTTTCCTCGTAGTTTCACTTTTTTATTAGAATTTTTTTTTTTGTAATCGAAGGAAACCTTTGATGTGTTGGCTCCATTAGCACAAAAGAATTTTGTAAACAGTTAAATGAGGCCTGTTTTACCTCAGTGTCTTCAGATACTTCGCATAAAAATCAGAGTAAGTTAATTATAATAATGACTTTTTTTTGGTTTGATTCTTCATAGAATAAAATCTCTGCACTATAACAAATATAACTATAAGTTCAGTTTAAAAATTCAACACCAAATGTAAATTTTTTGGTTTTGTAGTGATAACATAAATAAAATTCAGTGGAGCACAGCACCTGAGTAAAGATAATTTTCTTGGTTAGTTGAGAAATTCAAAGAGAAATGTACTTAAAATCATTTGAGGTACATACACAATTCACAATTATACCTTAAAAAGCTATAATATTTTATTAATGAAAATAAGAGCTGTCATGCAAATTTGAATATTTTATGTGTTCACAGTTAGAGAAACAGAACTGCAAAATTTTCCCAATGACATGGATGCTAAATGAAAGAAATGTTTCAGCATGGTAGTAAATGTGACCCTTCTTTCTAAACACCATCCACTAGGATTTTAGAAAAGTCTGAGCCCTTGAAGAGCTAATTTGTATATCAAATGATGCCTCCTACAATGATCACGAACTTTTTTGGTAAATGAGCCATCTAAGTTTTGGTTGACTTTTGTTCAAAATAGTTGAAAAAAATGTTAAAGTATCTGAAATACAGAATGCCAAAAATCTTTAGTCTTTGAAGATTTAGTAAATTACAAAGGAAAAGATATTAAAATTTATCCCTATAAAAGTAAGGAAATAACTTAACATATTACA
This sequence comes from Mormoops blainvillei, assembly GCA_004026545.1. Lineage (NCBI taxonomy): Eukaryota > Metazoa > Chordata > Mammalia > Chiroptera > Mormoopidae > Mormoops > Mormoops blainvillei. Next base: position 121,397 of record PVJD01000746.1, on the reverse strand, counting down.
TAATGAGAGTTTAAAATGTGTCTAAGATTTAAGTTTAAATTATGTAATCGTGCTTTAGGAAATCTCAATGTGTATTTTGATGGGGCGCCTATTTTCCACAAAATAAAATTTTCTTTTCTACCAGAATTAAATGATGTCAACAAGGTCTAAAATCTTGTAGCATCTAAATTTAGTAATACATTCAAAAGAATCATAAATACAAAAAATGTGAGGTCGAAAAGGCCATGAAAATATTTGGGTTATGATACCAGCATATTTCAATACAAAACACTGAAACCGAGAATATCCTCCATTGAGTAAAATTGTCTGTGAACATAATAGGTATCTCAGCGCCTACAGGTATGTTCTCAGTTAAAAAAAATTAGGGTCAAAGGAGAAGAACCAATTAAAAAGCATAAATTACAAATTGATTAACCATAAAAGGCAATTTTAAAAGATTGTAGATAACTTTGTGAAAAATTAAAAAGAATATTTTAATAAAATATTTTTTAAAGAAAGAATTCACTAGACAGATACAGGGGTATGTAATGAAGATAGATATGGCTAAGAAACTGATAAAGTCTGTGATTATGCATCCAGAATTATTGTTTTGCTTATGTTATCTTTTAAAAAAGATTTTTTAAATTTATTTTTAGAGAGAGGGGAAGAGAAGCAGAAAGAGCGGGAGACAAACATCTATTGGTTGCCTCTTGCATGTACCCCCAACTGATGACCTGGCCTGCGACCCAGACAGGTGCCCTGACTGGGAACTGAACCAGTGACCTCTCTGTTTATGGGATGACATTCCAACCCACTGAGCCACACCAGTCAGGGCACTTACACTATCTTTTAATGTTTAGGTAATAAAGTAGTTTTTCTAAAAGTTGATTTAATGTACACTGGCAAGTTCTGATATTTTAAATAGTATCATTTTTAAAGTAGTTTGTAATAGAATTATTTTATAGGTCTACCAAAATGATCATGTCAATTCATTATTCAATAAATACATATTTCAAACAAACATATAACTTTAGTTATTCTAGTACCTCCTTTCATTCTCAAAAGTGCACCAGTTCAGAGCATAAATTACATGGTCACTCTAACTTTCGATGAAGCAACAAGTTTCTTAAGACATTGCTTCTTTACTAATGGCAAACCGGAAGGAAGCGGGGCACTGGCCGTCTCTGGTTTTTGGGTAGGTGTGTGACGGAGGTGCTCATGGGAAGGGGAAGTTAGCACAAGAAGGAAGTCAACAAAGAAGTAAGGATGGAGGGATCATAAATATCTCCTCACACAGAAAAACCAAAGTTTCTATAAAGAAATAAAAAATATTAAGTTAACATTTGGATCTTACCTGCAAATGCACTAGGAAGATTACTGGAATCTGGATTCTGGAACTTGATGAATTTATCTGTCCACCATGTGATTCCACTTGATAACATTGGGACTTTGATATGTATAGATGAATTAAGGTTGTATGAAAGAATAATGGTGTCTGTAAGGAAATTAAAAATTGTGTTAGAGATACAAGCAAGCATTTTTGCCACCTTTTGACATGCAAAACTGGACACGAAAAATAAACCAGGGTTTTAGCAGACTCCACATGCCTTCATGCCATAGAGGCTGGAATTATAATACTATTTTTATTTGAAATTCCTTGCTAAGGCCCCAATTATTGAAAAATACTCTGAAGCTCCATTTAACTCATGTCTGATCTACTTTGAATCTCTGGTGATGAAGAACTTACTTGCAAATGAAATACCATAAGTCAGTGGATAACGGATACAAAATTTTTTAAAAACACTGCCACTCTGCTACAGAGGTGATCTGGCATTTAGGGTTCACACTTATGAAAGGGCACACCACGGAGATGGAAAAACCGCCTACCATTGAATATGCTGTTGGCAATAGCTCCACAAGGACAGATGGGTGTCCCATTGTGGGTCTTTCTGAATGAATCACAGTTTCCAACATCCTGAAAGCAAGACGATACATGATTGAGAAGTACTTTTGGTAAACTCTTTTAGAATGTTGAAAGCGAGAACACTGGTGACGTAAATCAACCCACACTGATTTATTGAAACAGACTAAGATTATGGACTACTAACTGATTTTTCCCAGGCTTCCGGCTCACTTAGACTAGAAATTTTTTGTGTTTTGGAGGTGTGTGTGTGTGTGTAGTTTTTTCTCATTAACAATACATAGCATACCAAATATATCTGCAGGAAGGAACTTTACCTTGCTGGCTGTGTTAAATATCACCTTAAGTCTACAATGGAATGCATTTTGAAACTTGTTTTTATGGAAGTGTAATTTATATTCCAAAAGGTATAAACATCATGAGTCTATAGCTAGATGACTTATCATAGGGAATTCATCTACCTAAAAGCCAGAATATATTTGCAAAAGAATGGTTGCTAAAAATCATTTGTTTATTACTTTCATGTAATAATGTCAGTGTGGAAAAAGGGTTTCCTTCTAGTTTTTCTCGCCAGTGTGCTGAATATCCCCTATCAAGAATAAAATGTTGTAGTCCTGGGTTTGCAAGGGTATTCCAGTAAACCAAGGAGAGCCTAATTCTTAAAGAGAGCTTTTATTCAAGGAGAGCCTAATTTCTTAAAGTTGACTAGATTGACGGTCCTAGTTACAGGAAAGACAGTGCCACATATAACGTGACCCAGACTAAGACAAACCACTCAAAGTTACTCTCAAAGTGGGTGGTGAATTCATCAACTAAAATGGGCAACTTTAAAGATAAATAGATATTTAGCGTGAAGAAATAATACTGCAATCAATGTGTCCATCAACTTTATGAACAGAAGCATAAAATCCTGAATTGTGGTCGAAAGCTACTTAAAGGTTTGCCCTCCTGACATGCTCATTGTTACTAAGATTTGAACAATCCAATATGTATCCAATTTTAATATAAAATGCTGTCAAATAAAAAAATGGCTGGTACATGAAAGGATAATGATTTAATGGGACAAGAGTCCCATTACTGCTCCGAAGAGGGAAAGTGCTCCTGTTTTCAACAGCAGTTACCCTGAATATCCAGCTCCTTCGATTTCGGCAAGAATGAAACGAGCATTTCTGTCCTGTAGAACTACAGCTTTTGAATTCATTTTCCATACCCTCTTTTGGGCTGAAAGATCCATCTGGTTTAAAGAAAAGGAGTAGTGCATGATGCCAAAGTAAAGGAAGCCTCCCTTACCTTTACGTCTCTACCCATCAGTTGGTTATTACTTCTGGACAGAATATATCGATAGAGGTTCTGATGGAAGCCATACAATTTGTAGTACATATAAATGTTACCCTGCAAAGGAGAAAAGTGAACAGTAACAGGGAGTAAGAAAAATAAACTGGGATATTAGTAAACAGGGGCAGAATTTTCAAAATATGAAAACTAATAAAGAAAAAAAATGAGCTGAAAGTTTCTTCATGTCAAATAGAAACCCAAGAAATCATTTTTAAAAATCAGTGCTGGATATAATATTGAATGCCAACTGAAATTGAAAAAAATTAAAATAGAAACATAAAAATCAGTGTTGGAAAATCCTGGTCGATAAAGAATTATTAAAATGACTAAATAACTTATTTTTCGTTTTTATAAGGGCTACGGCACTCTTGCCTTGAAAAAATTTTTTTATTGCTGGGCTTTGTATTCTCAATATATAAAATCTGACTTTACAAATATTGTTATTTCCCAGTAATACTAGAAAAATGTGTTGTCTAGGGCTTGTAGTAGGCGTCGAAGCCACGTGACCTCAAAGCGAACCCACGAGGTGTAATTTAAAGTTGGAGCCACTGCGCACACTTAGGTGCGTGTGCTTGCTGGCTCTTTGTGGCCTAGTTCTCGATGTTTTGGGGGTTTTTTATCCTTAGGATCTGGCACAGTACCTGGCACATAGTACTTACTCAAGGAATGGTGAGCGGCTTGTTATGGAAAAAAAAAGGTGGAATAATTCACTTACCGCAAAGAAGGTGATTTCCACCTTAGCTCTAAGCAGGCTTGTTGCTATGCGAGGCGCGCCTTTCCGTGCGCGCTGCCGGCTGTAATGCTTTTGCCTGCGTGGTCACATACCAAGGCTCTGGAAATTCCCTAGGCAGGCTCGATGCAGATTTTACTAACTGCATATATAATGCAAAAGAAATGGCCGATGTAGCTGCTTATTATTACTGTATAAGCTGCCTCCACAATAATGAGGGCTACATCCAAAAATATACGGCTGCTTACGTTTATTTTAAGGGCCTCCCATTTGTTAGGTGCTCTATTCAGTGCCAGAAATACAAAAGTATTTCTTCGCAATTCCCCGGGTCAATGAATTTTCTTACACTATGCAAAAACAGCACTTGGAAAGGCTTTTGGCCCCACCCTGAAGACCTGTAGGAGGCCGAGCATGGAAAATGGGAGCCCATACCCAGGGCAGGCTGGGAACGAAGGTAATGGTAAGTGTAGCCAGCTACAGAAAACAGCGTAAGCCGGCAAGCTTAGCCACTTGTAAGAGGAAAGCCTTAGGAACGCTGAGAAGGGGAGATGCTGGGCCGTGACAAAGAGGCCGGCTGCAGCCTACTAGACAGAGAGCGGGGATGTGAAAGCGAACAAGCCAGGCATAGCCGGAATGACTGATTACATTTCCTCACCCAGAGAGGAAACTGCTGTTGTTGACCCTTAGCTATAAAAAACATGAAATCCACAGAAAGGAATTTACCACACATTTTCTTGGAAGCTAAATAGAGAACTCTACTTACCCAAAGTTATATATTCATCTAAATGATAAAATAAATAGGCCGAGAACACTCTGCACACCAGGGACAGGAATGATGTTATAACCTTTTTTCAATGATTCTTTGCCCAAGATTTAGTCTAACAAGGCCTCAAAGATTGTCATCTTTGATTACTCCGGGAGGCACACACTTTATCAGGGAGTTTCCTCTATTTCCTCACTTGGGGCAGGATCCCGAGTTAAGGGCCGAGAGTCTCACGTGGAGTCATGACCAAGCACTCGTCTTGTGTGCAAACTGGAGAGCGGAAGGCCTTGTCATTGCCCTAGGCAGTGGGTTGGATTTTTACGGGAAAGCCGTTGCCTGAAAGGAATGGCTTAGCAGCTGGTAACGCTTCATTTGCCTCTAGGGTTTCCAAGAATACAGACAGATGGGAACTGAAGCCCTTTGGATCTTTTTCTTCAAAAATTTAAGTACTCTGAGCCCCCAAGAAGGAACAACCATGCTTGACATATCGATTTCAGTTTTCTGACTTCCAGAACTGTGAGAGAATACATTTCTATTGTTTTAAGCCTCCCCTCCCCCAAATTAAGTGACACTCACTTTTACTTTGGGGGACAGCATGGGGGGCTGAGGAAGGCGGGAAAGGGTGTAGTTATAGAGAACTAGAATCTTGACCTATAATAAAAGAACACATTCGTAAAACTTTCCCCACTGACTTTATATAGATTTCAGTTACAACTCAAGTACAACTCAGTAATTTCCTTATAACTTATATCTGACTTACAAAAATGATTAAAGCTACCTATAATCAATACAGATATATTTAGAATATTACCAACAGCAACATACTTTCTTCTGGGATTAAGGGGGGAAATAAGAAAGAGATAAATAAAATCAAAGCTTCCTAGAGCGTAAGGCTATATAATTTAGCACTTTGTCTTTCCTTCATTCATTTCATATTTTAGCAAACATTTTCTGCACATCTACCACGTGAATACACTGTGCTATGTGCTGTGGAGGAAGTGAAGATTCATATGATCATTCAGTCAACATTAATTGAGCACCTACAGTGTGCCAGGCACTGTCGCAGGTGCTTACAACACAACAGTGAGAGGCCACAAACAATACATGTTTATAATAAGCTGTTGATTTCTACAGCATATTAGAAGGCAGTAAGTACTATGGAAAAATGGAAAACGCAGCAAGGTAACAAGGATTGGGAGTGCGAGGGTGGAACGGATAGACGGGCCGTAGTGTGAGACGGGCTGGCCAGTGTGGGCCTTACTAAGGTGAGAACTGAGCCAAGGCCCGAAGGGGGTAGGGGAGTCAGCCAAGTGGGTGTCAGGCACAGTGCACAGGGCAAGAGTGTGTCCAGCTTGTGTGAGGGATGAGGCGCCAGTGTGGATGGTGTGGGTGTGGGTGGAAGAGCACGGAGTGATCAGGTCAGGGAGGGAATGCGAAACCCGATCACGTAGGGCCTTGTAAAGCCTTGGGCTTTTTCACTTAGCGGAAAGAGGAGCCTTTGCAGGAGTTTTTAAGCAAAGGAATAACATAATCTGACTTATGCTTTAAAAAGCTTACTCTAGTTGCTCCGTTGAGACACTGACATAAGCGGGAAGACCTGTTAGGGGACTATTGCAGAAATTCAGGCGTGAGTGGAATGTGGCGTGGAGCTAGGTAGCAGTGGCGGGAGGGTGGAGAAGTGGGCGGGCTCTGGACATACAGGGTCCGGCACAAATAATGGCCTTTTTTTTACTACAAAATCTTTTATTGCAAAATTATAAGCATGTAATTCTGTAACATAACAATATCACACTCAAGCACTCCATATGACATTTTAGGTGAAATGTTCAAATTAAAACTATAAATTATTACAACCATATTATTACCCCACCAACCACAGTGAGGCAGGCCTCGCTTCTGCCGGACCCTGTATTTTGTAGGTAAACAGGATGGACTGGATGCGAGGTGTTAGAGAACAGAAGGAGTCAAGAATGACTCCTGGGCCTTTGGCCTGGGCCCTGGAAGGATGGAGCTGCTACGAGCTGAGACTGAGACGTCTGTGGGGGGAAGAGGGGTTTTTTTTGCAGGGGAGAAGTGGGTGTCAGGAGTTCAGTTTGGGAAATGTTGAGCTTCATATATCTGTTAGTTATCCAAATTTAGACACCAGCAAGGCAACTGGAAACACAAGTGTGGATAATGGAAGAGAAGTTTGGGCTAGAGATATAAAATCAATGACATTTAAAGCCAGGAGGTTGATGATGTTTCCAAGGAAGTGAGCGCACGGAGAGAGGGGAAGACCGGAGACTAGGACTGAAATTCCGCAGCTCTCAACAGAGTCTGAGGAAAACAGGAGGAACAGCAAAGAAACCACAGAAGGGCAGCCAGAGAGCTAGGAGGAATTCCAAGAAAGCGTGCTATCCTGAAAGCCAGGAGAAGGATGAATGTCTAGGACGAGGGAGTGATCCATCACCTGTGTCCGGTGGGCCGCACAGCACCAAGGGCTCACTGTTGGATTTGTCCGAGACAAAGTCATCAGTAACCTTGCAGTTTCACTGAGCCTTGCTGAAGCTTTCTTACGAATACACTACTGTCTAAGACCTAGCTTCCTTGCTTCTTTTCCCTTCCCTCTCTTCTCCCCTCCCCTTTACAGGAGTCAGAGCTGTGCTGTGGTCTGACAGCTCGCTCAGCCTCCTCCAGCCCCCTCCCCATGTTCCCTTACAAGCAGTTCCCACAATAAATCTCTCGCGTGTCTAATCCTGTCTTGGCATCAGCTTCTCGGAGGACCTGGGCTAACTAACACACGACTTTAATCATCCCAAGAGTAGAGGTTCTCTTACTATTTCTTTGGTATTTCTCACAGTGCCTGACAGCTGGGCCAAGGCTGGCCTTTGGGGTTAGGCAATTGCATATGTAGAATGACTTGGGGGGACCCAAGGAAAGTCCCACTGGGTGTGACCCGTGACACTAACTCACTGTGTGACCTTGGTCAAGTCACTTAACCTCTCAGCCCATTAATTTTCTCACTATAAAATGAGTGGTTAGATTCCATGATCCCTACAATCCCCGATTGTGCTGACACTGGGGTCAAACCTGTTTGATTGATGTTAAGAGTATGTTACAAAGTTGGGTATGTAAAGAATCTGGAAACTTAAAAACAAAGAACGAAAGTCCAAAGGAGAAAGAAGGGAGAAAGAGTCATACATGAACTCAAAACTTTATAAGACCCCCTTACGCCCACCCTGCCTTATTTTTTGTATTTTCAGTTTTGAGAAGCATTTGGTGGAAATCATGAACTTACTGCCACGTGTGAAACAGGAGGAGATCAGCATATAGCCAACTGAAGTCTCTCGGATTTCACTTACTTGCATTGTGTCTGGCAGGTAAAAAGGAATGGAGCAGGTGCATTCTTTGTCAAAATTAATGGGATTTTCCCGCAGTTCTGCACAATTTGCACATATATTTGTGTAATTAATCTGTCAGGTAGGAAAAAGAAAAATTAAGAAGATTTGACTTCAGGTCTTGGTCGGGTAGCTCCATTGCTTAGAGTGTCATCCTGATACACCAAGGTTGTGGGTTCTACTGTATCTTCGGTCAGGGCACATATAAAAATCAACCAATGAATGCCTAAATAAATGGAGCAACAAACTGATGTCTCTTTCTCTCTCTCTGTCTCTCCTCCCTCCTCTTTCTCTCTCTAAAATCAATAAATTAAATTGTTTTAAAAATGAAGAAATTTATTAAAAAAGGGTTGACTTTGGGTGGTGGACACACAATGCAATATAGAGATGATGTATCATAGGACTGGACACTTGAAACCTATATAATCTTACTAACTAGCATCACACCAATAAATTTACTTTAAAGAAAAAGAAATTACATGAGTATATGTCTTAAAATTCAAGCCCTGAGTTCACCAAAACCTTCAAACTGTCTGGGTCAAGGGCATGTTGTCCGGCTATGAATACAGGGGAGCTCACTGAAAGACTAGTGGTTTTGCAGATACCCTGGGGTAGTGGGTCTTTGTGCAGTCTTTCATTTTGGGACCTGCAGCATTTTGCCACTGACCTGGAATTCAATGTTTTTACTGCATATTTACGTAACCTGTTGTGATGGAGCCTTATGCCTGGATCATAAAGAGGTGTCATTAGGAAAGTATTAGTCAATGTCTCATAAGAACTGGGCCTACAGCCTGAGTCTAATCAGCTTTATGGGGAAGTCACTTCACTGTTTTTCCATTTTATTGTATGGAAAATATTTATACTAATGAATTCTTCTACATGGCATATAGAGGAAGTTATTAAAAATGACCAAACATAGAAAAAGAACCATTCCCAAAATGTACGGTTATTGACATGTGCAGAATCATTCTGATTTAAAATGTTGTTATATCTGTTTTTTAAAAGTTGAATTTTGTGGAAATGGTAGAGCGGACGCTATAAAAAAGGGTATTATGTCCCAAATGAGCAAATCCTGTGACCTCTGGCTGAGGGACTCAGTTATGTGAAGGTTGATGACATTTCCAAGGTAGTGAGGAAGGGAGGCTCGGAGAGAGGCCACAGAGGCTGTGCACCTCCCTTATGCTACGGAAACGCTCATCCCAGGTGCCCAGGGGGTGTTGTGGGTGCTGCTGTGAGCTTCTGCTTTTCCCTCAATGTGTCGGAAAGTACTTAGAGGACAACACTGAAGCCCTTCAGAATGTTACCTTCAGAAAGGAAAGGGATCCCAGTGTATCCAGACAAATACTCAACGTATACGATGGAACCAGTCACACCACTGACAAGGCTGTTATCCAAGGACCTATGAATAACATACATTGGACCCCAGGTTGCCCAGTGCCGTCTCGGCATTTCCACATGCAGACACAGGGTTTGCAGCAGTTAGTAAGAACATTTTTACAGACTCAAAATGTTTATGAGGGAGGCCATAACCTGCAAGCCCCCTGGAAAGGACTATTCACCAAGGAGGTGCTCTTGGAATGTAAAGCCAAGTGCCAGTCAAGTAGTCCAGAATGAAAGGTGGCGTCCTGGCCATTACTAGGGACTATACTGTCCAGTCTATTGTGGGTGGACCGAACGACACAAACCCATCCTGGAAATCTATCGGGAGATAGCAGGACTGAAGACAGCTCGAATGACTTTTTATAAGATCAGGTCAAGTGAGGTTTACAGTCTATTTTATTTCTCCCTCATGTGTTCATACGTAAAGGAAAAAATATATTGATACTTAACTCTTTGCTGATGAATCTGCGGTATTTTTAACTATTGTTCCAGTCTTAAACTTTTTAAAAGGAAGATGTTATTTTAGAACTGATAAAGTAATAAAGAACATATTTTGTGGGGCGGAAAAAGGATTATGGGAATGGGGGAGGAGCCAGGAAGCAAGGGAATGACTTTCTCCTTGGTAAATTGCCAATGGGATTCAGGATTCTTTGGGAGAGAAAACTAAAAGACAGAAGGAATTTTAACTCCTTGCAAAGCCACTGGAAGTTTCAAAGACAAATAGGTAAAGTGTTAGAACTAAATTAAAGACTAGCCAAGAGGCTACTTAATTATATTTAGATGCTTATGTTTACTGAAATCATTTTTTTAACAGGCAGCAATGTAATGTGGTATGGAGTGGGGGTCCCCAAAATTAGCAAAGCATATTCCCCACAAACCTGGATTGGGAGAGGGGGGAGTAGACGATATGATGTTTAAGGTACTTTGCGTAACCATGGCAAGTTAATAGCTGTGCTGCCTCCCCAGGCAAAAAGAATATATGACTTTAAGAGCCTACAGTGACTTGTGAGATAGACAGGGAGGCAGATACCCCCGTGTCATGGGGAACTCTTTCCCTGACTAAAGATGGCAGCTGAAAGAAGGTAAAAGATATGGGAGAACTGGCAAAAGCAGCACATCATAGGAGGGGCTGGATATGAGGTCACATATCCTGGAGGAGTTACCTCCAGGCCAAGCATTTAAAATAAGGGTGGGCTAAAAGAGAAGGAAATTGTACCGTGCCGCCTGGTGTAGGAAAGAAGAAGGAGCCATGTGGTCTGTAGTGAGGTATTAGAAGCCATGAGGGAGGAAAGGGTGTAGGAAGAAAACTGACAGAGCTGTCGGGAACCTGCCTAACCAAGCACGGATTTGTGGGAGATTCTTGGGGGCACAGACTGAACTATGACCGGGAACGCAGACTTCTGCTTCTCTGAAGGACATACGGAGAAGCCACTCCCTTGGGATGTGTGTGTCCCTGGATTCCACCATGATCCAGTGTAACATGGCACATGTTTTCCTGAACCATTACATGGAGGCTGAGGACAATGTACCCCAGATCCTGAAGGACAGAATTGCTGCGAGAGGACAGTGGCTCTGAAACCTACGTGTGTACATTCCAGAGAGGATGGAGAATGGTTTGCCTAGCCGGCTTAAGGACAGATAAGTATATGGGGAACTTCTGGGCATGCTTTTGGCATATAGCCTGGTGGGGAGCAGGGGAAGTGCTGGGCCTCGTGGAAGAGCATGTCGCTGAGCAGGAACGCTCTCAGGCCCTCAGAGGCTGGAATCCTGTAAATAAAAACCTGTTTCCTTCAACACTAATTCTTGGGTCATGCATCAAGGCACCACATGGACAAGCCCCAGTTTGTTCAGTCACAGCAAGGTTTGAACTATTATTTTGGAAAATATTGATGCTTTTTCTGTTGGTGAAGCTGCATTCTATTTTTTTAAAAAGCATTAAAGAACAGCACTATTATTGAGATTGAGAGCTAGCACACTGAACTGTGACCGAGGAAACTGAGATTCTAGTTCAGCCAGTCCCTGACCTGAGTTAAATACTTCAGCTCCAGGGCCCACATTCTGTTCATCAGCATCATTTCATCTAGCAATTAATTGGTCTATGAAAGTCTGCGGAAGAAAAGGGGTCACACGCAACGCCCGGCAAGCTCAGGGGAGGCCTGCGTGGCAGTCTTACAAACTCAGAGACCGAACTGCATAGGAGGGTCTGAAATTAAGACTTTCTAAATAAAAGCAGTTCATGACAGGTAGTCATGTCTCAGGCCGGTATCTTTCCCTAGCAAAGACCAGTCTTTACCTTAACTGAACCTGTCCGTTGTCTTTTCGCATCAATAATAACATACCTTTGCAATGTCAAATTTCCTTTTTTCCAGACCCCTCAAAGCACAGGCGCTGCACCACGGAGAGACCAAGGATCCCTGCATTGCTATTATTATCATGCTAATTGCTAACTATTAACTGCCCTGTACTCGCCTATGTACAGATGTGTCTATCAATTTACTTTTTATCCAGTTCCAGAGGTTCCCCCCTACCTTTGCTTTCTCCTCCCTCCCTAATCTGTCACCAGTGGATTTCTTTTAACCCCCTTACCTCCTCTTTTGATCCTAATGTATAAAGTAATGTGCTAAATTGCCATTCTCCAGAGCATTTCTCAGTCTACTGAGATTTTGCTTTCTGGCAATTGTCATCCGTTGCTCAACCAAAAATTCTCTACAGGTTTGAATGTTTCTTACATCAACAGATCATTGTAGTAGTACACATTCTACTCCATAGATTCTGTCAGTGCAGAATTAGAAAAAAAAATGTTTCATGGTCAAACGATTCTTGAGTAAATGATACCTAAGGTGCTTTCTAGCTCCAAAAATTTTATGAGGAAAACATAACTCTTATCTATTGTCTATGTTGGTGCTCAAGTGGCCTTGTAACCCTATAGTTCCAAAATGACAGCAATGATTCTAGTTGGTTCCTCATAGAATTTTGGAGGGGCAGAAATGATCACTCTTGCCCCTCCAAAATTTCCCAAAAAGGGCACTTCCTTGTTGTGCCCCAGAGCTAAGTGAGAAGAGCAAAGCCCACTTAGAACTTTTTTCAACTAAGTCTGTGCTTGGTCACACTGGCCTGGGGTATGCACTTCATCTTATCACCCAATATGATGAAACACTTCCATGTGCAAAAGGGGATCCCGCTCTCTAGGTGGGTTCTGGTTTTCTTGTATAAAAGCAAAGTGTTAGAAATAGTTCTGTTTGAAGTGACTAAAAAAAAAAAAAAAGAAAGAAAGTCAATTGGAAAGCCCCCTTAACATTATGATAAAAGCATTTTGTTGAAAGTTGTTTGCAGAGGGGCCTTAGAGCACCATGGAGTGAGGTCCTTCTCACATGCAGGAGGTGACATCATTCAGAAGCGGCTGCCTCTTCATGGAGGCTGCACGTCACAGCGGGTGGGATGGGCAGGCAGAAGGAAGGAAGCAGGGAGGACATAGGAAGGGGGGCGAGAAACCAGATAGAAAGGGATTGGTGAAGAAGAAAAAGTTAACAGGAGGAGCTGTTTGTGGAAATGAATATTAACCTTGTAAGCCGATTACTTGGTTATCCCCTCCCACAAGGCAAGATTAAATTCTTCCTGCCATTTTGCCTCTGCCACCTGGTGGGGCCTGCTGGTTTACAAGTCACACTGGAGGACTCAAAGGATTTAGGGGCACTTGATTCCTGGAGAGAGAAGACGCTGGCAGCTGGGAGCAGGCAGCAGGAAATACAAGTAGAAAGGCAATAGGAGGAGTAGGGCCTGAACTGATATGCTCCTTTTTGAAGCCCTCACTATTTGCAACAATTCACTCTTTCAGAACGTTTGCGCTCATTACGCACTGGGCAGTGTGGTAGGAAGGGGCCGTGGGCACCGCGAACGTGCCGGCCATGGCCGGGCTCTCTGTCCTTACCACACAGTCTTACCTGCTCTATCGTTATTAGCTCATTGAGGGCCGAAATCAACTTTTACTTCTCTGACTCATCTGCATACCCAACAGAACTCTTAGCACCATCACATAATCACGAATATTAAATCAATGTTGACATACTTGGCCTTCGTAATCCTGGCGGTAGCTATGTGGGGAGGTGGAGCAGGTCAGCTTTCCACAACTGCCTTTGAAGGGAAGGTCACACAGTTTGGGGTGCCTGGTAATCCGGTCAGAGCTGATTTAAATAAGACGTTTGCTTAATTCGCTTGACTGAATATGGCACGGACGAGTTGGCCTTAGACCAGCTCTCCTCCCCTCTCCCCAGACCAGCTTCCGGAGGCGGGGGAAGTCTCATCCTCCAACAGCTGTTAATCATATTGGCTGAAGGCTTGTGATTGAGGTGTATGCCCTTAGCTTCAGCTTTTCTCACTGAGTAGAACTTGTTTTATTTTGTTAAGTGTACTTAAGAGGCCAGAAAGACTTGGGTTCTTGCCTTTCCTAGATTAAAGCGATGATCTCAGAGAGAGTTCACTTGCAAACACATGGTCACTATGAATGAAAGTGGGGTGAAGCTGAAGACCCCTATCTTTGGCTCTTCATTCTTTTTATTAGCATTTTCCATGGGTACCCGGCAGTCATTTGGCCTTGCCTGTCCTCTTCCCACCTGTACCAATTCCCTGCTCAGTCCTCTGCCAGCATAAAAACCTCGGCCTTCCCCAGACCCCTGTAAACAAGCATGCATGGCTGAGCCGACCAATGTGAGAGAGACTGTCCTCAGGAGGGAATGGGGACGAATGAAGCCACCACAGAGAGGTTTCAGTGCCTGCCAGCTGAAACAGGGATGGCCTAGTCTCCTTCAGTTCCCTGTGGAGGGGCTGTGTTCTCAAATGGACCACTTATTTATAATCCCAAAGCAGAAACTTCTTTCAAATCGCATTAAACATGTAAGAGGAGACAGACCTCTATCTCCTTGATGCTCTTTGCAGACAATATAAGGACGATGCCTATGCCAAGGCACAACGCTCCGGTGGCAAAAAAACCAGAGAGGACTTTGGTGGCCGAGAGCTGCAGCCGGTAGGCGGGCAATCGCTGCTGCTTCAAGGCAGTGCTGTCTGGCAACCTGGACCAGCAGCTCTGGGGCGTCCTGTTCATCTCAGTCCTGCAGGTGACCAAGATATCCTTTTAAGTCATTTATAATATTATTACTCGCAGTAATCCCGCATAATGGTAAAATTCACTTAAGAATGTTGTGAACCTCCCTTTGCAGTTTCAGTCCTTCGGCTTCCTGAACTATTTCTTAACCAGACCTGACATTTAGCAGGAGCGCAGCTTTCTTCAATCAGCCACCACGTGGTATATTTTACTTATTGGTTCAAAAAGCTTGTGCTAAATGCCATCGTGAGGAGGACTACTCCGCAGCAGGGTCTGGACAAACCAACATCTGGTGGCACCGGGAAGCAGCTCCAATGGGCTACTTCTACGATGTGGTGACTAATTCAAGGCAAGACCTTCCTGAAGGAGGGAAAGTGAATTTATCTTTAAAAACTTGCCTAAGTCCTTGGAAATTAATACAAATAATAAAAGTTAGGGCTGTCAGCTTTTTTCCAAATGTGGTTATCCCATAACATGAATATAAATTAAGTTGGGAAAATGCTCTCAGATTACAGCTAACTTTTCTATTTGCGATAAATGGAAAAGAGAGACATAAACAAGAATCATAGAATACAGATGTTTAATCTCAACATCCTCCATTTTTTTACTCACGAGAAAGTCTACAGTAAAAAAAAAAAAAAGATTAAAATATCTCTCCTAACCTTTTCCCAACTGTATGCTTTGGAGTAGCCCAAATGAGGCAAAAGAAAGAGAAAGATAACAATGAAGTGTTCAACATTATAATATGGTATTTTTGGTTTTTGTTCTCACATATTAGAAATCTACTAACGTTATTTTCCTTAGGCTGTTAATTATTTCATTTTCTTTAAGATGCATTTAAGATACAGAATTAGGATTTTTAAAAAATTAGGTGAGATTCTAATCCTCCTCTTTTATTTACATTAGGCAGGGAAGCTCTGCTGGGCTGTTGTATTAAGGCAGACAATGGCTTTGGTAAATGTACCTAGTTTAAAAGAATACAAAATAAATGCAGATATTTTTACTAGAAGGTTTCCAATTCAAGGTCACAGCTTCCCACTCTGCAAAATCGGGAAAGAAGCACACCACCGATGGAAAGTTTTCACGATGTCTTTGGAATCTGGCTTGGAGGTAGTGACGAGCGCAGTGTGGCTGTCCGTGTCAGGCAGCCTTGTGTGAGGAGGTGGCAGTGGACACTTCTAGTTTACATCTACTATTTGTTTTGCTAAATAAACATGGTCAAAAGCTTGAGTTTACAAGCCAGTGACAGCCTATAAAATTAGATTATATGGGCAAGGTTGGCCTACAAAATATCAGGTATGTTTGTAATCTAGGTACATGATCCAACATTAGTTGGGATTCTGCTACACAGTTAACTGCCTAGCAAAACGGTCACTACAGTAACAAATCAATAAGAACTGTATGTATTTCTTGGGCTTTTTATAAAATAACAAAACCAAACTAACCAAAATCCCAAACTAAAGGAGGTCCAGAAACAGAGAGAGAGAGAGAGAGGTAGCTAGATTATAAGAATTGGCTCACGTGATTAAGGAAGAGGCTGGCGAGTCCAAAATCTGCTGAGGTGATGTCCCAGTTTGAAGGCCGTCAGCCAGGAAGAGCTGATGTTTCAGTTGGAAGGCAGAATTCTTTCTTACTTGGTGGGGGGATGGGAGAGTGAGGGCTCGGCCTTTGTTCTATTTAGGCCTTCGAGGGACAGGATGAGGCCCACCCGCATTATGGAGGGCAGCCGGCTTCACTAAAGTCCACCAATTTAAATATTAACCTCATCCAAAAGCTTTACTCACATAAACAGCCAAATAATATTTGATCAGCTATCTGGGCGCTCCGTGGCCCAGTCAAGTTGACGCATAAAATTAAGAAAAACATTTCTGGGGCAGCATTCTTGAGAGATAGCCAGATACATATTTCATAAATACTTTTGTATTTATACATTTCTCACTTCTAAATAAACCTATTTCAACCATATAATTATACTTCATATGCTCTGCTTTTCAAATTTCTGAACAGGGTTCTTCGACTTCAGCAACATTGACATTTGGGCCAGACGTTTTTGTTGTGAGGGGCTGTCTGATAGGGTTGTAGAATGTTGAGTAGTATCCCCGGCCTCTACCCACTAAATGGCAGTCATTACCCCCCGCTAGATGCCAGTGGTAGCCCCCTGGGTGTGACAACCAAATATGCCTCCAGGTGTGGAAAATGGCCCCTGGGGGACAAAATCCCCTCTGTTTGAGAACCACTGCTCCAAATTTTTATGGATATGATGATCCGTTAGCAGCTATTGGATTGTATCATTAGAAACATCAGAGAGTGTTTTTTTAAAATAAATTTTAAAAATGATTTTATTTACTTATTTTTAGAGAGAGGGGAAGGGAGAAAGAGAGCAAGAGAAATAATGTGTGGTTGCCTCTAGTGCGCCCCCAAATGGGGACCTGGCCCACAGCCCAGGCATGTGCCTTGACTGGGAATTGAACCAGTGACCCTTTGGTTCACAGGCTGGCACTCAATCCACTGAGCCACACCAGCCAGGGCAGAGTGTTATTTTTTTTAAGTCATTGCTTTCAATTCTCTTTACCCTCTGCGTAGGTAGTTAGCCTCTTCAGGCATTGTCAGTCATTTTGTATACATGGAGTTGCCTCATATTTCACTGCCTTTTCCTATTAACTGCTGGGATGCAAATGCACTAAATATGAGTGTAGAATCAGGAAGTGGTTACATGTGTGTGGTACACTCACACCGACACATACTCATATGCAAACATAATAATCATGATGGTCTCATTTTTTGGTTTTGGTATGTCATAGTGGCTTAGTGGGTTGGTTTGAATTCTGAAATGCACAGACTGCATGCCTCAATTTGCCGATCTGTCCTCTTATACAATCATGCTTGATGTTTTCTTCCAGGTTAATCTAAGACATGTTAATTGACAGGAAGTTAAATGCCTCTATTGGGAAGGCATGTGGTTCACTTTTTTTCCTTACCATCGGCCAAGAACACCTCGCATGTTAGGATTAAAGGGATGAAAATAATAGGGCTAAGTTTAGCCATAGCTGAATAAATTTTCATATTGTGGGGGCTTTTTTCATTTTCCTCTGACTGGTTGGGCCTGAGTCAGGGTCATGCAGAATAGAACTTGCATTTCTTTTCTTGAGTCCCTGCGTGTGGCTTCCAGACAACAGAAGTTGCATCAGCAACAAGTCGCTGGTGTGTGGAAGTGTTTGCTGGAGTTTGATTTGCTAGACTGCCAGCCTCACTTAAAATTTCAGTATTCAAATGTGGAATTTTATATGCCATTAGTGGCATCTATTTGCCTTAAAAAAGAAAAAATTCCCTTATTTGATTTATATGCCTGAATCCCTGAGCTGGCAATCATGGTGTCCAGAAGTGAGTATGGGAAATCTGGGGACTTCTGGTTCTGCTACGTGAAACTACTGTGTTTTCAGAGAGTCTGTTTCAATATCAAAAAATGTGAATATAACATGTTTTCTTCAAGACTATGTCAATGATTAAACATGACAGACTATGTGTAAGTGAAAGCCCTAAACAATGCTTGACACAAATTATTAATCAATAAATATTATTTATTTATTTTAAAGATTTTATTTATTTATTTTTAGAGAGGGGAAAGGAGGGAGAAAGAAACATCAATGTGTTGTTGCCTCTCGAGCGCCCCCTACTGGGGACCTGGCCCACAACCCAGGCCTGTGCCCTGACTGGGAATCAAACCAGCAACCCTTTGGTTCACAGGCTGGTGCTCAATCCACTGAACCACATTGGCCAGGGCAAACATTATTTAAATGAGTAAAAAAGTAAGTGAATTTGAGCAACAAAATAAAAACCAATAGTATTGGGTTATAACCCATAGAACAAACTAAACATTCATGAACCCATACTGATGTAAATAAACCAGTGAACAAAGAAGTAAATGGGGGAGAAGAGACAGCTCTTTCTTACAGAAGAATTCCAATGAATAAAGTTGAAACAATGAGGGAAAGAGAAAAATCACTATGTAATAATGATTTCAGGCAAGAACTACCAATGTTGCTAAAATTAGTAGGCAAAGTATGAGGGAAAACAGGATATTTGTGTAGCCTCAAAGCATTTCTCCCAAGATAGATACTAATTCCAAAGGGAAAAATAGTGACCTCACGGGGGGAAATTCGGTAGACACCGCTCCAACTAGGCGGATAGGGTTGCCATCAGCAGTAATAAGACTGGTCAATACTACATCCCCCTGCTGTGATGCAGCAGAAAAGACATACAAAGTCTGTGGTATTCTGGCTAAAATATGCAGAAAACAACTGACAAACTCAAACTGAGGAACATTCTACAAAATACTGGATCGGTACTCTTCAAGTGTCAAGATCATGAAACAAAGGACAGACTGATGAACAGCCACCGATCGGAGGAAGCGAAGGAGATGTGACAATGACACGCAATGTGAGATCCTTGATTGGATCCTGGAATTTAAATAGAAAATGGACATCAGTGGAAAAACTGGTGAAATCAAATAAAGTCTGTAGTTTCATTAATTGTACTATATTGTACCAAGATTGATTTCTTAGTTTTGATAACTGTACTGTGGTTATACGTGATGTTAACATTGGGAGAAGCATATGGAAGGACATATGGAAATTCTCTATACTAATTTTGTAACTTTTCTGTGTTCGAAATTATTTCAAAATAACAAGTTAAATAATAAAAGAGTAAGACAGCTGTAGTTATAGTGTTGTCTTTTATGTTTATAAAGTGCCACACACACTGCTGCTCTTTCTACCACTGCTACGGCCACCTTCACGCTGGGACCAGGCTTCACGGCTGGCAGATCTGTTCCACAAGTACCATCACATGGAAGCCTCAACAATCCTGCGAAATATCATTCCCATTTTGCAGCTGCTGAAACTGAGGCTCAGAGAGGAAAGCATTCTGCTCTTTCCCTTCTCTTGTGCAGTCACATCAGAGGCCAGTCGGTGAGAGGAAAACAAGCTGGTGATACTTTATTATACAGGGAGTTGGCAAAGGACACATTCATTTTGGTCAAAGGATCCCCCTCAAATATCCCCAGTGCCCCCCTGCTGATGCAGCTAGTGCACGAACACAATAGCTGATATGCACTGAGTGTACGTGCTGTGCCAGAGCCATTAAACAAGATGCAAATCCCACAGTGAGAACTGGAATTCTCATTCGGACACAGGCTTAGAAAAGGCCCAGCTTTAAGGATCCCGACTTGCATAGACTGAGGACTTCCGTTTCCAGAAGTTCAAGAGCCTCCTTTCTTATCTAAATGAGAGAAAAGGAAAAAAAGGTTAAGATCAAGAAAAGATGGTCTTGGTGGACAAATTCAATCATCTGGACTCCCTGGTATTTATGCAGCTGTTATGACCAGAGCCAAGGATGGCCAAAATCCTAACCCATGTTTTACTCAGAATTGGAATATTTACACAAATAAAGGAGGAGGTATTACATAAATCATCAGTTTCACTAAAGTGCCCTTTTGTTTGCAGCCACTCAAAACAAAATCTCATACAAGAAAATCTCATACAAAGATATCCAAAGTGTGCCCAGGTTATACACAATATTCAATATAGGATAACCGATAATAAGAACATCAACATAATAAAAATAGCTATGGGTAACAAGGTGTTTTTCTTGGTTACTATTTCTCCTTATTATTATAATTAGAAAACTAGTGATGGATTACTCAGATTTAACATTAAAACTGAAATAATCAAATATGGCCTCATGTGCTGGACATCAAATTGGTTAAATCAATTTTTAAAAACCAGTCAGTGCCAGGGACAGAGTGCGAGTGCGTGTGTGCGCATGTGCAGGTGGAAACTGAGAAAGGTGTCTTTTAATTTGATCTGATATCTGGTATAATTCAGTGATCGGTTGTAATCGGTTGTGGTCATTCTGGGACTGCTTTCTGTGGTGAATGAATTCATTCGGCGTGGCTGGAGGAGTGACTCCAAGGCTCTCCTCTAGATGTTGCCATGATTCGTTCGGGCGGGCGACTGGCAGCCGAGTCTACTACTGCACGGATCCTTTTCTCTGCAACAGCTATTTGTAAAGAACCTGCTAGACTGAAAAATTAGCCCCATGATAACATGGTTGGTGGCAAACCAATGTTTTCACATTATGATGATAATGAATTACTTTCATAAATATATGAGCTAATGCTGTGCCCACAAAGGAATTCGGTTTTAATCCACTGAAAATGTGAAAAAATTTTCCCTATCCCCCAAAACCAATATAGCCCTCCAAATTAAGTAAGTGGATTTTAAGGGAATGTAGAGGTGTGGCAATGAGGCAACTTTGTGCCCCCACCTCCAAGTACACTTAAAAGGGTGAAAAGCAAAGGTGATCGTGACTCTAAAGCAGGGCACAAGGGAATCTTCTTGTTTCTGAAAGGCACAGTGTAGATATGGTCCCTAGGTGGCAGACGCCATTGGTCATTTAATGAAGAAACAAAGCTGATTCCTACAAAACACATGGAAAGGGGTGGAATTATGTTTAAGGGGCGAGATGGCCTCTATAATTGTTACTTTAGAGTAACTCTCAAAGGCTGTATTACTGTATTTGAACTCAAGTTCAAACTGAAAAAAAAAAGATTAAAGGCAATTGCTGGTTACACGGTACCTCAGGAATGTCCATCATCCTCCTCAACTTCAGATCTCTCCAATTCCAGTCAAAAACCAGAAACTTTAAGGGGTTCAAATTAAGGCCACCTGAAAGAGACAGGGAGCGAGTTACTGCAGTAAAGACCTCATGACATAGCTAATTAAAATGACTTTTTGTTCTCCTGGTTGCTTTTTGCTTCATTTGCTGTCCTCTCCCCCAGTAACTAATCTTTGCTCATTAAACGCTGCCCTTGCCCAACGGAAAACAAATGCAGCCCTTAGATGAGCCTCACTCTCCTTACAATCTCATCGCTGATTCCGAGCAGCACTGCTCTTGTTAAGCTTGTCAGGTGCTCAAGTGCTGGCAGAGAATCAATTCCAAGCCTCCAGGAAGCCCCAGAGGGTGAAGTTTCACTCCTGACAGGGATTTGATAAGGTTCCTGCTGTGTGGGGTAGGGGCCCTTCGAAGGAGCTGAGTCTACCAGAGCCTGCGCGCCTGAGCAGGTGAGTGGGCAGAAGGATGAGGACAGGACTGGGAGGTGAAGTTTAGGCAGAAAAGGAAGTTAAGGTGAACAGGCCCAATGCGAAGGCTGCTGTCCTTTGAGGAGACTGCTAAGTCACTTAAGGACTCCATTCCCACCCTCTTCCTTTCTATCTAGAGAAAATAATGGAATGTGGGCTCCAAGGGACCTCAGGGATTGTCCGAGTCCCAGGAGCCTCAGAGTTGGGCGCAGTTAGCTCTTCTAGCTCCCCATGTTCTTCCCACTGTCCCACGCTGTTCCATGTTTCACGTGGAAACACAACTAAGCCTCCTTTACACAGCTGCAGCACTTCCTTCAACTTTTCTCTGGGATTATTTCAATATTTTTCTCTCTGCCCCAAATAATTTTTCATGTTTCTTATAATTACAATGCTCTCCTACAAAACCCCCTAAAAGATTGAAAATGATAAAGAATGACAGTGGGTTGATAGTCTTCCCTTAAAAATAATTCACTGCTGGTGACAGAGCAAACAGATACCGCCTCTCTAGAAGGCAACTGGGCATCACAGAATAGAAGCTTTAAAAACACTTCCTATTTGATAGAATAATTTTCCTTCTATGGTATATCCCTATAAAAAATCAGAAATTTAAACACAGTTACTCGCAAAGATGATCACTGCCCTATTATTTATAATAGCAAAAAATCAGAAACAATCTAAATATTCTACTGTAATAGAGTTGTTAAAAAACAATCTAACTTGGTTTTAATATACAAAGAACTTCTATAACTCAATAGCAAAAAAACCTGATTTAAAAATGGGCAGAGGAACTGAATAGACATTTTCCCAAAGAAGACATTCAAATGGCCAATAAGAGCAAGAAAGATGCTCAACACCACTAATAATCAGGGAAATGTGAATCAATGCCACAGTGAGACATCACCTCCCACCCGTTAGCCAGAAGACAAAAGATAACAAGTCTTGGCGAGGATGTGGAGGAAAGGAAACCCTAGTGCACTGTTAGTGGGAATGGGAATTACTGCAGCCACTTGGGAAACGGTATGGAAGTTCCTCAAAACACTGGAAAGATTACTGCCATATGATCTGGCCAATACCATTTCTGGGTATACAGCCAAAGGAAATGAAATCACTATCTCAAAAAGATATCTGCACCTCCATGTTCACTGGAGCCTTATTACAATAGCCAAGACATAAAAGCCATCAAACTGTCCATTGGTGAATGAAAGATTTTTAAAAAAGTGACATACATATACAATTGAATATTACTCATCCATAAAAAATAAGGAAATCCTGTCATTTGCAACAACATGGAGGAAACTTAAGGGCATTATACTAAGTGAAATAAATCAGACAGAAAAAAACAAATATCATACGATCTCATTTATAGAGGCGAGTCTATATCTCTCGTGGAGTCTAGAAAAAGTAAACTTACAGATACAGAGACAGATTGGTGGCTGCCAGATGTGAGAACTAGGTGAAGGTGGTCAAAAGACAAAAATTTCCGGGTGTAAGATAAATAAGTTCTGGGATGTACTGTACAGCATGATGGCTATAGTTGACTGCATATTTGAAAGTTGCTAAGAGAGTAGATCTTAACAATTCTCATCACAAGAAAAGAAATGTAACTATGTGAGGTGACCGATATTAACTAAACTTGTTGTGGCAATCATTTTGCAATATATACATATATCGAATCACTATGTTGTACATCTCAGACTAATACAATGTTATATGTTAACTATAGCTCAATAAAATTAGAAAAAAATATAATTTTACAATAGAATATTATATAGCCATTAAAAATAAAAAATAAAACTATTTAATGATAAGGAAAGTCCTCATGAGATATACTATGTGGCAAACGTAGGTCATAAAGTTATGATATATAGTACGAGCTCTACTTATAAAAATATATAAAATGCCTAGGAAAAAGACTAAATGGAAATAAATTCAGTATTAACTAACGAGATTATCTCTAAAGTGAATTATTTTCTTTTCTGTACCTTTTTGCATTTTCAAAGGCTCTTATAGTAAAAAAAAATCCTCTTCATTATTAAATTAAAAACAATACCATTCTGTCTATAATTGTACAGATCTCAATGTCATGAGATATTTCACATCTGGAAACTCTCCTTGATATGATACATATAAACATCTTAAGTCATAAGTAGCTACATACAATGAGTTATATGCCATTTGTCTTGCTTTGTTTGATTTTCAGTTTGTAGAGTGCTAGAATTGTTCTCTTTAAACACTTTGCAAGTAGCCTATCACCTGTGGTTACTATTAGCCCTGGCTGGTATAGCTTAGTGGATTGAGTGTCAGCCTGCGAACCAAAGAGTCGCCAGTTCGATTCCCAGTCAGGGCACATGCCTGGGTTGTGGGCCAGGTCCCCAGTGGTGGGTTGGTAAGAGGCAACTGATGCTTCTCTTGCACATCGATGTTTCTCTCCCTCTCTTTCTCCCTCTTTTCCCCTCTCTCTAAAAATAATAATAAAAAAATAAATAAAAAGAGCTGAATTCTCATACCTATTTAAAAAAATCCAAACTCCTTAGCTTACTGTTGCAGGTCCTTCCTCCACAATCTGACTTTCTTTCCAGTTGAACCACTGCCTAGTACGGCTTATGAAGTCTCTAAGTAAGGAAGACCATCTCCTTTAATACAAATAACAACTAATATTTGTTGCATTCTTAAGATATAACACTCACTGTACTGAGCTCTTCATTGACATTCAATTTTCATAATTATCCTTGGAGAAAGGTACCATTGTTATCTCTGCCATTTGGATAGGGAAACAGGTGTAGAAAGGTTGAATAACTTGCTAAGGTCAAAGAGCCAGTACGGTAGGTTGCTGGACCTAGGACCTAGATCTGGAGGTCTGGGCCCATAATAGGGGCTCTTAAACTCAACACAGTATTGCTTGCTTATCACCTCCTCCGGAAATACACACGGATCTCTGCCTGCCTTCCTCTAATTCCACTGTTCTCTCATTCCTGAATGCTCTTCTCACATCTGCATACTTCAAAAATCCTATTTTAATCCTCCCCATGCTTTAAAGATCAGTTAAAAACTCTTTCCTCTGTAAAGCTTTCCCTGCAGATTCAGGTACCACATCAATCTCTCCCTCATTCCAATTCCTCTAGACTCGGAAGTGCTCTCTTGGTCCTTGGCCATCACTGCCCTGTATCGTCGGTCTAATTCTATGGGTACTCACCCCCTCAGCTGGATCGGCGGCTCCCTGACTGGGAAAGGCTCGGGAGCCAGGAAGGCCTCGCCTGAGTGACTTTGGGAGGGCCACTTAGCCCTTGTGAGCTTTAGTTTTCTCTCGTAAGAAATAAGAATGCCAGACTGCAAGGATGATGTGAGGGCTAAATGAGATCAATATAGGTGTGTCAAGCATACCGCTAAGTACAAATAGGAACCCCAAAAATCTTTGTTTCCCTTCCCCAGCTGGGGCCTCCAGTTTGTTACTTGTAATTGCACAAAGCTCTGTATACGGTGGGTTCATTGGACTCCGCAGAGCTTTTATCTGGAGAGAAACACTACTATACCGGAACACACTGCTGTTGGATATTTTAAAAAACCAAGAATAGCTCCTGTCAGTTATAAAACAATGTTCTATTACTATATTAAATAAGTAATTGACAAGAAATCTTTCATCTGTCTGGCAGGTAACGGGTAATAGGATCATCAGCAGGTTAGCAGGGCAATGTTGTCTGGAATACTTTCTGGGTAAAGCACTAAAAGAAAAATACATTTGAGAGAAGTATTCTAGAATATCAGTATTTCATCCATGGGAACTAACTGCATTTTTGTTTCAACATGTGTCATATACCAGCTCTCAAGTGGAATGGGAGTGCTGGGGAACAAAGGCTCAATTAAGTGAGAGGGAAACACTCAACACATCCAGTGCTACAAATTCCAGAGGAATTAATTGTAGATCCACTAACCTGCTTAAAGCAACTGAAATCTGAACATACTTAGGTGGGGCACATGTATTGCAATTTGCCCCAGTCCTTATCATTCCCTGTTCCATTATACCTGCTGGCTGGCTTTAGAGGCTAAGGGCTGTTTCCAACTCCTGAATTAACACAGAGGTCTGGTTTCACTACATCACACATGTGGTATCCCAAAAGTCACATGGGGGTAAGGCAAACTCCCAGCTCTGAAGAGTATCGCTGCTCTTTTCATACCTTGTTTAACGAGTTCTTTAATCCTCCCTGGAGTTCCTACACCCAGGTGCATGGCACGCTTCTCCAGCAACTTAACCTGCTCCTGGATCTATTCCAAGGTGGAAGAGAATAAAGAGAAGTGTGATATTGAGGCAGACTACCATTTATTCTCATATAAATGTGGTCTTCGTCCACAGTTCCTGACTCACAACTCCCAAAGCCCTTGCAATTTCCTAAGTGTTGAGAGTGATAAAGCTGTCTTTTGTTATTTGAACAAGGTGACTTTTGGAAGCACCTGAGGATGGGGACTGGTTCCAGGAGAACCAACCATGTAATCAGAGGGTTGGAACTTCTAGTCCCACCCCTAACCTCCAGGGAGAGGAGAGGGGCTAAAGGTTAAATCAATTGCCAATGGCCAATGATTTAATCAATCATGCCCATGTATTGAAACCTCCATAAAATACTGGAGAGGAAGGGGTTTGAAGAGCTTCTGGATCTGTGGGCATGTGGAGATAGGGGAGAGTGTTGGGTCTGGAGAGGGCATGGGAGTTCATACCCTTTCCCATCCCTTTCTCTGTGCATCTCTTCCATCTGGCTGTTCCTGAGTTACATGCCTTCGTACCGAACCGGTGATCTAGTAAGTAAAATGTTTTCTGAGTTTTGTGAGCTGCTCTAGCAAATTAATTGAATTCGGAGGAGGGAGTGGTGGGAACCTCTGATTTATAACCAGTTGGTCAGAAGTACAGGTAACAGCCTGGGCTTGTGACTGGTGTGTGAAGTTGGCGGTTCGAGAGGTATATGCAGTCTTGCGGTACTGAACCCTTAACCTGTGAAATCCGATGTATCCCTAGGTAGATAATATCAGAATTGAATTGCATTGTAGGACATCAAGCTAGTGTCCAGGGCATTTCTTGGATGTGTGTGGAAGTACCCCTCCCACATGTTTCAAAGAGTCATTAGAAAGTGCAATCAATCATAGGGCAATTTAGAGCATTTTATCTAAAAGTTAAGAAAGTTAAAAAGCAAATAGGTCTACCCTTGTCTAGGGTCAACTTCTAGGGCAAAGAAGGTTAACATCAAGATAGAAGAAAGCTGGTAAATCTTCAAAGAATCCAGGGGTCAAACCTCGGCTTCTGTAGAGGAATCTTGGAGCATGGAGGGGGAGAGTTGTGACTGCTGGGGGGACAGGTGGGAGTGTGGAGGCAGGAAGGCAGAGAGAACCAGAATCGTTGTTAAGTACGTCATATACGGAGGCACCAAAGAAAATCTTGCCAAGGAGACAAGTAGAGGTTGGAGGGAAAGGCTGAGGTCTAGAAGTGACCCTTAAGGATCACTAACATCTCCCGTCAAGAACCACAGGCCCTTTGCTTACCTTTATGTGTTTTGCAAATAATTTTATAACTTTGCTGTCTCCTCTGAATGATGTCATCGACCTAATGAAAAGAAACAGATTAATCCATATGAATGGTCACTCATTCTGGGCTATGTTGGCAACTTAAGTACTATGTCTTACTTCATTCCAAAGAATGTGTGCATTTATGTATGTATATGTGTGCACATGTGTGTACATAAAACAGTGTGTATACACATCTAAAAATTCTAAGATTTTCAGGTTAGCCATCTATGAAATGAAAGTGGGGCGGCCTCTTCATCAGGCTGTGACTCTCACACTTAAGGCTTCACCTAGTTCCCCTTGATTACTGACACATAAGTCTGCGCTTTACTTGCAAAACAGAATTTCTACATTTCAGGTCCCTGGAAGGGAGTTTATCTTCAAACTCTGCCGTATACTTTTCATACAATGTTTGGTTGTGAGAATGACTGGATTGGGCAAGAAGTCCATTTAGGTTTTTTCTATAAAATAAAAGACACATTCTTCATTTTCACCAATAACTTTATTGATTTGGATATTCTGAGTATGTCATCTGTCTCCTGCTATTGGCTTCAAGTGGGCAGAGCCCAGGGGTGCTGCTCAGCATCTTCCAATGCATAAGACAGCCCCACAGCAAAGAACTATTTGGCCAAAATGTCAATAGCACCAAGGAACTTCACAAATCACTTCTGACACATTCAATCAGTCACAGCACCTTTTCCATACACTGCACAAATCTTTTTGTGTGTGTGTTTCAGTTGTGTTTTTACCTTTCTTGAAATAATAAAGCATAATATGCTGAAATGTTGCATATCTTCTTCCATTTCAATATTAAAATGACTGCACAAAAATTCACCAATTTTGATTTTTAAAAAAATGTTTGCTGATATGACAACTTTCATAATACAATCTAACAAAACTGTTTCAAATGCAGTTAAAGACAAGTAAGCACTGCTAGAGCCATAGTAGGGAAAAAACTAAATGAGCTTCTTGGCCAGCCCGGTAACTTACAGCAGCGGTGGTGCTGGCCTGTGCCCTGTGGAGTCCAAGGGCATGGACAAAAAGTTGTCTGTGGTTGAGGGGGAGCTGGGGATAAGCTGACGTCAAGTAGCAAGAGGGCTCATGTCCTTTGTCAGAGCAGCCCCACTTTTAATTACTTTGCAGAATGAGCTTTTCCATAAAATTTTTTATGTAGAAATGCTTTGGATATAAATGGGTTTAAATAACAAAATCTTTTAGTTGATGACTGGGGCAAGAACCAAAATGGAAAAACTGCTCAAGAGTATTACTTTCTTTTATATATCATTATTATGTTTTGGGAAATTATTGACCAATAGGAATCTGAGTTTGCAAATAGTAAATTGTGTTAAACAAGTTCTGTTGCACTTGATTGTTTACTTATACATACGCTTTCTCCATGGCAAGGTTAAGTAGGAAGACAATTTAGGGGACATATTTAACATAACTCGTGGTTCTCAAGGGAGCAGATATTCTTACAAAAGTTAGAATTATTCACTGTTAGTCTTTATGAATAGGGCTCATTGTGCCTGCTCAAAAATCACCTTTTGCAAATCACCTAACCTAGAAATGGATCATAGTATTTGCTTGGGGACACAGAAAAACACTGAGAATTGGTAAATGAAGTGCGACAACATAGTGCTTTTATGCCCCTCAGAAAGGCATTTATGTACAGAAAACATGCAAGTCAATCTGACAACATGTTTTTAAGAGGACACCTTGAGGCCAGCCTCTTTGCCATTAGTGTTTGAATGTGAAATAAGTTCTGTGGTTGTAGATTTTAAAACACTGAAAAGTCAATGTAAACTCCTATGATCTCAAACACAGCTTCCCAGGGGCAGATTGAGTCTTGAATATCAATTATGTTTAGAACAGAAATAGTTGAAAGATCACTTTTGTGTGTGCCTAATGGGGAAGGAAGGGTTTGAAGGACTATTAGCAAAGCTTTGTAACAACTACTTTTCTAAATTTATGATCAGACTAGTTCATTTAGAAAAACAGGTTCTATATAACTACTGAGTATCTACATTTGCACCTTAGTCTACTTGATAAAGTTCCTCTTTCTTCAGGACTTAAATTTTCCTTTACTTTGTTTTATGTCAAAAGCTGGCACAGAGCCTACCCCTGGGAGAGGGCAAGCCTCAGGAAATCCCCTCTTATTCTGATGGCTCTTCTCTGAAGGCTGAGTGTTAACTCAGACCCAGTAGAAGCCTTTTTGTATATTCCACAGTAACTACAGTAAATGAAAAAGGTACGTGAAAGCACTTAGTAAAGCACTGACAAATTATCTTTAAAACATAATTTTTACATTTAAATTTTGTTCCACTTGGAATTTATCTTAGTATAAGTAGTGAGATATGAATCCAACTCTGTTTTTCCAGATGGCTACCTACTTGTTCCAACACCATTTACTAAATAATCCATCTTTCCTTACTGATTTGTCACCTTTGCCTATGCTGCATTTTCATATGTATTTGGGCCTATTTCTGAACTTTCAGTTCTGTTCCACTGATCTGTCTGTCATGCATGTGCTAGTCCCATACTGTTTTAATTATTGAGACTTTGCAATATGTTTTCTTTTTTAAAAATCTGATATTATAGACATAGTATCAGCTCATAGTACCTTTTTCTGAATTTTCCTGAAGATCTATTTCTTCTCATATGAATTTAGGATCAGTTTAGTATAAAAACAATTCTTTTGGAGTTTCTTTGGGAATCTGTGAAACTCGTAGGTTATTCTAGGTAAAACAGAATCTTTACAACATTGAGTCTGATTATTTAAGGATCTAGTATGCTTTTTTGTACAATCAAGGTCTTTTGCATTGCTTGTACAGTATTTTCTATATACAGGTTTTGGTAAGTTTATTTCTTGGTGTTCTTTCTTTTCTTATTTTAACTTAGCTCTTTCTTCTATTTTTTCTTCTAGTTGGTTATTGCGCCTATTACCTCCCTGTTTTCACCCCTGCCCTCTACAATGTGTGTTCCCCACACAGCAGCCACAGTGATTCTTCAGAAGGATTATTCAGATCATTCTAACTGTCCCTTCTGCCCCGAGAGCTCCTAGATATCTGCTTGGCTTTCTCCTTCACTTTGTTCAAGTCTCTGCTCAAATGTCATCTCCTTGGAGAAGCTTTCTGGGACCACTCTTTTAAAAGAAGCCCCCATTTACTTCTATCCCTTTGCCGTGCTGTATTTTTTCTTAT
This sequence comes from Mormoops blainvillei, assembly GCA_004026545.1. NCBI lineage: Eukaryota > Metazoa > Chordata > Mammalia > Chiroptera > Mormoopidae > Mormoops > Mormoops blainvillei. The sequence continues at coordinate 90,931 of PVJD01000746.1, read as the reverse complement.
ATAATTTATCACTACCTGACATTATAATGTATCCTGATTGTTTATAGTTTGTGTCCCTCACGGAAAGTTCTGTGAGAGAGGGGACTCTGTTTGGTTCATGCGATGTAGTCCCATCTCCAGTATAGAGAATGTATCAATTTGGCACATATCAGTTATTCAGAAAGCATTTATGAAATAATAGGTGAAGCTTCCAACCTAATGAGCTCCAGGGCTCGGACGGCAGAGCTGCAGATGATCAGCATTAGGACTGATTTCTTCTCAGTATGGTTCTTCCGAAGTTTTGCCCACTTAGGGCAGACTGAAAAAAAGACGATCAGAAAAATATTATTCTAAATATGGCAAAATAGGGCCCCCAAAGTTGAGTGTTCTCCAATTACTTCTTTGTTAGTGTTGAAGTAAAATAAAATACAATGAGCACGGTTTAGATTCTATTCTCTGGTTATTGTAGGTATTAGACCAAAATGAAATGTCATTAACTTACAACACAAAACATATATTATGCCAGGTAGCTAAATGTGACTAGTTTCAGAACTAAGTAAAAAAGTTTGGAATGATGCATTTGCAATATTTTAATCTATTTAATGCTTGAAGGCAAGGTTGACTAGGAAAAGAAATCTGATTTAATAATGTTAACTTTTAAAGGGACATTGAGAATAAAACATAAAAGGAAAATGACATTAAAATAATAGCAAACATTTGTTAAACGGTGACATTGTGCTAGGTACTTTACATGCATTCTCTTGTTTGATTCTAACTCAGTGAGGTTGATTTGATTATCTATATTTACATTTGCTGAGTTTGAGGCTGAGAAAGGTTTATGAACTCAAGCTGGGTGTCATCAGAACTGATTAGAGTTTGAAAGAAGAATGCTAAATCTCTACATATAAACTATTTCTTTGTTGGTTACAAATAAATGACTAGCTCGTGTGAATAATCTAGTTATTACTGACTATGACACAACACATATTGAAAAGATCAAATTAGACTGACTGTGTAATACCCAAGGTCTGAGTCCTACAGATGTGAACAGAATTTCAGAATCTCCCAGCTAGAACAGGGGTCAGACAGTCCACTTCCTGATCTTTCAGATAAAAAAATCAAGTCCCAGAGAGTACTTAGTGACTTGTCCCAGGTCAAACAGAAAATTAGTGGGGACCTGAGACTAGAAGACTGGTTAATATCTAAATTCCTAGACCAATACTTCGAATGGGTTATGAAACACAATGAGACCAAATCCCAAATTACCAAAGCCAGAGCAAAACAAAGATAAACTTACATAAATAAAAATTAATATCAAGAGGGACTTAAAAAACCCTCCATTTAAAATCTATTTAAGGGGGAAGGACTTTTTTTAAAAAAGGTGGAAACTTTTTATTTTAAATGTAGTTTTGAATGTTTTTATTTTAAAGAGACTGAATTTATGTTTTAATGTAATAACAACTTGGTGAATAATTTTTTTAAATGTGCGTTTACTTACTTTCCTTTAGGTATGATGAAAGACTATGAGTCAAATCATTGGCCTTGAGGAAACAGGAGTCTAGAAATATGAGAAACATGTTTTGTAGAGAATTTTGCAAACACACCCATAATAAAAACAGATTAAATGTGAATAGTGCTTTCTTGGGCAAGGTTGTAAAACATTAGTGATTTGGGGGCTCGTTATATATTTCAAAGTGTTGTCTAGTATTTAAAACAACAGCAGCAGCAACAGCAAGTGAACTTTAACTATTCCCAGTTTCTTAGAGTAGTGAGATAAAAGCTATTGTATTATTCAATGGATTAACGAAGCATCTTTATTTTTCAATTCCACAGAACAGACAATATACAAAGGAAAACCTGAAACAGTTAACATCTGTGTAGAGGTGTTCAAACTCACTAGTCATCATATGCATGCAAATTAATACAAGATGAGATAACGTCCACACACACATTAGAAGGGCAACTGTTAGATGTAAAATACCAAGTGTTGTCTAGAATGTAGGGTGATGGAGGTTCTCATGAACTGTAGGTAAAGGTGTAAACAGGTATAGCTATTCCGGAAAATAGTAAAAATAGGATGTATACCATCTTATGACCCCATGATTACATTTCTGAGTAAATAATGGAAAGAAGTTCTTGTGTGGTCTGTAAAGAGGCACACACAGGTACAATGACCCCAGCATTATCTGTGGTAGCGGGAACTGGAAGCAGCCCAGGCATCTGTATCCGAGAACACGGATGAGTAACAGGTGATACATGACGTTGCTGGAATACCATGTAGCATTTAGAAGCACTCAGCTAGATGCACACAAAGCCATATAGGCACATATCAAAAAAGTGTTAAGTCAGGAAGACACGGAATGAGTGATTCAGTACATCAATCAGATAAATTGTAAAAGATACACACATACGGCAACATGACATATTTTACAAAGACATATACATTTAAAAACATCAACACAGAGTAAATGCCTATAGGAAAAGGAAATTGGAGTGTGCGTTAGGGAAGGGTGGAAATAATACATCCAAACACAACATAACACCACAATAAAAGACAATGTAGCACTAAACAGGGGACTTGCTCAACCAATAGCAATCACGGTCTAGCAATTATGTAGTATTATTAACTGTAACTGAGATGCATAAAAAAGCAGCGTCGTGTTTGTTGTTCTAATTCTTACTACAGGGAAAAGTTTGTCTATAAACACAGCAGAGTGCTAGGGAGTAAATTATTACTAAATTCAAATGATATTTATTTGTAACCTAGCATTTATAACTATTATGTGAGTAACGAACTTCAAAGGTGTTGCCTCCTGTACTGTTGTAGAGCCTTCAGCGATCTTTAAAACTGTGTTTTCCCAAGCCCGGATATGATGAGATTCACCTGGAGAGCTTTACAAATGATATGGGTTCCTGGGATGGACTCCCTTTTTCATGGTGATTCGGAATTCCTTGGGGGCGAGCCTGGGAGTTTGCTTTTTAAGTTGCTGGGTGGTTCAAGTGCAGCTAGCCCATGGCCTTTTAGTTCTGATCTAAACCACAATGCAGCTCTCAGGAGGACAAGCAAGGTTCGCTCCAAGTGACTCCTGCCTTGAAACTCTAATTAAGTGCCCATGTGTATGACATTAACAATGTACAGTGCACTATATTAATTGAAAAGACATGTTCCTGCCCTACAGACACAAACAACCTCAAATCAAAACCAAGTTACACACTTGGCAAACTAAACAGAAAAAATACCTTATTATTTTTAGCCCCCTTATAGTTATGCCCCATCCTGAGCCTGCTCCAAATAGCACAGGGCGTGTCCCTCCTCTCACCTGACATCGACTTCCTCTCTGTCCTTGGTGCCATCAGTGCCGTGATGGACCTTTTCTCTAAAACCTTCCTACGATGCCTTCAATCACTGTGAATCGGAACAGCCTAATGTCTTAACTGAACATGAAAACCTGTTCTTTTGGGCTGTAACTGTATTTGAGACATGTTTACCATTTTTTTTCTTCCTCCCTAAACCAACACATGACCGACCACACATTCTTGCTAAGTTTACCATTGTATTACTAAACTCTAATTCAGCAATAATATAATGTAAACTCACTATGGAACTCTAATGATTCCTTAAAGGTATCTTCTGACCTTCAACTCTCTACAGTTCTAGTAAATTAAGATTTATGATGTTCCATGAGGTTACAGAGTTGCAGTGTTTCCATTATCTCACAAGTCCTTCCAAAGTTGGAGGTTTACCCTAACAAAAAACTAGAAAGAAAAAATGACCACTGAGTCACAGCAAAACCAAACTCTCAGTTAAACCCTGCACGGAGGCTTCCATATGCCACTTGCTTCCCGAGAAAGGGCGGCCAGGGCCTCGCTCTCCTCCGGAGGAACTGCTGTGCTGGGAAGGGTGCTTTCTAACTGCTGTTGGAGCCCTCTGGGCTCAGTAAGTCAAACACTCCAGATCTCACTCACGTGGAAATGCACTCCGTCAATTCCCTAAAGGCTGTCCCTTTTAGAAAGGAAACAGACAGGGCACTCATGTCTCCAAACCAATGTGCATTTTATAAAAAAGTGTTATCGCGAAGGAATTATAAAAATTCAGGGAACGGGCTGTTTTTCAGCTTCTCAAGCCTCTAGAAAGCATAAACTTGAAATGGAAAAAGGAAATCAAACGACCCTTGACTTTTTCCAAAAGCAGTATTAGATATCCCTCATAGTCCATAAATAGCTCATCTTAGGCATGGCACCCAAACTGTTTGTGGTTTGAGTTTATGGCATCTCCTCAATCTCTGTCCAAGAGTTACAGGATGTTCATAAATTTGAAAAGAATTAAAATAAGTTGTTTTAAGAATTTTGCAATATCTTTTAACTTAATTATAAAACTTTAAGACAGGAGATTTCAAACAATACTAGACTGAAGAATCACCTCAGGTGAGGTGTTGGCCTTGCTAAAAATGTGGAATTTTGTCCCTATCTTTAAGTACTTTGCTTGAAAAACTTTGGGCTGGGAGTCAAAAACTATCCTAAAACAAAAGCACAATTAGAAATCCATGATAAGAGCAACAACTAAGCTGCTTATTAAAGCTAACATTCTTATCTATAAAGAATGAATAAATTCATGTTTCATATCTATACTTTTAAATGTGTGGTTTGACTTTATTTTTGTTTAATATCTATCCTCCTTAGGGATTCTTACTCCTTGAAGAATCTGCTAAAACAATGTACGCCCTCAAATTAGCGTTTTGAATAAAAATACAATTAAAATCTTTCTATTTGATTAAACAAACATCATTTAGCATCTTAGTAAAGAAATCATCCAAGAATTAAAACTACGAGGCTGAGGAAAGGAGTATTAGCATGGGAAATATATAGGGTCTGGCACAAATAACGCTTTTTTATTACGAAATCATAAGCATATAATTCTGTAGCATAACAATATCACACTCAAGCACACCATATGACATTTTAGGTGAAATGTTCAAATTAAAACTATAAATTATTACACCTATATTATTACTCTACCAACCACACTCAAGCAGGCCTCACTTCTGTTGGACCCTGTATATTAATGTCTGGCTGAGATGCCCTGCCATAACATAGTGTAAAGATGAATCTGTTTTGCTCCTCTTCATCAGGAAAATTGCTAGCAATTAACAGTGGGTCCTTCTGAATGACTAACCTCAGAATAGTAAGAAAAAAAAGAAGAACCCATCCGCCCGAAAACCCAAGAAGCCTGGCTGTACCTGGTAGCTTAAGTTCTTCTAATTCAATCACTGAGCGACTGCTGCTGTAATAGTCCTTCATTAGTTTCTGCAGGTCTTCAGGTGTTCCTGGTTTTGGCTCTGATTTTGCGAGAATGTCAGTAATTTTCTTCTAAGACACAAGAAGAAAGAAAAGGAGGGAGGAAAGATTTTAGAATGGCATTTGGCTTAGGAGAGATTTATTCCTCTGGCATTTAAACTGCACGTAGTTTTTGGTGATGGTTGAGGATGAATGTGAATAAACACATTTGAGAAAACTGAAGAGGTATTTCTTGGACATTACTGCCTTGAGAAATGAATGGATGATCTCAAAGACTCCTTGTAACTCTTAGTTACAAAGACTTCTAGGAGAACTGACATTTTTATAGGAGTCTGCAAAATAGGGTATTATTTTCTGTTAAAAGTCAAGAAATCTTATTGCTGTGGAACCCCTCTTCAAGCCTGGGAGAGCGGAATTTTGAGAATTTCTTGCCTAACCTGGTTTCGTAGGCACTGACTTTCAGTTTGGATTTCTAGGGTCAAAGTAAAAGCTACAGGAGCCATCGGAGCCTCAGACCCATTGAAAAGGGGGACTTTTAGACCCTCAATTCTCAAGTCTTGGGAGACGGTCTTAAAGTGGCCCTTGGGAAACCAGAACAGGAAATGTCCAACATCTATTTTGATCAGGGCTCATTTGCGCAGCACTTACTGAATGCCTGCAATGTGCTACGAACACAAAACCTTTCATCATAAACTTCCCTTCTCATTTCCTTCTAATGTTTCACCAAAGATCTAGAAAGAGCCCCCAGCTTTTTTTCCTCCTTCCACAATATCCTCATTTTTACACCACTGCCAAGAATGGTCAAAGTCCTGTCAAATGAAGTAACTTTTAAAAAGATGTCATCAGTGGGCACATATTCGCATGACCTCATCCAAGGCTAAACTACCTAGCTAGAGCTCTGACCTTAAGCCATCAAGAACTTAACACTCCTGAAGGCCATTAATGCACAAACTATCAAAGAGAAGTTAAAGTTACTTTAAGGACTTGCCAAACCTCAGCCAGTTTGGCATCTCCTATCTTCCTATTTGGCCATTTGCAAGCAAAGAAAACATATGCACACACACTACAGTTTTCTAAAAGCTTGCTGTTAAGTAATTGGTTTGAGTCCATCTTCTTTCCTCTAATCTCAATCATACTTCCTCTGCTGACTTCAGCAGTAGACCCTTCTTGGCAGGGAGAGAATTACACTCCTGTTTTCACAACTGTGGTGGAAGGTCAAAGCTAACCACACTTTCTCCAAGTCTGAGCCATAAGAAAGTTTGTATAGGAGCAACAGAGTTCTCCTTCCATATGCTCACAGGCAAGTATTAACATGAAAGCGGGTCCTTTTGCTTTAAATTATGGCTCCAAATGAGAGTCAGAAATGCCTTATACTACCTTCATCTGCTTATTATTTTCTCTGTTAATGCTCTAAGATAAAGGGTTTTAGAAACTGAAATGGCTAAGAAAAGGAGGTTGGTATACTTCTTTCCTCAGACAGAGTCAGAGGGGCCGGAGGGCAGGATAGCTCTGGGCCCCTTCTAGAATTAGAAACCCATGTCTGACTGCTAACCGCAGCAAAAACACAGGGTGGGTAAGAAAGATGTTTAGTGCTCCGCAAAACTGAAATAGGAATCAGAAGGATTTATTTTTAACTCCAAAAGAAACACTTATTACAAGTGACCTTAGGAAAGTCACCAAACCTCACCGAATCTGACAATTTTTGCTTCTCTAAAGTGATGATTACAATAATTGTCTCATCAAAGTACATTATACATAAAGGCAATGTGAACCATGTAGGGCCACACTGTTGTAAGGAGTTATTAATATTACCTTTTTCCTCTTCCTGGTCTTGGCGGCATCTTCATTTGTTTCCTTTGGTTGTACCAAGAAACATTCCTTAGGCTATAAAAAATACAAATGAGAAAACTTTTCTCTTAGCATGATGAGGTGTCAACTAATCGTACCAATCCCAAAGTACCTACTGCTGTAAATATATTCTTCAGGGTATCTTGGAAATATTCTACAGATAGAGGGATGAGGGGAGATCCACTGTGCTATTACACAGACCGGAAAATCTTTGAACAAAGGTCAGAATGTGTGAATGCACATGTGTGTTTGGGGTGGTAGTGCAGGGTCTTAAAGATTAAAGACAACGGCCAGGTTTGTAAATACAGGCAGGTATAGATGTGATTAAAATGAAGATGTAGTAAGAAAGTTTAACTGGTTAGACTGGCGTTTTCCATGAGCTGTCAGTGTGTGAGCCTGTATTTTCAAGTCACTGGTTTATTATTTTGTTTATTATTTTGTTATTCTTTCCTTTTCTCAATAAGCATAGAAAATCTAAAATCTGAATATATTTACTGATATTTTTATAAAACCTGCAACAAATGTCTTATCTATCTACAGTGACTACAAAATGAATGTTTCTACTGATGGTCTGAGAAATCTCGGCCCCACGGCATCTTGAATAATCAATTTTGCCTGTTGCCTTGACTGCTGAGTGAGTACCCTATACAGTTTAGTGCTATTTTCACCCGTCTTTTTTTTTTTTTAATGTAGAAAAACAGGAAATCTGGACTAAGGCTTCGATTTATAAAATAGAATGCCTCAGATTCCATATTTATTAATCATAGGCAGGAATATAAAATGTTTCCTGTGCTGGATCTTTTATGCAACATTTTCAAACAAGTTGCCAAGTAAGATATAAAATGTAAGTGAAAACTTATTCTGAATTTTTCTTTAAGTTTCCATTCCAACTAGAGAGTACTCAGTTTAAGGTGGTAAGCTACCAGCTAAAGCAATCTTGTCTCCACTGGCTCTGTTTAAAATGATTACAGACGAAGCTTTCTACTGAAGTTTGCAGACAGTCTGCAGATTAAGAATGCCTACGGCCTGATGCCAGAGGGAGATATATAATGCCACATAATTTCTTCAAGACATGGGGCCAGGATCCGCAGTTTCTAGATTCTGTTTCAGTTAGTAGAGTAGATTCAAAAGGCTCAAAATTAAAGTAACATGGAATCTTGAAATTTTAGCTTCTTCTCAGTTAAAACAAAAAACCTGCAGAAAGCAATTGCATCATAGGTAAAGAATAAAAAGATACTATGACCTCTCTTACTTAGAAAGTTAAGCTGTCTTGTGGATGCAGCAGATACATGCCAATTAGAAACTGGGCCAAGGCCACTAATATGTCACAGAAGCTGCCAGATGGTCCTAAGAGTCCAATTACACACCAGGCCAACATTCAGCTCATGCTCCTAAGGCAAAGGCCTGGATATGATTAGCAGATCCCTCAAGGCCTACTGCAGTATCTTGTCACCAATATCAAGGTGTTTGGGAAGCAGATGTAGGTAGAAACTTGTTCCATTTTCTTAGTTAGCAAATGGGGGTGCTCTTTAAGTTATGTTCAATGTGCTGGGTTGTATTTATGCTAGGTTTACAAAGCTAATCAACTCAACATGACACAAATCTGGAAATGAACTTGGTTATAAGGAAGAAAACCAAGGATTCTGGAAGAAAAATAAAAATGTAATTCTGAATCACGCATGGGAAAAAACAAACATGTTAGATGAATTTCTCTAGTCAAGATACAGAATCAAGGTGCATGTTAGGTTCAAATTCTTAGATCACCCTAAAGAAAATGCAGTGTAATATATGTTTTCTGGGAGCAGTTACCTGAGCCAGTGGAGGTTAGAGTGCTAATGAAGAAGCCATATTTATTGGGTCAGTCTCCACAATGGTGAGAGGGCTTTATGAGAAAATACAGATCCACAGTGTTGAACATTTCTAAACTCAGCTGTCTTATGAATGCTGACATTTACCCTTAGAGAGACTAGGTAAGAAGATATGGAAGATGCAGGCCAGGCTAACCATTTAGGACACCAATTCCAACAGTATATGTTTTTGATGGTTGATTAAGTAACGTCATTATATGAAATGTAATGATTTTCAATATGTAGCAAAATATGTAGTTTGTTTAAAAAATTTTTTTTGTAATCTCTGTTGTATTTTTTTCCATCACTAGTCAATCCCCTTATACCCCACTCCCCCCAGCAATCACCACACTGTTGTCCATGAGTCCTTGTTCCTTTTTGATCAATCTCTCCATCCCCTCACCTCTCAGACCCCACTAGCTGTCATCCCGCTCTCCATCTGAGTCGGTCCCCATTTTCCTTGTTAGTTCAGATGGTTCATTAGATTCTACACATGAGTGAAATCATATGGTATTTGTCTTTCTTCGACTAGCTTATTTCACTTAGCATAATGTTGGCATCCACGCTGTTGCAAACAGTAAAATTTTCTTTTTCTTTTTTTTTTTTTTAATGGTCGAGTAGTATTGCATTGTGTGAATGTCCCATAGTTGTTTTATCCACTTATCTACTGATGGACATTTGGGCTGCTTTCCTATCTCGGTGATTGTAAATAATGCTCCAATGAACATAGGGGAGCTTATGTTCTTTCAAATTAGTGTTTTGGGTTCCTTTGGATATATTCCCAGCAGTGGGATCACTGGGTCAAAAGGCAGACCCATTTTTAATTTTTTGTGGCATCTCCATACTGCTTTCCACAGTGGCTGCACAATCCACATTCCCACCAACAATACAAAAGTGTTCCCCTTTCTCCACATCTTCACCAGCACTTGTAGTTTTTCGATTTATTGATGATAGCCATTCTGACAGGTGTGAGATGATATCTCACTGTGGTTTTATTTTGCATTTCTCTGATGATTAGTGATGTCGAACATCTTTTCACATGTCTATTGGCCATTTGTATGTCCTTCTTGGAGAAGTGTCTATTCGGGTCCTTTGCCCATTTTTTAATTGACTATTTTTTAATTGTTTGGTTTTTTGGTGTTGAGTTTTGTAAGTTCTTTACAAATTTTGAATAGTAACACTTTTATCAGATGTATCAGGAATATGTTTTCCCATTCTTGGGTTTTCTTTTTATTTTATTGATGATTTCCTCTGCTGTGTAAAAATGTTTTAGTTTGGTATATTCCCATTAATTTATTTTTTGTTTTGTGTCCCTTGCCTGAGGAGATATATCCCATAAAAAATTGCTACGAGAAATGTCCAAGATATTGATACCTATGTTTTCTTCTATGATTTTTATGGTTTTGGGTCTAGCATTTAAGTCTTTTATCCATTTTGAATTTATTCTTGTGTGTGGTGTAAGAAGGTGGTCTACTTTCATTTTTTCTGCATGTATGTGTCCAATTTTCCCAACACCATGTATTCAATAAACTGTCTTTAGCCCATTGTATGTATTTGCTTCCTCTGTTGAACATTAATTGACTATAAAGAGTGGGTTTATTTCTGGGCTCTCTATTCTGTTCCATTGATCTATGTGTTGTTTTCATGCCAGGACCATGCTATTTTGATTACTATGGCTTTATAGTATAGTTTGATATTAGGTAGGGTGATTCCTCCAACTTTGTTCTTTCTTAGAATTGCTATTATTATTTGAGGGTCTTTTGTGGTTCCATATAAATTTTTGAAATATTTGTTCTAGTTCTGTGAAATATATCACTGGAATCTTGATAGGAATTGCACTGAATCTACAGATTGCTTTGGGAAGTATGGACATTTTAATGATGTCAATTTTTCCCATACATGACCATGGTATGTGCTTCCACTTATTTGTATCTTCTTCAGTTTCTTTCTTCAGTGTCTTATAATTTCCTGAGTACAGGTCTTTTACATCCTTGGCTAGGTTTATTCCTAGGTGTTTTATTCTTTTTGAAGCAATTGTGAATGGGATTGTTTTCTCAATTTCTCTTTCTGTTAGTCTGTTATTGGCATATGAAAATGCAACTGTGTTCTGGATATTAATTTTGTATCCTGCTACTTTGCTGAATTCATTTATCAGGTCTAGTAGTTTCTAGGTGGAATCTTTGGGCTTCTCTCTGTACAGTATCATGTCATCTGCAAATACTGTTTTACTTCTTCCTTTACAATTTTGATGCCTTTTATTTCTTCTTGTCTGATTGATGTGATGCCAGTACTATGTTGAATAAGAGAGGCGAAAGCGGACATCTTTGTCTTGTTCCTGATCTTACGGGGAACACTTGTAGTTTTTGTCCACTGAGTATGATGCTGGCAGTGGGTTTGTTATATCTGGCCTTTATTATGTGTAGGTATGTTCCCTCTATTCCATTTTGCTGAGAGTTTTTATCATAAATGTGTGCTGGATTTTATCAAATGCTTTTTCTGCATCTATTGATATGATCATATGGTTTTTATCCTTCATCTTGTTTTTGTGGTGAATCATATTTATTGGTGTGCAAACATTGTACCAACCTTGTATCCCCAGAATAAATCCCACTTGATCATGGTGTATGATCTTTTTGATGCATTGCTGTATTTGGTTTGCTAATATTTTGTTGAGGACTTTAGCACTACATTCATCAGGGATATTGGCCTATAATTTTTATTCCTTGTAGTGTCTTTATCTGGTTTTGGGTTAAGGATCATGCTGGACTCGTACAATACGTATGGGAGCCTTCCCTCCTCTTGAATTTTATGAAATAGTTTGAGGAGAGGTGTCAACTCTTCTCCGAATGTTTGATAAAATCACCTATGAAGCCATCTGGTCCAAGGTTTTAGTTGTTAGGGGATCTTTTTAATTACTGCTTCAATTTCCCTAGGTGTATTGTGTCTATTCATATTCCCTGATTCTGCCTGATTTAGTTTTGGGAGATTGTATATTTCTAGGACTATCCATTTTGTTCAGTTTGTTGGCACATAGTATTTTCTTATAATCCTTTGTATTTCTTTGGTGTCAGTTGTTATGCCTCCTCTTTCATTTCTGATTTTATTTATTTGGGTCCTATTTCTTTTTTTCTTGGTGAGTCTGGTTAAAGGTTTGTCACTCTTGTTTATCAAGAACAAGATTGTTTCAAAGAACAACCTCTTGGATTCACTGACCTTCTATATCATTTGTTTAGACTCTAATTCATTTTTTTCTGCTCTGATCTTTATTATTTCTTCCTTCTAATAACTTTGGGCTTTGCTTGTTGTTCTTTTTCAAGTTCCTTTAAGTGTAAGATTACATTGTTTATTTGAGCTTTTTCTTGTTTTTTGAGATAGGCCTATAATACTCTGAATTTCCCTCATAGGATTGCTTTCTCAGTGTCCCACAAATTTTGGATTGTTGTGTCCTCATATTCATTTGTTTCAAGGTATCTTTTAATTTCTTCTTTGATCTCATTGTTGACCCATTCATTGTTTAATAGCATGTTATTTAGCTTCCATGTCTTTGCGTGTTTTTCAGTGTTCTTCTTGTGATTGATTTCTGGGTTCATAGCATTGTGGTCAGAGAAGATGCTTGATATGATTTCAGTCTTCTCAAATTTATCGAGACTGTTTTGTGTCCTAACATGTTCCATGTGCACTTGAAAAGTATTTATATTCTGCTGGTTTGGGGTGAAATGCTCTGAAGATATCAATTAAATCCTTTTGAGCTAGTGTGTCATTTAGAGCTTCTGTCTCCTTATTGATTTTCTGCCTGGAAGGTCTGTCCATTGAAGTCAATGGGTTGTTAAAATCTCCAATTATGACTGCATTTTAGTTGATCTCTCCCTTTATGTAGATCAACATTTGCTTTACATATGTTGGGTGCATAAACGTTTACTAGTGTTACATCTTCTTGGTGGATTATTCCCTTTATCATTTGTAGTGTTCTTCTTTGTCTCTTACTATAGCCTTAGTTTAAAGTCTATTTTGTCAGATATAACTACTGCTAGCCCAGCTTTTTTTTTTTTTTTTAACAAACTAATCAGTTGTTAAGCTAATCCAGCTGTAATCAGCAGCCCAGCTTAAGATCTGCAGGGTGGGACAGAGTAATTCCTGCAGGTGGGGCTATTGCTTCCCCTCAGGCTATGCCACTTAAAGAGGAGTGCTCTGCCTGAGAAAGATGGCTCCTGCAATGTGGGGAATGACTCAGCACAGGGATCATGGTAGCTGTTCCTTCAGTTTGCCCCCCAGAGCCACCAACCCCAGACTCTTCTCAAGCGTCTCTAGTCCACTCTGCCCTCCCTCTTCCAGAGTCCAGGGTAAATAGCTGCAAAAGAAATTTTGTGCATTGGCCCTTTAAGAAGCTCTCTGGGTCTCTAGCCGTCTCTCCCTGGCAGACAGGAACCCTGCTGCTTTTCACATCTGTATGTTATCTGGGTTCCTTTCTGGCTCTGGTGCTATAGGCTGGGGAGCCCAGTTTGGGGTTTAGACCCACACTTTTCACGGGGAACTGCCCAGCCGCTGATATAGCCCTCTGGCACTTAGCTGTCACCCGTGTGAGCTCAGCCGACCCTCTCATGCTTCCTCCATACTCCCTACCAGTCTCGTTGTGGTGAAGTAGTTTCTTCTGTCTGTCCTTGCTTATAAAGCTTCTCTTCAGCTAGTGTTCAGTTGGCTATTCAGGATGATTTCTCTACAATTTATTTGTAATTCCAGATTGGTCCTGGGAGGGGGTTAGTGTAACTCCCACTTATTTCTCCACTATCTTGGATCTCTCCTATGTAGTTTAAATATTAGAGATATCACACTTCCCAAAAATATATTTTAAAAAATTAAGCTTTCATGTAAAGTCATTGGGGCATATACTCAATTCCTTAAAATGTCAAAAATTATATTCTTGCCCTGACCAGTGTGGCTCATTTGGTGGTAAAGCGACAGGTCATTGGTTGATTCCAGGTCTTGGCATAGGCCTGAGTTGTGGGTTTGGTCCTCAGTCGAGGCACATATGAGAGGCAACCAATTGATGTTTCTCTCTCACATAGATTTTTTTCCCCCTCTCTTTTTCTCTCCCTTCCTCTCTCTCTCTAAATAAATAAATAAATCTTTAGAAAAATTATATTCTTTAATAATAGCTCTGCTGAGCCCTGGCTAGGTAGCTCAGTTGGTTATAGCATCGTCCCAACACTGCAAGATTGTGGGTTCAATCTCCAGTCAGGGCACATACAAGAATCAACCAAAGAATGTGTAAATAAATGGAACAACAAACTGATCTCTCTCTCTCTCTCTTTCAAACCAGTTATAAAATTCTTCTGGTTAAATATGGCAAATGAAGTGCAAGGTAGCAATATACTGAAAATAAAGAAAAGTGGAAAGGTATAAACCTATGAGAACCAAGAAACAAGGAGAGAGGATAACAACAGTGAAGAGATTTCAAAAACTTTCTGGAAAATAGAAAGTGATTAAACCTGGATGGAAGTGATTTAATAGAAAGAGAAAGCTAGCACCTGGGTTCCTGGAGAGGTGGGAGTTAATAATAAGTGAGTCTGTTTGACCTGTTGGACTCTGAAAATGTTTAGTGGTTGGAGGAACAAAGTGCTATAGAGAATGAAGTATTAAAAAAAAAAAAAAGAGGTGTTTTGAAAGTATGTTTAGATAGATTATCCTTTTTTACACCTCCAACTGAGCTGTGTCTCCTGTCCAGGCAGCCAAGCAACCCTGTTATTGCTGCTGCTTCTCATATGCTCTTCCTGGCAGCAGGCTGCAGGTTTGTTCTCTGGTGAGGACCAGAGGACCAAGAAGTCTGACATAGGGAAGACAGGACAGAGGTTGAGGCTCACTTCATTTTCCTGTCCCTCTTTTAGAATGTCTCAAGCCAGGCTTATACATTACTGGGAGGAGACCACTAAATTCTTCTCTGGAGAAATGAAATGGCTTAAGAGAAATGCCACAAGAGAGTGACATTTAGGGGTACCATACTAAACGTCTAGCTTATTATCCTATCACCTTGCCATAAAGGCTGCTAATCAACAAGTCTTACTATGTATAAAAATTTTCTATCACTGTTTAGTGTATCTCTTTTCAATATGAATAGATAAAGTTCATCAGAGAGCTAAGGGAAGTCTCCAACCTAATAGCAAATAAATAACAACAAAAAAGAATCCCGAGAAAAGAAGAACGTTTCTTCAAAATAATTACAATTAATACTCCAGACAGATAAGGGAGGAATTTGCATCCATAAAAGAATAACCAAGATGCTATAAAAAATACAATCAGAAAACATTTAAACATTAAAGCAAATTAAAAAGTTGGAATAAAAATGTAGGAGGGAGGCTTAAAGATAAGGTAGAGGGCATTTCCCAGAAAGATTTGTAAAACGGTAAGAAAATTTTAGCATTAGCCCAAGAGAGTCAACTTTCCAATAAAAGGTATTACAAAAAATGGGGTCATATATAATAGTTCGGAAGGAATGATGAAAGAAATAATACAAGAAAAACTATTTAGGAATGAGGAAAACTTTTTAGAACATGAAACTCAAAATTGAAGGCCCATTAGGTATAGGCTATACATAATATTACATAATACAATAAGAAAGTACCCACACCAAATAGCATCACTGTGAAATTTGAAAACATTATGGACAAATAAGAGATTCTAAAAACTTCCAAAGAGAAAAATAATAACATACAAAATAAAAAAGGGTCAGAAAAAAGAATGGTTCCAGATCTTGCAGTAGCATTATTAGTGCATGTTAAAACTCATTGGAACAATGCCTTCGAAATTATGAGGAAAATTTATTTTCAAATTAGACTTTTATACCCAGCCAAACTATCAATCAAGTTACTAGTAAATTAAGGTCTTAAAAAATTTACTTTCCACCCAGAAACATTGAAGTTTGTAGCCCAGCAAAATAAAGGTTTAAACCAATACAAAGAAAGATATGGGACTCAGCAGAAAGGGAGATTAGCCCAGAAAAGCGCTAAAGGGGCAGTAAAGAAAAGTCAATTGCTCAGCAGGCCTAGAAAATAACCAATTCAGAGTAGAATAGGTGAATGGAGGCCTACAGAAAAGAACAATAATCTGTTTGAGCATGTGGAAATATTATTCACGGGCATGTAGAAGAGATGTTGAAACATCTGGGAACAATTAAAAATAGGAACACAGCAAGCTGGACAAATGAAGAAATGAAGTAATTATTAATGTCATTAAAATAAAGACTTGTATAAGAGAGGAGGGATGATTATAGCTTCTATTTTTTTTTCAGGATTGAACAGTATTTCCATGGTCATAATACGAAATAATGACAGCTGTTTTAACCAAAATGTGATATTATGTCGGTAGGGGATGTAGCAGTTGGAGAGGGATTACAGGGTAGATGGGAGAGCTATATCTTCATATGTTACCTCGAGTAGTTAACATATTATATCAAAAATTGATAAATCAAGAAATAGCAGTAAAAAGTATAAGGTAGCAAGTAAAAAAAAAAAGGTAACTAAAAGTTGAGGGTCACTGCCTCTGAGAAAAAGCCTAAGGAAACAGCAGGGAAAGGGATTGCTGTTTTTTGATTGAAAACTTTAATAGTGTTTGAGTATTACTTTGGTAAAAAAAAATTTAAATTGCTATTTTATAACAAAGAGAAGAATGTTCACTATAAAAAAAAATTTAGAAGTGGCTTTTTAGTTTATTTGAGTTTGATCAAAAGTTATTAAAAACACACCCACCAAAACCTTTAAAATTAAAAGACTGATAACTCCAAAGGCTGATAAAGATATAAAGCAACCAAAAGTCTCATATACTGGTGGTGGGAAAGAAAGAATGGTACAATCATTTTGGGGAAAAAAGTCTAACAGTTTTTATAAACCTAAACATGACTCAGCAATGTCATTTCTAGGTATCTATTCGAGAGAAATAGCCGGTGTGGTTGAGTTGGTGGGAGTGTGCACCCATAGACTGAAGGGTTGAGGGTTTGATTCCCAGGGAGGGTACGTACCCAGGCTGTGGGTTTGATTCTCGGTTGGGGCACGTACGAGAAGGCAACAATCAATGTTTCTCTCTCTCCGTCCCTTCCTCTTTCTTTCTTTTTTTTTTTTTAAAGATTTTATTTATTTACTTTTTTAGAGAGAGGGGAAGGGTGGAGAAAGAGCGGGAGAGAAACATCAATGTGTGAGAGATACATTGATTGGTTGCCTTTCACATGCCCCCAAAAGAGGACCTGGCCCACATCCCAGGCATGTGCCCTGACGGGGAATAAACCAGTGACCTTTCAGATTGCAGGATGGCACTCGATCCACTGAGCCACACCAGCCAGGGCATTCCTCTCTCTTTAAAAAATATATATATATTCCCTATATACAAAAATATATATATTCACTAAAAGACTTGTATGTGAACGTTCATGGCAAATTCATTCATAATAGCCCCAAACAGGAAATAGCCTCAGGTATCCATCATAGAAAAATGGATAAACAAACTATAGTATATTCATATAATTGAATATTACTCAGTGTTACAGACTGAATTGTGACACCCCTCCCCCATTCATATGTTAAAGTCCTCACTCTCTGATACGACTGCATTTAATTATCTTTAAAGAGGTTAATTAAGGTTAAATGAGGTCATAAGAGTGGATCCAATAGAACTTCTGTCTTTTTATGAGGAGGATGAGAAACCAAGTATGTGCATCAGAGAGGAAAGACCATGTGAGGACACAGCAAGGAGGCTACCTAAAGCCAAGGAGAGAGCCCTCACGCGAAACCAAATCTGTTGATCCACACCTTGATCTGTGACTTCTAGCCTTTTGTTCAAGGCTTCTTTTATTCACCACAATATTGATGTATAGTGGCTCTTTTTTAATTGGGTGGCTTTTTTATTGAACTTATCAGGTGACAGTGGTTAAGAACATTTTATAGGTTTCAAATGTACAACACACATCATCTTTATACTATGCTGTGTTTTCACTACCCAAAGCCTAGCCACCTTTCATCACCATTTATCTCCCCTTTACCCTCTTCTACCTGCCCCCACCCTCCTTCTCTCCTGGTAATCGCCATATTGTTGCCTGTGTCTATGAGAGTTTTTTTGTCTTAGCTTAAGGTGATCCACACCTTGATCTGTGACTTCTAGCCTTTACAACTGTGAGAAATATAGACATATAAAAAGATGCTCAATATCACTAATCATCAGAGAAATACAAATTAAAACCAATGAGATATCACCTCACACCTGTCAGAACAACTATCATCAATAAATCAACAAACAACAAGTGCTGGTGAGGACATGGAAAAAAGATAGCCCTTATGTACTGTTGTTGAGAATGCAGGTTGGTGCAGCCACTGTGGAAAGCAGTATGGAGTTACCTCAAAAATTAAAAATGGAACTGCCTTATGATACAGCAATTCCACTTTTGGGAATATATCTGAAGAAACCTGAAACAGGGAGAACACAAAGGTGGATTTGGAACCAAGAGAGCGGCTTAATAACCAACTCACTTACATTTTTTTAGTGGTTAGAAATGAGTGATCAGAAAAAAACAATTCCAGTGAAGAGAGACACACAGGTCGAAGCTCTCCTGAGAAAAATTGTCAAACTGAACAAAAGCAACTGCAAGAGATAGAATGGCAGTTCGAAACCCTGGACCGCAGGTAGCAGACTTTAATCCTGAAACATGACAGCAGAAAAAGAAAGCCCATATATCAAAGATGAACAAGTATTTTTCCATAAAATACAAGGTTATGAAGAAGAATGACAAAAGTGGCAGGTAATCTATAATGATGCTGATCTGTGTGGCTGCCTGGAGAACTGCTTGGGCTGCTTCTACCCCTGGCCCAAGTGCAACTCCAACAAGTGTGGACCTGGGTGCCGCTGCAGCCGGAAGTGGGTTTATGATGCCATTGTCACCGAATCTGGAGAGGTCATCAGCATGCTGCCATTTAATGTCCCCGACTAGGAGCCATTCAAGATGAACTGATTTGTTTCTTCCTCTTTATATTTAACTCAACCGCTTTCTTTTGGTGAATTCTAGGGCTTGGGAGGAAATGTTGAAAAAAAATACTTAAAGAGACATGTTCTCCAAAGCTGTAGAACAATATAGAATGGACAGTCTTTCTATAAACTTCTTACTGTGTCTTCTCAAATTCCTTCACTTGTAACCGAAGAGTGTGACACTGAATGGTTCTCATTTTCTCTAGTCAATACTCCCATCTGTACTCTGCCCTTAAACTAAATATCTCTTTCTTCTGTGTTGGTATCTGAAAAATGTAATTTTAAGATTTTCCAAATTCTGCAGCTGAGAGTTTTTTTTTTAATGTATAATATCTAGTTACCCTGAGAATAGTCCACATCACTAGTTCTAAATCAGAAATGCTATTTGGACTTAAAAAAAAAAACAAAAAAACCCTAACTTGTGACTTTGCATTCTATGTTCGTAGTCTCATTTTATTATTTGAATAATATTAAAATTAAATTTGATTTTAAAAAAGAAGAACCCTGAAACACTGATTTGAAAGACTATATGTGCCCAAGTGTTCATGGCAGCGTTATTACAATAGTTAAGATTTGGAAGCAGCCTAAGTGCTCATGAGTAGATGAGTGGGCAATACAGCTATGGGACATTTACACAATGGAATACTACTTGGCCATAAAAAAGAAGGAAATCTTATGCTTTGGAATAGCATGTATGGATCGAGAGATTATTATGCCAAGTGAAATAAGCCGGTCACAGGAAGACAAATATCATATGATTTCCCTTACGTGTGGAGTCTAATGAACAAAATAAAGTAACAAAATAGAAATAGACTCATAGATACAGAGAATAGACTGGCAGCTGCCAGAGGGGACTTGCAGGGCTGGGTGAAAAAGGTGCAGGGATTAAGCTAAGACAAAAAAGCCCTCATAGACACAGGCAGCAATACGGTGATTACCAGGAGAGAAGGAGGGTGGGGGGAGGTAGGAGAGGGTAAAGGGGAGATAAATGGTGATGAAAGGAGGCTAGGCTTTGGGTGGTGAACACACAGCATAGTATAAAGGTGATGTGTTATAGAACTGTACATTTGAAACCTATAAAATGTTCTTAACCACTGTCACCTGATAAGTTCAATAAAAAAGTCACCCAATTAAAGAAGAGCCACTATACATCAACATTGTGGTGAATAAAAGAAGCCTTGAACAAAGACCATATCCTATATATTTTAAGTTTCATGAAATTCCAGAACAGGAGAAACTGGCTGAGGGAGGGCTGTCAGAACAGTGGCTGCCTCTGGGAAAAGAAGTGAGGGATGGTGACTGACTGGGAGGTGGCCTGAAAGGGTTGTGGGGTGATGGTAATGTTCGTTACCCTGCAGGGGTTTGTGTTAAGGAATTGCATAAATTTGACAAAACTCATTGAATGGTAAATTTGATGTTTGTGATTTTTATTTCATGTTAAGTTTACCTCAAAAGGACAAAAAATCTTTAACTATTGAGATTTTTTAATGATATGCATGGTGAAGTATCTGGGAGGAGTGTACTGATTTTGCAAATTTCTGAACTTTGAGGACACTGAGGGTGAGGACTTATAGAAACTGAGGGAAATATTACGGAAAACTGAAGAAGACAGAACCTTTGTTATGTAGTGGTAGAAAGTTTAGCAATACTGGTGTCTGCACTTGCGTGAAAAGTAGTAAATGTCTCAAATGCTATGGGTTATCCAGTGAAGACGATCCAAATATTGTTGAAGGTGTCGCCTGACTTCTTGTGTCTTAGAGTATAAATGCAAAAAGAGAGAGTTCATTTGGGAGAAGCGTTATCAAAGAAGTCAAGGGTATGGCTGCAAATCCGTTTGTTAAGACCTCAGGAAGACCTCAGAGTACTATTTAGCTACATAAGAGTTCTGTAAAGAAAGTAAACGTTTGCCTCATAGATTTTCTCACACATGTCTCTAGGAAGCTAAAGGGGTATTGTTCCTCAATTGCCTTGACAGGTAGAGAAGAGCTTATCAGGAAAAGGTCTGTGGTTAGGGCAGTGGCAATGTTGTGAGGCAACCCCGTCGAGAAGTTCACAGGGTGAGGGACTGAGGCCTACCTACATGAGGCTGAGCGCCCCAATCCCTGCACACAACTTGACCGGCACCTGATGAGAGATGTAGAGCCAGAGGAACAAGGCTAAGTCATGTCTGTGAGATAACAGCAATTATGAGGCAAAGGAATTGTTATGTTTTAAGCTACGAACTTTTGGGTCAATTTGTTATACAACAATAGATTGATATAAAGAGGGACAGAATCGAGACACTAGCATGGAAAGGAAGAAGGTAAATAAGAGAGTGGATAGGACACAGTCTTCTCACTTGAAATTATCAGGAGTAATCTTAAAGAGTGGGAGAGATATAAAATGATCAATGTTGAAATAGGAAATAGTAAGAAAATACAATCATAGAGAAAGGTTGAGTAAGGAGAAAAAGGGATAAGTGCTCTCGCTGAAGATCCCTTTATAAACCAAGAGGATAAACAAAAGGCTAGCTTAAGAAAAGAGAAGTACATTGTGGTCTCTGAGAGGGTAAGGATGGGTCATGGAACCATGAAAGGACACTGACATCATGGAGGCATCAATGAAGAGTCATGAAATCCCTCCTAAGAGATTATATTCCTTAAGGGAACCATAATTACAAAGTCACTGGGGCTGGCTCTGAAATGACTGATGTTGAGGAAGGAGGAGGGTGATGCAATCTCTAGGAGTAGGAGAATTCATCATTTATTTTGGAAGTAATATCTGGAAAAACAAGAACTGTTGGCAAATCTTTATACTTACATTATTAAGGAGGCCAAGGATGATTATTTAGATGTGAAATGGTTGCTAGAGATGATGTAGTTGCATGGATAAAAAACTTTTATAAAGTTATAAATCTGGGGCTTGAAATATTGGACAGATGAGAGACATGGACGCAGTAATGAAAATGTGAGGCCATCTCTGGCACAGGAGGGAACACTATCTAACTTGATGGATACGCACCTGGTGAAATAAAGCCTAAGTGTATATTATGGCTGGCAGCAAAATGCCAGGCAGTTCCTATGCAAGCATAACGCCCCCCCCAAATATAATGAAGAGCAAAGCCACTAAGCTAATTAAAAATTTTTTTAAATAAAGCATAAAATGATTTTTTTAATCCAGAGAAAAAATGTTAATTATCATTAAAAAACAAATATCCAGTCATATCTACCAAATGAGTCAATTGCCTAGCACTGTGCCAGGTACTGTGGTGAACACAAAAACCCCTTGCCTCCAAGGTGCTTACTAACTAGTTGGGCACTCAAGCACTTTGTGCATAAACATCTAGATGAAGATTCAAGAAAGGACAGTCTGTCTGGAATGAAGGTCATCCTTGGGGGTGGTAAGATGAAGCCCAGGGGGAGACGGTAGGGAGACCACAGAGGAGCCAAAAGGCAGTCAGGGTAGAGGAAGAGACACCTCAGCTCTGAATGCTGAGGCGGAGAAACCTTTCAAGGAGGTGGACAGAGGAGGGACACTGGGTCTCCAGGGTCTGAAAGACCTCTACAGGCAGCAGTGTCAGGGAGCTGATGACTCACAAGCTGGGACACAAAGGATTGGGATGGAAAGGGTGGTGAGAAAACTGGAATACTGCTGCAGGTACTCATTCCTTCATTCTACGAATAATGAGTGCAAGTTCAGGGCGTGATTCTGTGCTAGGTGCTGTGGAGATGCAGATAAACTCCTTCCTTGAGATGTAGAGGCGGGTCAGGGAGACCAGAGGGCTAAATGGTTAACACTCATGAGGCAGAGGGACACAGGAGGTTCCCTTGTAAATTCTCTGGCAAGGGAAATGAGAAGAGGCTTGAAGGAAGGGGCTAGAGCATTTTGTCTTCGTAGGACTTGAATTCTTTAAAGCAATTTGATAGTGAAAAAAAATTAGAGCAAGAGGAAGGTAGATAAAATGGGCCATAAAATAAGTCTTTGTAATTTTTTTTCTTAGCAGAAAATAGCAATGGTATGTGATCAATGAGGCACACAAGGACCTGGTGAATCCAGTGTTTCAAAGAGGAAAGAGGAAGGACAGGTGAAAAGGGAAGTGGAAGAAGCAGCATTTTCAGTGCCTGGCTCATAGCCACCCAAGTGGGCCATGACCCCCAGAATCCATTTCTCTGAGCTTCAGGTAATTTGTCAAATGGGATACCCTGTACTTCATAGGGTAGTTGTGAGGATTATGTGAGTCACAGGGCCTTGCACATTGCCTGTATTAAGAGCTTAATAAGTGGCCTTTATTGTTGAAAACTGGGTGAACCGCTGAAAGATGGGTGAATGCTCACAGAAATGAAGAACATATTTAACTTTTTCCTCTCCCTTTTTGCCCTCTTTTTCCTATAGTTCCCTGCCATTTATCTTAATATGACGGCTGTGAGAAAAGGTGAGCCAAAGAAGCAGCAGCTAAAAACAGGAAGTTTAGCAACTCAGATGGCTCCACCGATGAAACGACGGGAAAGATGCAGCCTTGGGCAGAATTATCAATGCAAACTTCTTTTGGTGATGAGTCCAGAACACGGAGCAGAAAGCAAGAAGGATATCAACGGAGAAAGTATGGAGAAAGAAAGCCAATGAGGTATGAAGACTATTTGGAAACAAGTTCTGCAGGTAGGACATGACTATGGCACGGTCAGTGGGATGTTAGGTAAAAATCAAACCCTACCTTGCTGAAAGCTAAGGATGTTAACCTATAGGTATTTGAAAGAATGGTTAAAACTAAAACTGATATAGGGCCTTTGAGCAAAAAATTTAATGGCTGGAGAGAAAACCAAGATGAATATATATAAAATACCTTTCTGCCTTCCTCCTGCCACAAAGAAAAATATAATGAATAAAATAACAGAGACTTGAAGTATGTATTTTCCTATAATTGTTAACACTTCAGTGTTTCCTCTTTTTGCCAGCCATTATTGAAAGTGCTTTACGAGTATTAATCATTTAGTACCCACTGCAACTTTGTGATGAAAATACAATTACTATCATCATTTTACCAGTAAGGAGACTGAGACACAGAGAGTTTAACTTCTTTAAGGCCTTGGATCTTGTAGGTAGGTAACCATTATGCCACTTGCTTCACAAATTGGTCACAAACTTTGGGTAGAGTCACCCTCTGGTAGAAAGAGTTCAGGGTCACTTTCAATAAGACCACACATCATTATTACAAAGGTGATAACTTTGGATTCACAGTAGATAGTCCCTTAAAAATCAAAGATGGGGAGTTTCCGGTCAAGATGGCAGTATAAGTGAATGTGGTACTGGCTTCCTTCCACAACCACATCAAAATTTTAACTAATCTACAGAACAACCATCATTCAGAACCACTCGAAATCTAGCTGAACAGAAGTCCATAGGACTACAGACATAAAGGAGAAGAGACTGAGACTGATAGGAGAGGCAGAGATACCAACAGGCTGGTCCCACACTCATGTGAGGCAATTAAAAATTGGGGGGGATATCTTGGCTGCAGAAGTCCCCTGAGCAGCCAGGGGCCCCAGCCCCACATCCAAACCCCCAGCCCAGGATTCCAGTGCTGGGAAGAGAAGTCTCTATAACTCCTGTCTGTGAAAACCAGTGCAGATTGTAGCTGAGTGAGACAGAAGGTTTCTGGAGTTCCAGGCAATTCATCTTACAGGGGCCCAGCATGGACTTACTCAGACTCACTTGCTCTGAGCTGCACTGCAAGGGCAGCAGCTTGAAAGATGCCAGGACATATGGCAAGGAGCTGAATTGTTTGCCTTCGGAACAAGGGCTGAAGCAGCAGCTGAAGGTCTGAAGAAGACAGAAGCATGGGCAGAGGCCTTTGTTCCTTTGCTGAGCCCTCTCTACACAGGGCCTGCATTTGGGCACCATATGTGAGTCTCCGTCAGCCTGGCTAACACTGTTGACCCGCCCTGGGGATTCCCTGAGATCCCACTCCACCCAATGTTTGGGCCCACCCAAGCTGTTTCCAATGGCTTTTCCATGTTTTGGTTCATGTTGTTGACTTCTCAAATAAGCAGCATCTGGCCTCTGCGTACCCCGTACCTCTTGCTAAATGGCTCTAGGCCCAGCACTAGCAGCAGCAGCCACAGCTTGGCCTCTCTTAGACACCTCCAAGCCCAACACACACAGCAGCCACCTGCAGATCACTTTGTAGCTCATGCCAGGTGGCCCCTGGCAGGGTACAGGCAGCAGTGGACGTTGGCCTGCAACTCCCAGGAGGCCCCAGAGATAATGCACCCAGTGGACATCTTCAGAACTTGCCAAGGCACTATGCAACTCCCTCCATGAGTGACACACCCAGAGAGTGAACTTAGCAGGGTATCTGAGCCCTGTTAAAGTGAGTTCTGCTCTGTGGGGTCAGCTGCTGCCCAGCAGATCCTCCATGGTGGTCTCAGCCAGTCGTCAAAGCCCATCAGCCTGGGGGTAAGTTCCTCTCATTGATAAGCCAACAGAAATCCAGGCTCAACTACAACAGGGTGCACATAGTCCATGTGGGGGGCACATTTGGAATGCCCATCTCAGGTGACTGGGGAGGCTGTACCACTGGGCCTTATAGGACACCTAGTACGTAAGGCCACTAAACCAGGACTGAGAGATGTAGCAACTCTGTCTAATACTTTGAAATGAACATGGTGAGGCAGCCAAAATGAGGAGACAAAGAAACATGTCCCAAATGGAAGAACAGAACAAAACTCCAGAAAAAGAGCTAAACAAAATGGAAACAGTCTAACACATGCAGAGTTCAAAAGACTGGTTAAAAGAATACTCTATGATCTTAGGGAAGGAGTACAGGAGCTTAGTGAGAACTTCAACAAAGAGACAGGAAGCTAAAAAATGGAGACAGAAAACATAAAAAAGAACCAGTCAGAAATGAAGAACACACTAAGTGAAATAAAGAATACATTACAGGGAATCAGATCTCCAAGGCAGGTCAAACAGTGTTATCCAGGTTCGTGGAATTTTAGATATGGCACCAATCTGTTGGTTCTGTGGGGACAGTGGGGACAAGGGACAGTGGCCTCTGCTCACCTTGATGCCTGATACTTTAGTTCCTCCCTGCATGCCATTGGTGCCCCTCAAGCCTCCACTCCATCACTGGAGCCCGGAGGGAGTGAGTCTGAGTAGACCTGGACAACTGCCTACAGAATAACTTTAGAATGTCATGGAAAATCTAAAGTTTATTGACAAATTGGATGCCAGTTTGATGACACACTGTCAAGTTGTAGGAGGAAGAGAATCCTGGTGGTAAAAGGGGAACCGAAGGAAGCCAGAGAGAAAGAGGAAGTGGGCAGATGAATCACTGCACAGACAGACTCAGATCATGGCCCAATGTGTCCAAGAGGATAGGCTCTAGTTGAAGGCCGTCAACCCAGACTTTCTCTGCGGGGGGAGTTTTTGAGTCTGGGAAAGGACACTCATTACTTGTGATCCTTTAGGTAGAAACTGGAATTTTAGGACTATATAAGTTTTAAAGAAAGCACTGGATATGATTTTTGGTTATCAAAATGACAAATCAGATTTTTTCCATTATATACAAATTCTTATGGATGAATAGCTCCATCACTATTGTGCTTATCTCTGAATACAATTGTTATCTAATTCTACCTTTTAGAAATTAATAATTTACTGCATTGTAGCCCATTTAAAAAAATACATTACAAGGAATCAATAGTAGAGTAGGTGAAGCAGAGAATCAAATCAATGATTTGGAAAATAAGGAAGTAGAAAACACTCAATTAGAACAGAAAAAGAAAAAAGAATTTAAAAAATGAGGTGAGTGCAAGGACCCTCTGGGACAACTTCAAGCATACCAACATTTGCATCATGGCGGTGCCAGAAGGAGAAGAGAGAGAGCAAGAAATAGAATAAATTCAAAATGGATCAAAGACTTAACTGTTAGACCCAAAACCATAAAAATCATAGAAGGAAATATAGGCAGCAAAATCTTGGACATTGCTCATAGAAATTTTTATCAGTTATATCTCCCCAGGCAAGGGAAACAAAAGAAAAAATAAACAAGTGGGACTACATCAAACTAAAAAGTTTTTGCACAGCAAAGGAAATCATCAACAAAATAAAAAGACAACCCACTGAATAGGAGAACATATTGGCCAATATTTCTGATAAGGAGTTAATATCCAAAATTTATAAAAAACTTACAAAACTCAACAGCAAAAAAAACAACCCAACTGAAAAATGGGCAAAGGACCTGTATAGACACTTCTCCAAAGAGGACATACAGATGGCCTATAGACAGATGAAAAGATGCTCAATGTCACTAATCATCAGAAAAACGCAAATTAAAACCACAATGAGATATTATTTCACAACGGTCAGAATGGCTATCATCAATAAATCAACAAACGACAAGTGCTGGAGAAGATATGGAGAAAAGGGAACACTTTTTTACTATTGGTGGGAATAATTGGTGCAGCCACTGTGGAAAACAGTACAGAGATACCTAAAAAAATAAAAAACGGGTCTGCCTTTTGACCCAGTGATCCCACTTCTGGGAATATATCCAAAGGAACCCAAAACACTAATTTGAAAGAACATTAGCATGCCTATGTTCATTGCAGCATTATTTACAATCACCAAGATATGGAAGCAGCCCAACTGTCCATCAATAGATGAGTGGATAAAACAACTATGGGACATTTACACTATGGTAATAGAAAAAAATATAATAATTATGTATTAAAAGAAAAACCTACTTGAGCCCTGGCTGCTGTGGCTCAGTGGATTGAGTGCTGGCCTGTAAACCAAAGGGTCGCAAGTTCTATTCTCAGTCAGGGCACATGCCCGAGTTGCATGCCAGGTCCCCAGTAGGGGGCACACAAGAGGCAACCACACATTGATGTTTCTGTCCCTATCTTTCTCCCTCCCTTCCTCTCTGTCTGAAAATAAATAAATAAAATCTTAAAAAAAAAACTACTTAAAAAAATATGATGGAAAACTTCCCTAACCTGGTGAAGGAAATAGACATAAGAGTTCAGGAAGCACAGAGTTCCAAACAAGATGAGCCTAAAGAGGCCCACATCAACCACATTATAATTAAAATGCCAAAGGTTAAAGAAAAAGAGTGAATCTTATAAGCAGCATTAAGAAAGGCAGTTACCTACAATAAAACTCACATAAGATTGTAGCTGATTTCTCAACAGAAACTTTACAGGTCAGGAGGGATTGGCAAGAAATATTCAAAGTGATGAAAAGCAAGGACCTACGACCAAGATTACTATATCCGGCAAAGCTTTCATTTAGAATCGAAGGACAGATAAAGAGTTTCCAAGACAAGAAAAAGCTAAAAGAGTTCTTCACCATCAAACCAGTATTACATGCAAATATTAAAGGGTCTTCTTTAAGAAGAAGAAAAAAGGTAAAGAATATGAACAATAAAATGGCAATAAATACCTATCTATCAAAAATTACTTTAAATGCAAAAGGAAAATGCTCCAATCAAAAGACATGGTGGTGCCCTGGCAGGGTGGCTCAGTTGGTTGGAATGTCGTCCTGTACACCAAAAGGTTGCAGGTTCCATTCCTGGTCAGGGCATGTATGTGAGGCAACCCATCGATGTTTTGCTCTCACATTGATGTCTCTCTCCCTTCCTCTCTAAAATCAATGAACATATCCTTGGTTGAGGATTAAAAAAAAAAGATATACAGTGGCTGAATGCATAACAAAACAAGACCCTCACATATGTTGTCTACAACAGATTCACTTTACATAGAAAGACACACACACAGACTTAAAGTAATGGGATGGAAAAAAGATATTTCATGAAAATGGAAACAAACAAACAAAGCTGGGGTAGCAATACTTATACCAGACAAAATAGACTTGAAAACAAAGGCTGTAACAAGAGACAATGAAGAGCCCAGCAACTCCACTTCTGGGCATTTATCCAAAGAAACCTAAGACACTAAATCAAAAAGACCTAGACATCTATATGTTTACTGCAGCATTATTTTACGAAAGCCAAGATATGAAAGCAATCTAAGTGTCCATCAAGAGATGAAAGGATAAAGTAGTGGTGCATACATACAATGGAATAGGATTCAGCCATAAAAGAGAATGAAATCTTACCAACTGCAACAACACGAGAGACCTCGATGGTATTGTGCTGAGAGAAGTAAGTCAGAGCGAGAAAGACAAATGCTATATGATTTCCTTAATATGTGGAATCTAAAAAACAAAATAAACAAACAAGCAGAACAGAAACAGACTCATGGATACAGAGAACATTCTGATGGTTGCCAGATGGGAGGGGTGTTAAGTGACTGGAAGGGATTAAGTACAAACTGATAGTTGCAGAATAATTATGGGGATGTAAAGTATAGCATAGGGAATATAGTCAGTAATATTGTAATAACTATACATGATGTCAGATGGGTACTCGATTTTTGGGGGTGATCACTTTGTAAGTTATATAACCTTAATGTATAATCATTGTACACTTCACACTAATATAATATTGTATGTCAACTGTAATTTAAGAATAAAAAATGTTAAAAACAAAATAAAATTTTCAGAAAAAAAAATCACACATGGTAATCAATCAGGTTTAAGAGACATGGGAAAAAGCTGCAAATGGATGTGAATGGGCAGTAGGAAGATTAAAAAGAAATAAAAGGTCATACGTCCAGGAAATAAAGTTTATCAAATGGCCTCTTGTGGTTCTGTGAAGACAGCAAACCCTGTGATAAGAATTCATAGAATGGACTGTAATGCTGGGTAGCAAGTGACCCTGGAAGCCTGCTGGTGGCATGGCATGGTGCTGCAATCATGCATTGGGGTGTGTGGGGTGCAGGGATAATCTAGAATATTTTTATGAAATCCGTCTCCTTTTAGGAACTGTACCTAAAAGAATAAGGCTGGATATTTGGTGAAAATGTGGCAGAGAAATCTAAGATACCATTATTGTAAAAATACATTTATATTGTAAAAAAAAATATTAGGGGAAAAAATAGACCTTGCTTGTTTATAATTGATGAAGCATGGCTTTTTCAAAGGCAGAAAAGGTAAAAGTTTCCCTGAAATCTGACCAACAACTGATGTTAAGGCACAGGAAATACTGTAAAGGGTAGAAGAGGATGACTGCAGAATCTAACAGCTGTGACTTTGCCACAGCAACTGTCACCTGTTTGGTTTTCTTTGACAGGATAGACTCTGGAGCTGTCTCCGGCTGCTTCATCTCTACGTCTCCTCCTCCTTCACCATCTGATGCTTCTAGAAGACATAAAGTTTAAAAATTAGAAAAGCCTCTACCCCTTCCCCCCCGCAATTGCTAACATTGCCAGTACAATCTTGGTATACCACCTGTCTAGAAGGTTCTATTCCTTAGCAATTCCACCTCTAGAAAGATGCAGTTAAGGAAATGATTCAAAATGAAGACAGAGATTTCAGTATCCACATGGTAGTCTTATTTATAAAGCTGCAAAACTGAAGATTATCCAGATGTCTAACATTAGAGAATGTTTAATTATGGAACACTCACACTCACACTCACACTGATTTTACAGATATAAAACTCCTCCTTTTCAGATAAAAAAAGCTGCTGCTTAGAGAGGATTATAGGTCATGAGAAATTCTTATTTAAAAATTTTAAAATCTTTCAACAAAAAGGTAAATTTTTACTCAAAGAATTGGGAAAACTAAAAGTTTTAATGGTTTTCCTGTTTATAAAGTTCTCTTGAAGAAACATGGCAACCATAAACTTCTTACTTTCCATAATGTCACACTGCCTTCCAGATTATAGCAGTTGCTTTCTGTAAACACATTTTTGAATCTCTGAAAGGCTTTACTCATTCCCTTTGAGTTTCTCTATATATCTCAAAGTCAGCCCAAAAGATTATTTGGTGAGTAAACCATGGTCAAAATTCATATTAAGATCCAAATTAACCCATTCGGAAGTCTTGAGTTTTTAAATGTTTGCATATTGTGATGATTAATTTTACGTCGACTTGATTGAGACATAGGATGCCTAGATGTTTGGTCAAACATTATTCTGGGTGTTTCTGTGAGAGTGTTTCTCAATGAGATTAACACTTAAATGGGTATACTGAATAAAGCATCAGATGAAAGCCTGAATAGGCTAACCTTCCTTTGAGTAAGAGACTATTTCCTGCTCTTGGACTTGAACTGAAACACGGGCTCTTCCTGGATCTGGATGGAGTCTGTCAGACCAGACTTGAGACTGGAACCACACCATCAGCTCTCCTAGGTCTCCACCTTGCCAACTCACCCTGCAGATTTTGGGACCTCTCAGCCTCCATAATTTCATGAACCAATTCCTTACTTTATATCTATATCTAATAATATATAGATATAGATACATATATAGATATCTATCTCCTATTGGTTCTGTTTTTCTGGAGAACCCTGATTAATACACATATTTAACTGTGTAGCATGAAAAAAAGAACTCTCCCCAATGGAGTAGTAGCAGGTAGAGGGTTAATAGCGAATTTTCAATGAGTGATTAAGTTTGCATTAGAAGTATTTATAGGACTTCTCCCTTTGGGGAGATGGTATTAGTAATCATATTTCCCCCTATTCCTCCTGCCTAAATACAGCTAAAAATCCTAGGCATTATATGGGTTGGCCAGAAAGTCCATTTTTTTTTTCTGTAAAATAAGACACATTTTTCACTTTCACCAATAACTTTATTGATATGGATATTTTGAGTATGTTGGCTATCTCCCATGCGGTATAATGTTAATTGTTCTCCATTAATGTCTTGATTTGACTGCTATCAACTTCAACTGGTCTATCTGACCATGGAGCATCGTCCGGCAATAAATCTCCAGCATGAAACTTCGCAAACTACTTTCAACACATTTGATCAGTCACAGCACCTTCTCCATGCACTGCACAAACCTTTACTTGTGTTTCAGTTGCACTTTTACCTTTCTTGAAACAATAAAGCATAACATGTGGAAAGTGTTGCTTATTTTCTTCCATCTTCAATCTTAAAATGGCTACACAAAAATTCATCAATTTTTATAAATGAAAAAAAATGAACTTTTATATGACAGCTGTCACAATATAATCTAACAAAATTATTTTGAATGAAGTTAAAGACAACTAAGCACTACTAGAGTCATCTTCCAGAAAAAAAAAACAAACTTTTTGGCCAACCCAGTATATAAAACAAAATAGGAAGCCTCTGAAAGGTAGAGAGAAGCCGGGCTGGCTAGGGACTTTGGGGCCCAATGAACAACATATGAGTGAGTTCCTTGGGTTTTCTTTTTTGCCTCATTATCTCTAGATTTGGAGCTTAAGAAGCAGCAACTTGAAAATGCCAATTTGGGACCAGACAAGAAAAGGTTCCTGAAAATGTCTTCTGTTTACGAAATCACCAGGAAAGGGGCAGCCAAGCAAGGCTGAAAACTTAGTAATCACTGAATCCTGCTGATACCATGGGAAAGTTGTGGTCTAGTCCCCACTAGCAAAGGTTGAGTGTGGGGCCTAGATTTTCACCCTTGCAAGGTTGTAATGAGGCACCCTAACTCTTCCTCCACCTCCTAACAAGTGGGATTGAACCTCTGAAAGGATGTGCCTGCTTAAAGAATAGTAACAAGCCTGTGTTCCCTCCTCTCATCCCCACCACTACTGTAGTATAAATGGAGAGCACATGGTAAGCCTGGACTTCTGCCTCCTCTTGGCAGTAATGAAGTTCACCTCTCCCTCCCCACTAGGATATTATCTGAGGAGTCCTAGTAGAGCGTCAGGACTTTCCATACTGCCCAGTGTTAACAAGGTCACATCCACACTAGTTTTAGCAACCACGGAAAAAGCTATATAAAGAGATATACTCAAAAACATAAAGATAAAACAAAACAATTCTAACTATGTTCAAGCAACCCACAGGAAACCAGGAAAGAGAAAATACAAAAACAAAATACAGCAAACAAACAAAAAACCCCAAAATAAATGGCAGATTTAAACCCCAACATATCTAAAATTATAATAATGTAAATGGTCTAAACACATCAATTTAAAGACAGATTAGATTGATAGAGTGGATCAAAAGAAATAACCTAACTATATGCTGGTGAAAAGAAACTTACCTCAAATATAACAAGAGAGGCAAGTTGAAAGCAAAATAATGGGGAAAATATAACATGTAAATATTGATCAAAAGAAAGCAGGAGTGGCTATATTAATATCAGATAAAGTAGACTTCAGAGTAAATAAAATTACCAGAGAATGAGGACATTATATAATGACTAAAGGGTGAATCTGCCAAGAATACATAACAATCTTAAATGTGAATGCACCAAACCACAGAATTACAAAATATGGGAAGCAAAATCTGATAGAAATGAAAGAAACAGACAACTGTACAGTTAAGCTGCAAACTTGTTGAAGCTGAAGCAAACTTCAACAAGTTTGCAGCTTAAACTCAGAAGATAAGAGAATTACTAGATAGAAAATCTGCAAGGACATAGAAAAACTGAGCAACACCATTAACTAACAGAATCTGGTCAACATTTGTAGAACACTCCATTCAACAACAGAATACATATTTTTTCAAGTGTTATGGAACCAATATAGACAATATTGTAGGACATTAAGTAACAAATTTCAAAGAACTGAAATTGATAAACAGCATGTATAAAAAGAAAACAGCAAACATTATATTTTATAATGAAAGACTGAATGCTTTTCCCAGTATGGTAACAAGATAAGGGTGTCTGCTCTGATCAATATTATTCAACACAGTGGTAGAACTTTTAACCAGTGCAATAGGACAAGAAAGTGAAATTAAAGGCCAATGCATCAGGGAGGAAGAAATCAAATTAACCCTATCTGCAGATAACATAATTGTTTGCATAGAAAATCTCAAGGAACCTTAAAATGACAACAACAAAATCCCCTGCTAGAATAAGAGAGTTAGCAAATCATAGAATAGAAGGTAAACATGAAAAATCAACTTGATTTCTATCAATGAGCATGTGAATACAAAAATTAAAAATACAATACCCTTTACAATTGCTGAAAAATCAGAAATACTTTAGGTGTAACTTTAACAAAACATACGCAGGACTTGCATGCTGAAGACTACAAAACACAGATGAAATAAATCAAAGAAGACCTACATAAATGGAGAGGTATACCATGTGCATGGATTGGAAGACAAATCATAGTAAAGATACCAGTTCTTCTCAAAATGATATACAGGTTTAACATAATTTCTAACAAAATCCAAGAAAGATTTTCTCTGTAATATAATATATATTATTTTATATTATATTATTCTATATTATATATAATTATTCTAAAATTTATATAGAATGACAAAGGAACTAGGACAGTTAAAACAATTTTGAGTAAGAATAACCAAGTGTGAGAAATTAGTTTATGCAATTTTAAGACTTATATAGCTACAGAAATAGAATATAGACTCAGGAAGAGATCACACAAATATGTCCAACTGGTTTTTGATAAATGTACAAAAGCAATTCAAGGAAGGAAAGATAATCTATTCAACAAATGTGAAAAAATCCATAGGCAAAAAAAATTAATCCTTATTTAAGTTCACACTTTATATAAAAATTGACTTGAAATGGACCACAGACCTAAATGTAAAATGTAAAACTATAAAACCTTTAGAAAAAAAATCTTTAGGAGCTAGAGTTAAGGCTTCTAAATTTTGACACTGAAAGTACAATCAATAAAAGGAATAATTAATGTTAGACTTTAGCCAAACTGGAAACCTTTGCAAATGTCCTGTTAAGAGGGTGAAAAAATAAGATACAGGACGGGAAAAACAGTTACAAACCACATACATAACAAAGGACAGGCCGGTATCTAGACAGCATAAAAAAATTCTCAAAATTCAACACTAAAAAACCAGACAATGAAATTAGGAAATGGCAAAAGACACGAACAGATATTTCACTGAAGTAGATATACTATGGAAAATAAGGCCATTAAAATATGTTCCAAATCATTAAGCACTAGGAAAATGCAAATTAAAACTATGAGATATTAGTACAAACCTATAAATGGTTAACGTTCAAAAAATAGCACCAATCCCAAACGCTGGTGAGTACGGGTGCAGAGAGACTGGATTACTCATATATTGCAGTGGAAATGTAAAATGGTAGAGCCGCACAAATGGAAAATATTTTAGCAGTTTCTTAAAAAAAACCTAAACCTGAACTACTAAATAACAGAGCAGTTGCACTCCTTGGGCATTTATCCCAGAGAAATGAAAACATGTTTATACAACAACCTGTATAGCTCTGTTTACTATTATTTATAATAGCCAAACAACTGGAAGCAATCCAGGTGTCTTTCAATGGGTGAATGGTTAAGCAAACTGTGGTACATCCATATCATGGAATATTAATCAGCAAGAAAAAGAAATGAACTGGTACACACAGAAATTAACCTCCAGAGAATTGTTCTCAGTGAAAAAAAGCCAATCCTAAAAAGTTACATATTGTGAGGTTTCATTTGTGAGGGGAGAACCCCAAAAAGCTGGAATTTATTTAGAAAAAGTTGTGTACTTATTCTTACATGTTTAAACTTCAGTCACCTTCAAAGTACTCTCCATCTGATGTAATACACCCATTGAGACGTTTTTGCCACTGCTCAAAACAGTCTGTGAACTCGTTGACTTTGATGCCTTTTAGTGCTCCTGCTGTTTCTTGTTTCATCTCTTCCACATCGGCAAAACTTTTCATCCACGGAAACAAACAACAGTTTGTGGGGGTGAGACTGGGTAAATAGGGAGGGTGGGGTAAGGGGTTCATGATGTTTTTGGTCAAAAAGCTGCTGAACACTGAGTGTGGTGTAGGCAGGTGCACTCGTAAATCACCCATCATTAAATGGGCAAATGTGTTGAAAGAGCCTTAGAAAAAAAATTCCCTGAAGCCAAACACAGCCTCTCACAACAATGCCAGCTGGCACACTGATACAGATGGGTTCCCAGAACACTCACCTAGCAGGGGAAGCCTGCACTACAAGGGACCCACCCTCCAGAAGATAATTCTGTTTTTTGGGGTCCCCTCTCATATGAGATACCTTACTAAAATGACAAAATTATAGAAATGGAGAACAGAATAGTGGTTACAAGGAGTTAAGGGGGTGGAGTAGAGAGGAAAGTGGGTGTGACTATAGAAGAGCAATAATAAAGACTCTTGTGGGAATGGAAATGTTCTGTATCCTAACTGTATTTATGTCAATATCTTGTTTTGATATTGTCCTACAGTTTGGCAAGTTATTATGACCGAGGGAATCTGGGAAAGGGGACATGTGATCTCTCTGTGTTGTTTTTAACAACTACATGTGAATCTACAATGATTTCAGAATAAAAAGTTTAATTAAAAAAATCTTTAAAGGAAATCCATCCCCTTCTTCAGGAAGCCCAAAGTTATTGCGCTGGGAAAGCTAAGAAGTGTGTGGTTGGCCACGGCCCAGACTACAGCGCCACCCTACTACCCAGCGCCCTGTCACTGCAGCCCTGACTCAGGGCCAGGGGGCAGCTGGGTTCAGAGAACTGCAGTCAACCCAAGGAGGCCATGTGGAGTCTTAAAAAAAAAGCCTGAGGGCTAGAGTGAGATAAAATATAGGAGTCTCCGTTAAATTTGAATTTCATATAAACACTGAATAATTTTTCAGTATAGGTTAGTGTCAACTATGGCATGGGGAATCTCCAAATTACTGTTTATCTGAAATTCAAATTTAATGGGTTTTTCTCTATTTTTACTTGTTAAACCTGGCAATCCAACCTGAGGCATAGCTTTCCCCAGAAATGACCACCTTCAGTCCTGTGAAATTTCCTATATTGCCCTCTATTTCTGGTATCCCCTTTCTCTTAACATCCTCTGACCCATCTTCATCTGGAATCATTCAGGTAAGCCTTTGCTAGAACTACACAGCCCTCCTCCCTTTTGCCTCTGTACTTGTACTTACTGTACCTTATAAATCAGCATATAATTAATTTTATCCTTCCTCACAGTGTGTACTGGTATTGCATAAATGTTAGGCTTTTTCTCCACCTCAACTATAAACAGTTTGAGGGTTACCCATGAGCACCTCAAGGACTTGACCCAGTGTCGATTACAAGTAAAAAGCACTTCCCTCTAATGCTTTATTTACATTTTATTATAAAAGTAATACGTATTCTCTGTGTAAGACATTAAACCCCTTACTTAAAGCTTCTTTCCTTTCATTAGTTTTAAAAACATTTTAGGATAAAAAGGATGAAATACAAATAGATAACTGTCAGTATCAAACCCATATTTAAAAATCAAGCAATGCTCTTTAAAAAACTTTTCTGAATTCTGTAATTCTCCATTGCCCAGAGTCTGAAAACTGAAGCATACGCAGTCTGTATTTAAGCAATCTAGCTGAAAATAGTATATTTTTAAAGGTATGTGACTCTTACACAACAAAAGCCCATGGGAAATATTTAAAATATCTTGTTAATCAAATGCTCTAAATCTGAGTTACTTCTTGTTCCAAAATATTATTTCATCTGAAACTTTTTAATATATAAAATGACATCATCGCATATCACCATAGGTTGAATATATTAGTTGTTTTTTGGTTCCAAAAGAGTAAAGTGCTTTTCTGAAATAAGGATGCTAGCTCTGTGATTTCTATTAAGAGAACGCCGAAAGAAAAGTATGGAGATCCAAGCCGCCCAGCCTGGCTCCAGCACCAGGGCTGCTCTAGAACTGCGGGCATTTGGGGAGGTTGCAGCAGGTTTGGGCCAACCAGTCCCAGTGGCTGACTGAGCCCGTGGGATGGAGCCACCAAGACAGTGCCACCTAGTCTCCAAATCGCTGGGTCTATTTTAAAACGTTTTTTAAAAGACAAAAATTTGTTGAATTCTTCCAAAAGAGAACTCAAGCACACCGTTATTTTTAAATATATGGCAAAAAGAGCAGGCTGAAATGAAAAGGTTCCTTTCCTTCAGTCCCTGTCTTCGTCCTCTTTATGAGGCATATTAGAATTTCCTAGCAATTTCCTTAAGCTTCCAAGTGCTTGTTTGCATGAGCCCTTTCTAGGCTCTGGGAGGAATCCTGGCAATAAATCACAGAGCAAATTTTTTTTTTTTAAGTTTGCAAAAGAAAGGTATTTTAACCACAATATGTTAAGATCACTGTCTATTTCCAGTCAGAATTCTCTTCTGCCACATATCCCCTAGTGAGTGGTGTTGGAGAGGGAGTGAGCATTTTGGGGATACAGTTAGAGGAAGTTGGTTGAACATACATTTAGTATGCGTGTAATGGGATATTACCTGGTTCACAATCATATAGTGTAGAGTTAAATTATTGCTAGCTGTCCTAGGATAGGACTGCTTCAAGGAATAAATAATCCTTCCCCCACCCCCACCGCCGTGCTAACCAGACACCCTGCTGCAAAATGAGTGGGGCCAGATGTTGTGGATCATGAACGAATGCGCCTGTAGCACTCATCCCTTGAACTATGTGGGGAGTGGAAGAGAAGTCGGGCTTGGCATGCATAGAACCAGAAACTAGTCAGTGAAAAATTCTTCCAATGATCGAAAATGTAAAACTAAGCAGAGAATTATGTTCCCATTTTTGTCTTTTGAAAATGGAAGGTCTTTCCTGTAGAAATAGGGCAGATGGTGCATTTTATATAGTTTTAAAGAGACCATATTTTTAATTTCTTATTTGATGAGGTGAGTAAAATAAAAGTTTTTGGAATTTCTGTGTTTTTAGCAACACAGTTGTGATTTCTTATTTAACTTCTCTCACACCTAATTTTGTATCGGTAATTTTATGTTCTTTTTCTGAGAGGACTCCCCAAATTGTCTAAGCTTCAAGATTCATGAAAACCTAGATCTGCCCTGGCAAGCATTGCTAAACCCTCCCTCATTAGTTCTCACAGGTTCTCAACAAAACAAATTACTAAAACACACAACATGAATATGTTTCAAAAGCCTAATGCTAAACAAAAGAACACTGATTCAAGAGGCCACATAATGTGTGACCCCATTTATTTAACACTCTAGTTTATTTAAAACTACAGGGACAAAAAACAGTTCGGTAGTCACTGAGCACTGGAGATGGGTGAGCTCTGGTGGGGTGGTGATGGAAATGTTCCGTAAATTGTCATGGTGGCTGCACAACTGTATGCATTAATCAAAATTTATAAAGCTGTACACGGAAAACGGTTAATTTTGCTATATGTAAATTACTCATCAATAAACCTGACTTAAAAAAATAATAGAAGCTAACTTCCACAAACTATTTGTAATGCTTGCACAATATAATGCAACTAATAATTGGCAGGGGTAAGATTTGAATCCCAGGTATACTAAACCCAGAGCCCACAATCTTAACATAGCCCTGCATGAAAAGATGTCTCTTACAATTTAGTAACATTTCCCTTTTCTTTTTTTAATTCTGATTTTTTTTCAATTATAGTTGACGTTCAATATTACATTAGTTTCATGTGTACGGCATAGTGGTTAGACATTTATATAACTTACGAAGTGATCCCGGCACCATACATAATTATTACAATATTATTGACTATATTCCCTATGCTGTACTTTACATTCCCATGGCTATTTTGTAACTGCCAATTTATACTTAATCCCTTCACATTTTTACCCAGTTTCCCAAATTCCCTCCCATCTGGCAACCATCAGTTTTTTTTTCTCTGTATCTATTAGTCTGTTTTTGTTTTGTTTGTTCGTTTATTTTACTTTTTAGATTGCACAAATAAGTGAAACCATGTGGTATTTGTCTTTCTCTGTCTTATTTCCCGTAACATAAAACCCTCCAGGTCCATACATGTTGTTGTAAATTGTAAAATTTCATTTTTTATGGTCAAGTAATATTCCGTTGTATAAGCAGGGTGAGACAAAAGTAGATTTATAGTTGTTAGTGTGCAAAACAGTTTATTCTTGTCTTTTTATTCATTACTGTATTATTTTCCATACGAAGAACTGTGAACATACCCTCTATGTACCACATCTTTACCCAGTTGTAATGATGTTTCTTTTTATTCCTCGTTTGCTAAGATACTCATTTTTTCCCTTTAAATCATGACTATGTTAAATTTAATGCAATGATTTTTGTTTTTACATTTATTGAGATGATTATACAGTGTTTTTCCTATAGTCTGTTAATGTGATGAATTGTAAAAATAGGTTGTTATTCCTAGGGTAAATCCCAATTATAACATCATTACATATTTCGTTTTTAATAATCTTTTTGGGGGGTTAGCATTTTATTTAGACTTTTTTTCATCAATGTTCAAAAGTGAGGATGACCTAGTTTTCCTTTCTAGTAGTATTCTTTGTCTAATTTAAGTCATGAGGTTATATTAGAACTGGGAAATAACACCTTGTTTTCTATCCTCTGAAACAGTACATACAGTTGAGAATAATCTGTTCATTGACATTTGGTTAAATCTCTCAGTAAAACAAGCAGTGTCTTTTAAAATATATTTTATTGATTATGCTATTACAGTTGTCCCAATATTTCCCCCTTTGCTCCCCTCTGCCTGGTATGCCCCTTCCCTCCAGCAATCCCATCCCTTAGCTCATGTTCAAGGGTCATGCATATAAGTTCTTTGGCTTCTCTGTTTCCCATACTATTCTTAACATCCCCCTGTCTATTTTGTACCTGCCGATTATGCTTCTTAATCCCTGCACTTTTTCTCTGTTCTCCCCCATCCCCGTGCCAGCGGATAACCCTCCAAATGATCTCCATACCTATGACTCTGTTCCTGTTCTGGTTGCTTGCTTAGTTTGTTTTTGTTTTTTAGATTTAGTTGTTGCTAGTTGTGAGTTTGTTGTCATTTTAAGGTTTATAGTTTTGATCTTCTTCATTTTCTTAAATAAGCCCCTTTAACATTTCATGTAATAAGGGCTTGGTGATGATAAATTCCTTCAGCTTTACCTCGTCTGGGAAGCACTTTATCTGCCCTTCCATTCTAAATGATAGCTTTGTTGGATAGAGTAATCTTGGTTGTGGGTCCTTGCTTTTTATCACTTTGAATACTTCTTTCTAGTCTCTTCTTGCCTACAAAGTTTCTTTTGAGAAATCAGTTGACAGTCTTAGGGGAACTCTTTTGTAGGTAACTCTCTGCCTTTCTCTTGCTGCTTTTAATATTCTCTCTTTGTCTTTAACCTTTTGCATTTTAATTATGATGTGTCTTGTTTGGGTCCAACATGTTTGGGACTCTGTGCTTCCTGGACTTGTATGTCTATTTCCTTCACCAAATTAGGGAAGTTTTCTTTCATTATTTTCTCAAAAAAGTTTTTAATTTCATGCTCTTCCTTTTCTCCTTCTGGCACCCCTATGAATCAGATTTGGTACATTTAAAGTTGTCCCACAGGTTCCTAAGCCTCTCCTTGTTTTTTTGAATTCTTGTTTCTTCTTTCTGTTCTGGTTGAATGTTTACTTCTTCCTTTTGTTCCAAATTGTTGATTTGAGTCCCAGTTTCCTTCCCTTTGCTGTTGGTTCCCTGTATATTTTCTTTTACTTCACTCTATATAGCATCCTGATCACCAGTGTTTTGAATTCTGCATGTGATAGGTTAGTTATCTCCTTTTCGTTTGGTTCTTTTTCTGAGGTTTTGTTCTGTTCTTTCATTTGGGCCATATTTCTTTGCCTCCTCAATTTGGCAGCCCTCCAGTGTTTGTTTCTGTGTATTAGGTAAAGCTGCTTTTACTCCCTGTGTTAGTAGTGTGGCCTATGTAGAAAAGGTACCTGTAAATTGTGTGGGGCAGAGCCTTAGGTAACAGCCAGATTGGGACAACCTGCTTTACCACTTTGTGGCTGTGTGTAGGGGGAGGTTTGGGGAGAGGACAATGCTGCTGCCTGGCGTCTGGAGAACTACCAGGCACTTGCCCCACTTTCAGTCACCTCACCCACCTCCCACATGTGACTGGTGCCCTTCCAGCTGCTACTATAGGGTTTGCGTACATTCTAAGCCCGTGTGGATCCTTTAAATGGCGAAAATCCAGCGGTTTCTTCTGCCGCCCCAAACCCCACTGGTTTTTACAGCCAGAGATAATGGGGGTTTATATTCCTGGTGCTGGAACCCTGGGCTGTGTGGACTGGCCTGGAGCTGGGATCGCTCCCTCCTAAGGTATCCAGCCCGGTTTTTATTTACCACACAAGAGTGTGGGACCATCTGTTCCTCTGCCACTGCCACCACTGCTGCCACCGCCTCTCCATGCCTCGCCACATCCTTTATGGTCCCAGTTTCACGACTCTGCACCTCCTACCTGTCTGGATGAATGTGTTTTCTTTAAATCCTTGGTTGTCAGACATCCGTACAACTTGATTTTCTGATAGTTCTGGGTGTTACTTGTTTTTGAGATCTGGTTGTAATTCTTCTAGGGTTGTGCGAGAAGGTGAAGTGTGCTATCTACACCTCCATCATGAGGGTTTTTTTTTTTTTTTGTGGGTATGGTTTAACAAATGCTTCAATTTCTAATGGTTATAGGATTATTCAGGTTTTTCTGGTTATTTTTTATGGTTTTGGTGAGTGATATTTTTCTAGGTAATTGGTTGTTTTCTCTATTTTTTCAAATTCATTGGTAAGATAAGACTTGATCATTACAGGTAGCTATGTCTCCTTTTCTTTGCTCCCATTTTTAAAATTGCATCTTCTGTTTTCTTGCTCAGCCTTGGAGAAAACCTTAAGAAAAAACAGGTTCTCTGTTTATAGATACTTTGTGTTACAGCTTTGATTTCTATTACACTAATTAATGTTCTTTCTTTAGGTTTATTCTATTGATTTCATAATCTTTGAAGTTGGGTATTTAGCCCACTAAGTTTTCCTTTTTCTGATGTAATAAACATTAAGATATGTTAGGTGCATGCAAAATGAGAATTGCTTAAATTTTCTGTTGATTTAATTGTTCCTTTTATTATTATGTTATGACCCAGTATCTAAAAATAATTCCTGTTTAATTTAGTTCAATTTCACTTACTGGGGGTAGTATTTTATATTTCTAGAGGTGGTCAGTTGTTCTCTGAGAAATCTAACTATACACCCTGAAAATGAATGCTGGAGACACAGCTGTACCTCAACAGTCTAAAGTGTTTTGCTAAAATTACTCATCCCTAGGAGTCAGCATGTTTTATTTGGCGGGGAGAGGCAGGGCTGGGGACTACTCTTTAAGAGTCATGTTCCCAGCTCATTAAGGGACTCCCACCAGCATCACTGGGAAAGAACACAATTCCCACATTCCAAAGAACAGGACTCTG
This sequence comes from Mormoops blainvillei, assembly GCA_004026545.1. Taxonomy (NCBI): domain Eukaryota; kingdom Metazoa; phylum Chordata; class Mammalia; order Chiroptera; family Mormoopidae; genus Mormoops; species Mormoops blainvillei. Next base: position 47,733 of record PVJD01000746.1, on the reverse strand, counting down.
TGAAGAGTGAACTTAGTGAAGGTCCTAAGGCCAAACCAGCAAAACAGAACACAGGGAAGTGGAGGGGAGAAGACGGCAGAGGAGTGGAGGGAAAGAACTGTGGTTGTGTTCCATCCTTTACTGCTTCTGCACACTTTTCAAAATAATTACTACAGTTATGCCAGGAGCAAAGAATAAGGGCTTATAATCAATTAGTCCAAACCAGAAAACAATCACACTGTCTGTAAACATATCTCTCTTTTGCTCTAACTGTTCGGGATGCCACCTCTCCCTTTATCCTTGTCATTTATGCTTTTCTATCAAAATCTTACCTTTTCCTCCCAAATTCAGCTGAAGTTTCACCTCCTTTGTAAAGACCTTCTGAAAGCTGAAACAAGGCTATCTTAGGGCTATAATCTGGCAAGTAGTCACGATTTTCACTGAGAAAGGAAAACATGGAGAAAAGAAGACTAGAAGCTTGTGTACAAATGAAGAATTCAGTGATAGGTGGCAGGAGGAGTGGAAAATCCAAGGCCAAGTTTGTTGTGCCTAATGCTGGGCATCTGGTTGCTGTTTTTTTTTTTAAAGTATATTTTGTTGATTATGCTATTACAGTTGTCCCATTTTTTCTCCCCTTTATTCCCCTCCACCCTGCACGCTCCTCCCACCAGCATCCCCCACTTAGTTCATGTCCATTGGTCGTACATATAAGTTCTTTGGCTTCTCCCTTTCCTATACTATTCTTAACTTCCCCGTCTATTTTGTATCTACCATTTATGCTTCCTATTCCCTGTACCTTTTCCCCCATTCTCCACCCTCACCTACCCTGCCGATAACCTTCCATGTGATTTCTATTTCTATGATTCTCTTCCTGTTCTGGTTGTTTGCTTAGTTTGTTTTTGGTTTTGTTTTGTTTTTTAGGTTCAGTTGTTGATAGTTGTGAGTTTGTCACTCATCATGTCACTGTTCATAGTTTTGACCTTCTTCTTTTCCTTAGATAAGTCTCTTTAACATTTCATATAATAAGGGCTTGGTGGTGATGAATTCCTTTAACTTTCCCTTGTCTGGGAAACACTTTTTCTGCCCTTCCATTCTAAATGATAGCTTTGCCGGATAGAGTAATCTTGGTTGTAGGTCCTTATCTTTCATGACTTTGAACACTTCTTGCCAGCACCTTCTTGCCTATAAGGTTTCTTTTGAGAAATCAGCTGATAATCATAAGGGAATTCCTTTGTAGGTAACTGTCTCCTTTTCTCTTGCTGCTTTGAAGATTCTCTCTTTATCTTTAATCTTGGGCAATGTAATTACGATGTGCTTTGGTGTGTGCTTCCTTGGGTCCAACTTCTTTGGGGCTCTTTGAGTTTCCTGGACTTTCTGGAAGTCTATTTCCTTTGCTAGACTGGGGAAGTTCTCCTTCACTATTTTTTCCAATAAGTTTTCAATTTCTTGCTCTTCCTTTTCTCCTTCTGGCACCCGTATGATTCGGATGTTGGGACGTTTAAAGCTGTCCCGGAGGTTCTTAAACATCTCATTTTTCTGAATTCTTGTTTCTTCATTCTGGTCTGGCTGGATGTTTATTTCTTCCTTTTCTTCCAAATCGTTGATTTGAGTCCTGGTTTCCTTCCCTTCACTATTGGTAACCTGTGTATTTTTCTTTATTTCACTTTGCATAGCCTTCACCTTTTCCTCTATTTTGTGATCATACTCAACCATTTCTGTGAGCATCCTGATTACCAGTGTTTTGAACTCTGCATCTGATAGGTTGGTTATCTCTTCATTGCTTGGTGATATTTTTTCTGGAGTTTTGATCTGTTCTTCCATTGGGCCATATTTCTTTGTCTCAGCACTCCTGTTATGCTGTAATGGGCAGAGCCTTAGGTATTCATCAGTTTCTGTGTTTGGGACTCTATGTGGGGGACGGGTCAGAGAGGGAACAATGCTGCTTGCTTGGCTCTCGGCAGCTTTCAATTTCCCCACTAAACACAACCAAATTGGGCCCTACTGGTGCTGATTGCTGAGTCAGTGGGTTTCTGTACAATCTAGGACCCTGTGGGTATCTCCAATGAACTCTCCTGTGAGGCTGGGAGTTTCTCCCACTGCTACAACCCCCACAGGTTTTTATAGCCAGAGGTTTTGAGGCTTTCTTTTCCCTGCACTGGAACCCTGGGTTGCATGGTCTGCCTCCCTCCCCAGTTGTTCCTCCTTGTTTATCCACATGCAAATGTGGGACCACCTGGTCAGCCAGCTGCCACCTAGCCCAGGCCTCCAGTCTCTGCCTTGCTGTGCATCCTCTCCACCCTGGCTGCCAGCTACTGTCTCCACCCCTCTTACCAGTCTGATGAGTGTTTCTTCTTTAACACCTTGGTTGTTGGACTTCCTTACAGTTCAATTTTCTGGCAGTTCTGGTTGTTTTTTTATTTTTAAATCAGTTGCTATCTTTTGGTTGTGTGAGGAGGTAAAGTGTATCTACCTATGCCTCCATCTTGGCTGGAAGTTGTATCTGGTTGCTTTGAAAGGGCTGCTCAGAGAAGCTTGGGCAGGCTCAGTCATCAGTCTCACAGCCTTTTCTGGCCATGCAGTCCCAGGTCCAGGTGTGGGAACACTAGGCCACTCAAAGTCTTTTGCAGGCTCTGGTGATTCATCAGGCTTTGTATAAGCAAAGCCTCTCCAGTTTTGTTTTGTTTTTCCTAGCAACTATCTTTTCCTTTTTGCTTCTGTACTCCCATATCCAGCAAGAAACTGGGCATGATCTACCTCTTCCATCTTCTCTCCAGAAGATTTGACAAAACAAATATTTCTGAAAATAAGTTCTTCTGAGTTGGTTCTCTCCATCAGAAATTTTGTTTTCATTCTGAACTGGAATGGGAATTGAGAGACTATTTGCACCTTTAATTTTGCCATTTTCTAGTGGCAACTGCTACAGCCTGATCTACCTTCCAATATGAGTTTTTTTCATAGTTGAAGATGTTCCTAGCAACAGATCCAGACTTTGTTACAAAAATATGTTGTCAGGTCCCAAACAAAACTTTAAAGTTAGAAAATCTGGAATAAGATGGCAAAGTTCTGAACTGCAGTTGCTTTATCGTTCCTGAAACGCTGAAAGAAGATAAAATACTAAGACTGATAATATCACCTCAAAAATACATCACTGAAGAAAAATGTTTCACCCCCTTTCTGTGGGGAGTTTAAATGCTACAAGATTTGTGTCACCAGTTACATATTGGTAGAATTAAATCTTGAGTGTTGTTTTCAAAATTTTGACCGTTCTGGGTTAGTAGTAGTTCATTTACTAATTTTTAAAAGTGTACATAGGACAGCATGTTCAGGCATCACCAGCCCGCATCAGGACAAAGCACCCAGAGCTACAGGAGTCTGACCTCTTGCGTAAAGGCTTATACTTAAGCCTGGCTGCAGTGGTAGTGCAGGCGGCCTTTGATGCCAAATATCGGGGCACTACAGGACCTGTCTTATCTTTAAGTTACAAAAATACAGTGGAGGTTGTACAGCTCTCAGAGGACACCTTTGCAGGAAGAACAGCTACCTGCGTGCTGTCTGTTCTCCAATAAGGCATTTTTTCTCTTATCCTATTTAATTTTAGCTTAAGGAAAGAAATTAGATAAGTCAGTTTAAGCAACAGGACCTCAACTTTAATCTTGAGTGTTAGAGCTCCACCCTTCTTCTTTTCTAGTTTGTTTTAAATATTGGAATATTTACATACAGTAGTCCCTCCTTGTCCATGGTTTCCGTTTCTGTAGTTTCAGTTACCTAGGGTCAGCCATGGTCCAAAAATATTAAATGGAAAATTCCAAAAATAAATAATTCATAAGTTTTAAATTGTGTGCTGTTCTGGGTAGTGCTAGAAATCTTGCTCTGTCTTTTCCAGGACAGGAATAATCCCTTTGTCCTGTGTATCCGCAGTGTATATTCTATCCACCCAATAGTCACTTAGTAGTGGTCCTTCATTATTAGATCCACTGTTTGGGTATTGCAGTGCTTGTGTTCAAGTCACCCTTACTTTACTTAATAATGGTCCCAAACCACAAAAGTAGTGCTGGCAATTTGGATATAACAAAAAGAAACCTTTAAGTAAAAAGGTATGTATAGTAAAATGTAGTATATACAGGGTTCAGTATTATTTGAGGTTTCAAGGCATCCATTGGGAGTGGAATATACCCCCTCAGAGAGGGTGGGGACTACTGTATTTGGGGGCAGTTTTCAAACTATGAGTAATTTCAATGTAACCTTTTCCGGTCACCCTTTGTAGTTAGAGTTAGAGCCATGAATGCCAGCAGTGGCATTTTGGGTGTTAATAGAACTGCTCTGTTTATTGGATGAGCATACTTGATACATTTGGAAGCAGTGCTATATAAATTCTCTGTTCCTGGAGTACACTAATAATAATTATAATAACTCTTACATAGTCTTTATTTTGTGTAAGACACTGTTCTAAATGCTTTACATACACTGACATTTAATTCTCATATCAATCTTATGAGATGGTCCTATTATTACAACGTTTTTCAGAGGTGGGAACCTGAGGCACTTGCCCAAGGTTAATTAGAGTGAGCACCAGGGTTTAGGTCCAGGCAGTCTAGATTCATGGTCTACTCTTAATCGCTATGCAATGCTGCCCCTCTAACTTTAAAAAAAGCAAACTAAGTAGCTCTCCAGTGGCACTGGTCTCTAAGCATTGTGTTGGAATTCATGAGGCTTTTTCGGTAGAGCTCAGTTTAACATCATAATGTATGTCTTATATTTGAATAACACTTATCTAACTGGGGTAGAAGCTGCTGCAAGTGCTGAGCTCTGCTCCCCTAAAACAAACAAACCCACCCAATTTGTCCAGATGCATGCTAGTAACCCTCCCCCCACCATCCCCACCATCACTCTATATTTTAGCTGGGGAGGAAATATATTCTGATTTGCCTAGGCTAGTCCTGGTTTATGCCTGTTGTTCCCACATCCTATCTGGTTTAGTATCTGTCTTATTACAAGAATTCTTTAATATATTAATATGCATTACCATCCAAGTGTGGGAATGAAAATGAGGTCATCCTCAGCCTTTTTTGACCCCTGACCTCTGCTCTGTGCAGCACGGCTGTTAACACTCCCAGAATAGTGCTCTGTGTACACATTTTGGAAGTGCCAGTGCAGAGGAGTGATGAAGGAGGTCCTAGAAGGCTTAAATTCTAGTTCCAACTTTTGTGTTTTCCCATTTGTGAACTGAAGTCATACTGCTGTGATTTATGATTCTCTGCTGGTTCGGGCCAATTTCTATTAAAAATGCTGTATCCCTGGACAAGTCAAAATTTCCAGAGTGAGGTGGAATGCTGAAGCACAGAGGCATAGGGTAAAATTAAAAATATATATAGGTGAACATAGCCCATTATATGGGTAAGTTACATCATGTCCTCTGAACAGACATTTCATAAGGGAAAGGCCTATGAGGCTGCAGTTGGAGCTGCCACACACTCGCCCTGGTTGTAAAGTGTGACCCCAAGGAAGAGAAATGTTACAATGGAAAAGCACATTGTTTCTATTAAGACTGCCCTACAGTCTTCGCAGAGCTTTCAACTACCTATTACGTTACTTGATGTATGCCCTTAATGTACATTTTGTGAATCATTAAAAGTGGGTGTAATGTTCACATGCCCTGCTTCAGCATGCTTAAATTTCTTACCTAGCTTCTCAATGGAAAAAGTGAGATCTTAACGGCCTTTTTGTGTAGTTTAGGACTAGGTACTTTATTACTTCATTCTTAAAGTTTCTTACTGGCAAATTAGGCTTAGAGATAGTAACTTACAAACTAATTACTCACTACATGGGAAATATACAGAGAGGGATTTGTGTTTGGAATGATCTTCAAGAACCACAACTCTTACATGATGATGTAGGTCTTACACGGCGGTATAGGATAAATATGAGATGTAACAGTCTAATGAGGTAAATAAATAAGAGACTAAAATAAGATTTGAATTGTCAATATTATACTACCGATTTGATGGTGTCATCATTAAATTTTTTTTACCCTTTTCCCTGATATAAAGGTAATACACTAATTGCAGAAATTGGGAGAATAAAGTAAAAAGAAACACATAAAAATTTGGTAATCCTTTAAAAAGATGATCCCACTATAATAAGAAATCTATTATAATTTTGACACATTTACTTCTACCTTTTTTCTGTCTCCGTGTGTATATGAGTATATGGATGAATATATACACATATGTACACAACTTTACATATCTGGAATTACAGACCATAAACAAATACTTTAATATTCTATCATGAGCATTTTCCCAGGTCCACTAGTCTTGAAAAACATTTTCAATGGCTGTATAACAAAACGTTGTTGGCCTACACTACATTTATTTAATCTTTTATTACTACTTAGATTATTTCCATAACTTTGCCTTTGCAAATATATTGTAATAGGTATCTTTGTAACATTTTATGAATTTCTGGCTAGAACAGATTTCTAGAAGAGAAACTGCATTGTGAAATTTTATGCATGTTTTTAAGGGTCTTTACAACTTATAAACTGTTTTACAAAAGGTTTTGGATCAATTTTTAAGTTATTAGCATGTATAAAAATACCTGTTGCTATACCCTCCAGCAAACACTGAATTTTTAAACATTGCTAAGAGGTTAAAATGATATTGCATTTTAATTTGCATTCATTTGATTATGACTGAGGGCAAATATTTTACTCTTTTTATTGGCCATGTATGTTCCTTATATGAATAGAATGTACTTAACCCCTGTTCATTTATCAAAAAGGGTTTCAATGTTTTCCTTGTTAATTTATATGTATCTTTTCATGTTAAGGTTAATTTTTAAAATCACTTTTGATCTATAGATGTTCTAAATTGTAATGAGATTAAATATATCCTATTTTTCATTGCAATTATGCTTAGAAAAGTTCTCCCCATTCCCAAACAGATACCTTTATCTAGTTTTTTTACAAGTTATTATAAAAATATTATTGTTTTATTATCAGAAACTCTTGATACTAAAGACAGTAAATTCTAAGAGGGAACACAGGTTTTGAAAGACAGAGATCTGAGGGAAGCAAAAAGTGATTATGCACATAAAAAAAACCTAGGGAGAGAAGAGAAAACTATAAAAATAAATAGATACAAGAGCTCAAGTGAGCAAAGCAGTTTGGACAGTGACATTATAGTATAGCAATCAATGTCCACCTTAATGATTAAATTCTCAAATAATGATTAAATTTTAGTTTTTAAAAAATGTGTTAATTTTTTTTTTTAAACATTTAACTTCAGATGACAAAACAGACAAAAGACTTACGGAGTCTATTTTGTTGTATGGTGTACAGTGAAGCTCTAACTTTATTATTTTTCCAAATATTTAATCAATTGTCCTAACATCTTCCTGAATGATGATTCCCTTCCTCACTGTCTTGCTATGGTGCTTTCATTTAATCAAAATGTAAAGTGTATACCCTGGCTGGGTAACTCATTTGTAGTGTCATCTGATATACCAAGCTTGTGGGTTCTATCCCCAGTCAGGGCTTCTAAAAGAATCAACCAATAAACACATAAGTGGGACAAAAAAAATTGATGTTTCCCTCTCTTAAAAAAAATCAATAAACTCACAAACGAAAACATAAAGCATACTAGGATCTGGTTCCACTGATCTGCCTTTGAGTCTTCTATGGGCACCATACTATAATATTATTTAAAAAAATATATTGAGCTTTCTTCTTTTCTGTACTCCTACATGGCTATCACATTAGGGTGCAGGGAGTAGCTAGAGAGGGTGCTCCAGATTCAGGCCATACTCTTAGGAAGAGCTGGGAAAGTACCAGGAATAGATGAAGGTCAGCAAGGGATGTAGGTATGGAGGGTAAGCTGTTTTGCTCCAGAATTTCATGTTACACCTCTGTTCCTCACTAGCTCTGTGGCTTAGGATAAGTAAATTCACCTTCCTGGGCCTCCTGGGTGTCCTTGTATCATAAGGTTGTTGAGAGTATAAAATGAGTTAGTTTAAAACCCTTAGACTGATGCATAGCCCATGGTAAACATCATTATCACTTATTTGAAGCTATCTTTCACCTTCATCATGCTACTGAAATTAGTCTTGCAAAGGACATCCATGATTCCCTAAATTTCAAATCAATATGGCACAAGGATTAAAATTACAAGCTCTCTAGAATCAGTCTGCCTGAATTTAAATGCCTTCTCTGCTACTTACAAGCTGTGTGAGTAACCTTGGAAAAGTTACTTGCTCACTCTGTGCCTTAATTTCCTCATTTATAAAATGGGGATATTACTAGTTCATACCTTATAAGGTTGTTACATGGAGTCCTGATATGAATATAAATTGCTTAGCACACAGTCTGGCATACAAGTAAATTCTTGGGAAATGGTCTACATAATATAACCATTGTTTCAGTTGATTGCTCTGGACATTTGACAATATTGTTGACCCTCAACTTTCTGACACTCCTTTGTTTTCTGGCATACTATGGTTTCGTTCTTAAATATCACTTTGCACACTGTCTTCTTTTACCTATCCCTAAAAACGCTGGCATTCTCCAAGGGGTCCTCCCCTATCCCATTCTTTGATGACCATACACTTTCTTGATATTCCTTCTTCTAAGCCAGAAGTTGGCCAATTTTTTATCAGAGGACCGAAGAGTTAATTTTCTAGGCTTGTGGGTCACATGATCTCTACACAGTGAATCATGAAGCCATCCATTGAAAATATGTTCATGAGAGGGCATAGTTATATTACAATAAAATTATATACATGAAATGAAATTCAACCACCAACTTATACCATGCACAAAAATAAACTTAAGTTGGATAAAAGACTTGAATGTAAGTTGTGACACCATAAAAGTCCTAGAGGAGAACATAGGCAGGAAAATCTCAGATATTCCACGCAGAGATATTTTCACCAATATGTCCCCGAGGGCAAGGGACATAAAGGAAAGAATAAACAAATGGGACTTCATCAAAATAAGAAGCTTCTGCACAGTGAAAGAAAACATCAGCAAAATGAAAAGGGGACCAATCATATGGGAAAATATATTTGCCAATGATACCGCAGACAAGGGTTGGACCTCCAAAATATATAAAGAACTCACACGACTCCATCCAGGAAGATAAACAATCCAATTAAATAATGGGCAAAGGACCTGAACGGACACTTCTCCAAGGAGGACATACACAGGGCCCAGAGACATATGAAAGGATGCTCGGCATCACTATTCATCAGACAGATGCAAATTAAAATCACGAAGAGATATTACTTCACACCAGCCACAATGGCAATTATAAACAAATCAACAAACAACAAATGCTGGCAAAGATGTGGAGAAAAGGGAACCCTAGTGCACTGTTGGTGGGAATGCAGACTGGTGCGGCCACTGAGGAAAAGAGTTTAGAATTTCCTCAAAAACCTAAAGATGGAACTGCCTTTTGACCCAGCAATTCCACTGCAAGGATTATACACTAAGAATCCTGAAACACCAATTCAAAAGGACCTATGCACCCCAATGTTCATAGCAGCACAATTTACAATAGTCAAGAATTGGAAGCAACCTAAGTGCCCAATGGTAAATGAGTGGATCAAGAAACTGTGGTACATTTACACAATGGAATACTATGCAGCAGAAAGGAAGAAGGAGCTACTGCCCTTGGAGACAGCATGGATGGAACTGGAGAGCATTATGCTAAGTGAAATAAGCCAGGTGGTGAAAAACAGATACCATATGATGTCATGTATAAGTGGGACCAAATCAACAAAATAAACAAGCAAGCAAAATATAACCAGCAACATTGAAATAAAAAACAAACTGACAATAACCAGAGGGGAGGAGGGAGGGTGATGACAGGAAAGGGAGGGGAAGGGTCATCAAGGAACATGCATAAAGGACCCATCGACAAAGCCAAATAGGGGAAGGATTGAGGGTGGGAGGTGGGGGTGGGCGGGGCTTGGGAAAGTGGTGGTGGAAAATGTTGACAAAAACAAACAAAAAACAAAGTGGTCAGGTGGCGGCTGAGAGTAGTGTGGGAAGTTAAGGAGCCAAAGAACTGGTGTGTGCAGCCCATGGACATGGACTAAGAGGTGTGGGGATGATGAAATGGGGTGCAGGGCAGGGGGGATATGGGGGGGAAAATGGGACAATTGTAATAGCATAATCAATAAAATATATAAAAATATGAAAGAAAAGGAAAGTAAAATAAAGTTTGAGCAAGGAAAAACAGAGAAAAAAAAGTACAAATAGGTAGTTACAGAATAGCCATGGGGATGTAAAGTACAGTATAGGAAATGGAGTAGCTAAAGAACTTATACACATGACCCATCGACATGAATAATGGTAGGGGGATTGCCTGAGGGACTGTGGGGTGCTGGGTGGATGGGGGCAAAGGGAGAAAAATCAGAAAAAAACCCCCAAAAAACTTTATATGCAAAATAGGCAGCCAGCCCAGGGGCCACAGTTTGCCAACTCCTCTAGTTGTTATAGCTCAGGTATCACTTAATTAGACCACTCATCATATTGCATCTGTCCTCCCTACTGGACTGTGGGCTATCTGAGAGCAGCGTGTCTTTTCTCTGTATGCTCTGCATGTAGCAGAGATTCTGGCAGATATCGTCAGACAACATTGTCTGAAATACAGAATAAGATGACCACATAATATCAATCATAACAGTTAAAAACTTTGTTGTGCTACAAGGAAGAAGGAATTTCTTCCATGTGAGCCCTTCTGTAACTACCGAAACAAACTACAGAGAAGACCTCATGGCCTGTGTAATGCATTGAAACATCTAGTAGAATTAATCTTTCTTCCCCAAATGTGAGAGGGAAATTCAGGTCCAGGAAATTCACAATTTCAAGGACCAAGTAATATTGCAGACATCAAAATAGAGCTGTCCAGCGTGATCTATAAAACAGGACACGCTTTATAGGAATTGAGAAACAGCTGTTTCCCAATTTCTGTTTTAAATAAGGAAATAGGCTACAGGGCTCAGGGGTATATGCTAAACATATGGAGAAAATTTATTTGCTTAAAGAAATGTGAGGTGGAGTTGACAAAGGACTCAGTTTGTAAGAGATAATGTCCTGGTGAATGAAATTAACAGGATAAAAAGGATATATACAAAGTCATTTCAGCATTGTGATTAATGAAAAAAGAAACACCAATAAACACTGAAGGGAAAAAAATGTTGAAGCTGAAAAGAACTGAATATGCCATAGGGAAGGCACTAGACAAGAGCCAAGTATTACTTGCAATAATAATGGATTTATTAAAATAAATTTTAGATAAAGATGACACGAGTTTAGGAGAACATATGGAAAACAAAATGTCATTCAAAAGTAACAGTGTGAATATTGAGTTTCTCTAAATATAGTGTAGAGAATCCTTATAGAGCTAAGAATGCCTGGGAAATATATTGAAGACTCTGGAGGAGAATTTTAGAGTTCTGGAATATACTCAAAACAGGTAGTAGACAAAGAACCATGTTAAACTTCTTCCTTTTAATTTCCAAGTTCAAACTTAACCAGTGGTAATATATTTAGTATAATTAAACATTTGCTGAACTCCTTTTATGGGAGATTACTCATTATGAGAGATTACTCAACATATTCTCTCAAGTGGTAATTACCAGACAGCACTCTTTAGAATTCTTTCAAATCATAAAATCATTATTGTGAAAAAAATACTCAAGATTTTCTTACAAAGAACAAAATTTTGGTTTCTTTTAGTTTTCTACTTCCCCTTCCCTCCTAAGAATTATGAAAGGACTCATTATGTGGTCACATGATGTTATTAATTCATTCATCCTTCAAATATTTAATGAGCACCTGTTATGTACCTGGTACTGTGCTAAGCCCGGAGGATGCGACATGAATAAGATATGGTCCTTATTCTGAAGCTGGTAAGTGAGAATGATAGATGTGTGTAAGTAATTAAAATGCAATGTGATGTTATAGTGATGGAGAACAGATAGGAAGTGGTGAGGTAATTTTGGGGGGAGGGTGGGACTAGAAAGAGGCAGCATTAGGGAGTTTTCTAAGGTGATGGAACTGTGTGCATAGTACTGATTGTGGTGGTGGTCACAAAAATCTATATGGATGTTAAATTCATAGACCTGTACGTCAAAAGAAAAACAAGCTAATTTTACTCTATGACTTAACATAAAAAATACAATGTGATACGTGCCTATCAATAGGAATACAGATAAATAAACTTTGGTATATTCATAAAATGGAATACTAGTGAGTAATAAAAGGAATGGACTACTGGTAAATGCACCAACATGGAGGAGTCTCAAAATCATTAACGAAGACAAGCAGGACAAAATGAAGTACATCCTGTATGATTCCATTTATATGAACTTCTGGAGTAGGCAACATTAACACAGGATGACAGAAATACAGCAGTGGTTGCTTTTGTATGTGGAGTGGGTGGGGTAGGGATTGACTGGGAAGGGATCTTAGGGAACTTTCAAGTGTGACTGAAATGGTCCACGTCTTGGTCAAAACTGATTGAAAAAAAAAAGTACACTTAAGATTTATTGGGTACCTCAATAAATTTAAATTATATCTCATTAAAAAATATGTATTTAGTGGTCTTGGCTTATTTTTCACAATATACAATTTCTTACGGTGTTTACTTAGAGTTGTAAACAACACTAGCAACCTCTGTACCATATGTTATCATTGTACTTTTTAAGAGAAATTGTATTTTTTTATTTCTGAATAGAATCAACATAATATCCAGTAATAAATCTTGTGAAAAACAATTAAAATGCAATATGCAGAGTGTGTGGTAGTAGAGGGATGAGGAGGACAGAACTCTACTATCTTTCGGTAAGGATCTGTTGATGCATGTCAGAAACTTTCAAAAAGAAGTGAGTCCCATCTTGATGCTGAAAGAGTAGGAGTTCAATGCACAGAGCAGGAAAGGAAGGGCATTCCAGAACTACACGTGCAAAGTCACAGACGGGAGCAGGCTGAGGAAACACACACAGGGATGCTGAGGGACATGCAGCTCTAAAGGAGGGCTGGGTCCGTATTGTAAAGATCACCCCCACCCTACCCCAGTGCTAAGCACTTTATAGGTACAGTTTAATTTAATCCTCACACTCATCTCCATTTTTCAGAACTGGGACTTGGGAAGTGCAGGGCCTTGCCGGTTCCCTGGGCCCCTGTCCGGCGGGCAAGCGTTCCCATAAAGAGAGCTCTGGCTCTCACACTCATCCTCAACGATGCGCTGCCTCCTATCTGCCAGGCTAAGGAGTCCGGCCTTTTTCACGGTGCTCAGGGAAGCTGTTACCTGGCCAGGATCTGCTTTAAGGAGACAACTGGCCTCTGAGAAGAATGACCATTGGGGGTATGGTTCTAAGTCTTTTTTTCTGCCTCTGATCATTTGAGAGCTGAACTATTTTAAACAAGATCATTAGTAATAGTGGCTAAGCAATGATCACCAAAGGCTGTCTTCATTCCTCCAATTCCCCAAACACTATTCCTTTCCTCCAACAGATTCTAATTTTAAAATTGGGTCAGCAATGAGATGATGGTTCTCTATGTTTCTAAGTGGGATATAGGGTACCTTTGGGGTCCCCAAAACTAAATGACAATATGTATGGAGTGGAGGGAGGGGCTGGTTTTGGGGAATTTTATGTGGATGTCCTCACCAACTACCCCAGAGGATGCCGAGACACTGAGGTAAACAGGATATGCTGACCAGCTAATTTCTAGGTCTTGGTGGCAATGTGGAGTTTCTGGCCCCTGGACTGGCTGAGGTATAGAACTCCATCAGGCTTGCAGATTTCAGAGCCACCTTGGAGAGAGGGCATTGCTTCTGTGGTGTTCTAGGGATTATGGTTCTCTGCTGGAGTGGTCCCTTAAGAAGGTGCTCAGAAGAGCCCAGACTCTTCTCTTAGGACAGAGATTAAGACTAGGTCAAGGGCCCTGACTGGTGTAGCTTAGTTGGGTGACGTTCTGCAAAGTGAAGGATCACCATTTTGATTCCCAGTCAGGGTACATGCCTAGGTTGTGGGTTTGGTCCCTGGTCAGGGTGTGTACGAGAGGCAACTGATCAACATTTCTCTATCACATCAATGTTTCTCTCCCTCTCTTTCTCCCTCCCTACCTTCACTCTCTCTAAAAAGAAATAAGTACAATCTATAAAAGAAAGACTAGGTCAAGGGTTTGGCATCAGCACTAGAGAATTGTCTTCATTAATAACAACTTTAAAATAATCACAACAAGGAGACCCAAGATGGTGAAGGAGTAAGTGGAAGCTGCACTAACCTCCTGCCAGAACCAAACTAGAATTACAATTAAATTATAGAAAAATCATCCGAATAGCCAGCTGAACACTAGCTGGAGAGAGGCCTTATAACCACAGAGAGACAGAAGATGCCACATTACCGCAATGTGACTGGTAGAAAGTGCACTGGAGGTGTGAGGCCCCTATGGGTGGAAGATTAAATCTTGGAGGGATATTTCAGCAGCCAGGGGTACCCCTGAGAAGTATGGAGACTACACCCCAAGCTTAGCTCCCCAGCCTATAGCACCAGAACTGGGAAAAGAACCCAAGTAACATACAGCTGTGAAAAGCAGTGGGGTTTCTGCATACTAGGGAGAGATGGCTGGAGATGCAGAGAGCCTTTTAAAGAACACACAAAATTATGTTTGCAGACACTCACCCTGGGCTCTGGTAGAGGGACTGAGTGGATTAGAGACAAGTGAAGAGAGTCTGGGGCTGTTGGTTCTTGGGAGAGAACTGAAGGAAAAGCTGCTAGGATCCCAGTGCTGAGTTATTCCCCAGACTGCAGAGGGCATCTTTCCGAGGCAGAGTGCTTCCCTCCAAGTGGCATCAGCCTGAGGGGAAGCATTAGCTCAGCCTGCAGGAACTTCTCTGCATCACCCTGTGGAGCTTAGGCTGGGTTGCTGAGGTGTACAGCTGGAAGACTTTCATTCCTTAAGCCTAACCAAAAGCCTACAGGTAAGGTGGGTCTCTGGGAGCTCTAAGACTTTAGCCGACACTTGCCCAGGCCTGGTGCTGATAAAAGCCAGCCTTGGTGCAGAGCCAGTACATTCTGCACACAAACATGCCCAGCAGAGGGAGCAATATGCTGTCGATTGCTGACAGTTCCAAACTAATTGCCCAGGACCAGCCACATGCAGCATTTGACATAGGCCTGTGCCAGACTCTTTGCAGATCTCTCTAACACACAGAAACAAATACAAAGAAGCAGCCAAAATGGGAAGAAAAATAAACAGGCTCGAAATGAAAGAACATGAGAATTATCTAGCAGAAGAACTAGAAGAAATGGAGACAAGCAATTTATCAGATAGAGAATTTAGAGTAATAATTTTAACAATACTCAACAGCATGAAAAAGTCACAGAAACCATAAAAAAGGAACAGTCAGAAATAAATAATGTAATATCTGAAATAAATAATACACTGGAAAGAATAAACAGTAGGTTGGATGAAGCAGAGGACTGAATCAGTGATGTGGAAGACAAGGTAGGAAAAAAACACCCAATCAGAGCAGCAAAAACAAAAAAGAATTAAAAAGAATTAATTAGGAGAGCTTAGGAAATCTTTGAGGCAATATGCAGCATAACAATATCTGCATCATGGGAATATAGGAAGAAGAAAAGAGCGAGGAAGGGGTCGAGGACCTATTTGAAGAAATAATAACCAAAAACTTCCCTAACCTGGTGAAGGAAAAAGACACTTAAGTCCAGAAAACTTGGAGAGTCCTAAACAAGTTGGACCCAAACAGGTCTACGCCATATATATCCTAATTAAAACAACAAGGCTTAAAGGAGAGAATTCTAAAAGCTGCAAAAAAAAGAGGCAATTAAAAACAAAGAAGCACAAAATAGACTGTCATCTGATTTCTCAACAGAAACATTTCAGGTCAGAAGGGAGTGGTGTGATATATTCAAGGAGATGAAAAGCAAGGACCTACAACCAAGGCTACTTTACCCAGCAAGGCTATTATTTATTTATTTATTTATTTATTTTCAGTTTTAGTTTTTAGAGAGGGGAAGGGAGGGAGAAAGAGAGGAACAGAAACATCAATGTGTGGTTGCTTCTCGAGTGTCCCTTACTGGGGACCTGGCCTGCAACCCAGGCTTGTGCCCTAGCTGGGAATCTAACAGGCAACCCTTTGGTTTGCAGGCTGGCACTCAATCCACTGAGCCACACCAACCAGGGCCCAGCAAGACTATCATTTAAAATTAATAAGAAAGGGCTTCCCAAAGAAGAAAAGCTAAAGGAGCTTGTTAACACCAAACCAACACTGCAAGAAATGTTAAAAGGTTTGCGTTAAGAAGAAGAAGAAAAGGAGAAAGAGAAAAAAAAAAACAGAGCAAAATGGTCTAAGAACAAAAGGGCATTAAATACATATCTATCAATAATCACCTTAAATGTAAATAGCTTAAATGCTCCAACCAAAATACATAGCGTAGTTGAAAGGATAAGAAAACAAGACCCATATACATATGCTGCTTCCAAGAGACCCATCTCAGATAGAAGATACACAGAGACCAAAAGTAAAAGGATGCAAAAAGATATTTCATGCAAATGGAAAAAAGAAAAAAAAGTGGGGCTTGCAATACTTACCCAACAAAATAGACTTTAAAACCAAGTCTATAGTAAGAGACAAAGAAGGATGCTACATAATGATAAAGGGAACAATCCAACAAGAGGATTTAACTCTAGTAAACATTTACACACCCAATTTAGGAGCACCTAAATATGTAAAGCAAATCTTGATAAACATAAAAGGAGAGATCAACAGAAATATAGTTGGGGATTTTAACATGCCATTGACATCAATGGATAGATCTTCCAGGTAGCAAATCAACAAGGAGACAGCAGCCTTAAATGACACACAAAGTCAAATGGATTTAATTGATATCTTCAGAGCATTTCATTCCAAAGCAGCAGAATATACATACTTTTCAAGTGCACATGGAGCATTTTCTAGGATAGATCACATGTTAGGACACAAAACAAGTCTCAATAAATTTGAGAAGATTGAAATCATATCAAGCATCTTCTCTGATCACAATGCTATGAAACTAGAAATCAATCACAAGAAGAACACTGAAAATCATGCAAAGACATGTAAGCTAAACAACATGTTATTGAACAATGCATGGGTCAACAATGAGATCAAGGAAGAAATCAAAAGATACCTTGAAACAAGTCAATATGAGAACACAACAATCCAAAATCTGTGGGACACGGAAAGCAATCCTAAGAGGGAAATTCAGAACATTACAGGCCTATCTCAAAAAAACAAGAAAAAGCTCAAATAAACAACTGAACTTTACGCTTAAATGAACCTGAAAAAGAACAACAAACAAAGCCCAAAATGAGTAGAAGGGAGGAAATAAAAAAGATCAGTTCATAAATAAATGATTTGAGTCTTAAAAAATGGTATGAAAGATCAGTGAATCCAAGAGTTGGTTCTGTGAAAAGATAAACAAGATTGACAAACTTTTAACCAGACTCAACAAGAAAAAGAGAGTTAGGACCCAAATAAATAAAGTCAGAAATGAAAGAGGAGGAATAACAAGTGATACCAAATAAATACAAAGGACTGTAAGAAAATACTATGAAGATCTGTATGTCAACAAACTGGACAACCTGGACAAAATGGATAAATTTCTAGAATCATACAATCTTCCAAAACTAAACAAGGAAGAATCAGGGAATCTGAATAGGTGGATTACACCTTTTGAAATTGAAGCAGTAATCAAAGCAATCCCAAACAACGAAAGCCCTGGACTGGATGGCTTCATAGGTGAATTTTACCAAATATTCTGAGAAGAACTAACACCTCTCCTTCTCAAACTATTTCAAAAAATTCAAGAGGAGGGAAGGCTCCCAAGTTCATTTTACCAGGTTAGCATTATCCTAATTTCTAAACCAGACAAAGACACTACAAAGAAAGAAAATTATAGGCTAAAATCCCTGATGAACATAGACGCTAAAATCCTCAAGAAAATATTATCAAACTGAATACATCAATGCATCAAAAGGATCATGCACCATGATCTAGTAGGATTTATTCTGTGAACCCAAGGTTGGCAAATCAATAAATGTGATTCACCACATAAAAAAGATGAAGGATAAAAACCATATGATCATATCAATAGATGCAGAAAAAGCATCTGATAAAATTCAGCACACATTTATGATAAAAAACTCTCAGCAAAGTAGGATTAGAGGGAACATATAGAAACATAATAAAGGCCATATATGACAAACCCATTGCCAGCATCCCACTGAACAGGCAAAAACTACAAGTGTTCTCCTTAAGATCAGGAACAAGACAGGGATGTCTACTTTTACCTCTCTTATTCAACATAATGCTGGAGGTCCTAACCACAGCAATCAGACAAGAAGAAGAAATAAAAAGCATCTAAATTGTAAAGGGAGAAGTAAACTGTCATTATTTGCAGATGACATGATACTGTACAGAGAGAACATCAAAGATTCCACCAAGAAACTACTAGAACTGATAAATGAAATCAGCAAAGTAGCAGGATACAAAATTAATATCCAGGCCTCAGTTGCATTTGTATGTGCCAATAATGAACTAACAAAAAGGAAAATGGAGAAAACAATGCCATTCAGCATTGGTTCAAAAAGAATAAAATACCTAGAAATAAACCTAACGAAAGATGTAAATGACCTGTAGTTGGAAAATTATAAGATACTGAAGAAATAAATTGAAGAAGATACAAATAACTGAAAGCATATACTATGTTCATGGATAGGAAGAATTAACATCATTAAAATGTCTATACTATCCAAAGCAATCTAAAGATTCAACACAATTCCTATGAAGATTCCAATGACATATTTCACAGAACTAGAACATATATTCCAAAAATGTATATGGGGCCAAAAAGGCCTCGCACAGCAACAGCAATCCTGAGAAAGAAAAAAAAAAGTTGGAGGAATCACCCTGCCTAATATCAAACTATACTATAAGGCCATAGTCATCAAAACAGCATGGTACTCGCATAAAAATAGACACGTAGACCAATGGAAAAGAACAGAGCGCCCAGAAGTAAACCCACACCTTTTTTGTCAATTAATATTCGACAGATTAAGTGAGCACATACAATTGGCTAAAGATAGTAACATTCAATAAATGGTGTTGGGAAAATTGGGCAGATACCTGCAGAAAAATGAAACTAGGCCACTTCTGACAGCATACATGAGAATATATTCAGAATGGACTAAAGACTTAAATGTTAGATCTGAAATCATAAAAATCCTAGAAGAAAACAGGCAGCAAAAATCTGACATTACTTGCAGCAATATTTTATTGGATAAATCTCCCTAGGCAAGGGAAACAAAAGAAAAGCAAGTGGGACTACAACATACTAAAAAGTTTTTGCACAGTAAAGACAATCATCAACGAAATAAAAAGACAACCTGTGGAATGGGAGAACATGTTTGTCGATATATCAGATAAGGGTTTAATATCCAAAATTTATAAAAGATTTACAAAACTTAACACCAGAAAAACAAACAACCCAAGTGAAAAATGCACCAAGGATCTGAATAGACACTTCTCTGAAGAGGACACACAGATGACCAATAGACATATGAAAAGATGCTCAGTGTCACTAATCATCAGAGAAATGCAAATTAAAACCACAATGATATATAACCTCATACCTATCAGAATGGCTATGATCAATAAATCAACAAACAACAAGTGCTGGCAAGGAAGTGGAGAAAGAGGAACGTTTTTGCAGTGTTGGTGGGAATGCAGACTGGTGCAGCCACTGTGGAAAGCAGTATGGAGATACCTCAAAAAATTAAAAATGGATCTGCCTTTTGACCCAGTGATCCTGCTTCTGGCAATATATCCAAAGTAACCCAAAACACTAATTTGAAAGAACATAAGCACCCCTACGTTCATTGCAGCCTTACTTACAATCACCAAGATGTGGAAGCGGCCCAAGTGTCCATCAGGAGATGAATGGGTAAAACAGCTATGGGACATTTACACAATGGAATACTATTTGGTCTTAAAAAAAGAAAGTTTTACCATTTGTGACAGTACGGATGGATCTGGAGAAAATTATGCTAAATGACATAAGCCAGTTAGAGGAACACAACTACCATGTGATTTTCACTTGTATGTGGAATCTGATGAACAAACTCAACTACCAAGCAAAACTGAGGCAGACTCACAGATAGACAGCAGGATGACGGCTAAGGGGGGGTAGGGCAAGCGGTGGATGGTTGAGCAAAAAGGAAAAAGGACTCATGGACATGGACAACAGAGTGGTGATTGCGGGGGGTAGGGTGAAGAGTATAAGAGGACTAAATGGTAATGGAAAAAAATACAATAAAATTTTGAGAAAAAAAGAGAAAATAATTGCAACAAAGCTGCACAGAGCTCATGTTTATAAAATGTATTCATATTCATGACCTAAAAATAATACTGAGCCCCACAAAACTGCTGGAGGTCAGCATTTCACAGGTGAGGAAGGTGAACGCCCTGAGGCTTAGGGAGGTTAACTTACTCCTTCATAGTTTGCCCACCTGCCAGTTTTGTTTTCTTAGTTCTTTCCCTCCCTTTCTGCCCAACTTTCTCCTTCCAGTTTAAAAAAATACCTACCTATTAGTTAACTATGGGTCATCTTATTCTAGAAAGGATGTAAGTCAGCTTACAAGGTTACAAAAAATAAATAAAAGACAGCATAAATTAAAAGTTGGAGCAAATCTGAAAGAAACGTAAGAATTAGACCTGAAACCAAAGAGCTCCAATAAATAGGTTACAATGCCCTATACGTATTTATAACTGACAAGGCACAAACTTGATTCTAAGCTTCCAGTAGCCAATGTGAAAAAAGAAAACCCTGTCACTATTCAGAGTAGCCATAGGCTTAAACAACAACTAAACAATCAGTCTTTCAGAAATACAATGATTTAAGGTTTTAACAAACGCAACACAGGTCAGAATACACAGCAGCTCCCTTTGATAATTTAACAGCTTAGAACTAGGCCTTAAAAGGTGATTCTGGCCCCACTTCTCAGCTGCTGGTGAGGTGCCGGGTCCTTCCGAGGAAGCCACAGCTGCGTTGGGGTGAAGCCCTCACTTCATCTGGGGACTAGCACTGCGCCCAGCAGCACTCGCCTCGGCACTCGCTCGCACCTCGGCCTCGGTCTCTTGGAGCTCGCCTGCACCTACTCAGCCCTTATCCTGTTCGACAACGAGGTGACAAGGTGACTGAGGATAAGATCAATGCTTTCATTAAAGCAGCTGGTGTAAATGTTGAACCTTTCTGGCCAGGCTTGTTTGCAAAGGCTCTGGCCAACGTCAACATGGGGACCCTCATCTACAAGGTAGGGGCTGGTGGACCTGCCCCAGCAGCTGGTGCAGCTCCAGCAAGAGGTCCCTCCTCTCCACCACTGCTGCCCCAGCTCAGAAGAAAGTGGAAGCAAAGAAAGAAGAGCATTAGGAGTCCGATGCTGACACGGGCTTCTGTCTTTTTGACTAAACCTCTTCTGTGACACATTCTATACAAAGCTGAACTCCAGTGGGGTGGAGTGGGTGGGAGAGGATGATTCTGGTTTTCACCCTGTTTTGTCAGTATACAACAGTCTCCAAACTCCTGTAGCAAATTCCATTTACGGAAATCAAAGCAGGTTAGACCCCAGTGAACTCATTAGTTGTTGAAACAGTTTCAGGACCCAGTGAGATGGGACTGGTGACTATTTCCACACTTGCTTCCACACTTGAAGGAGAAGTGACAAAAGCCCACCCACCGTGCTGCAGAAATAAGCAGGTCTTCATAGAGATATTTTATCTCACTTTGTAACATGTTTTAAATTCATGATTAGGACATGGTGGCAAAAATTAACAGGACCTTATGCATGTTATGCTCCTGATGGTTGTTTTTAGTATGGAAAACCATTATTCCCAAATGCCATTTTCTATGCTATACATCTTGCTGCATTCAGGCCACATGGCCAGGCTTTATTTACATTGGCTATTTTATACTTTCCTCACTCAACCCTCTGGTTTCCCTTACTTTTATGCCAAGGAACAGACACAGAGTTTTTCCTTTTTATAATTTATATATGCAGAAAATACATCCAAGTCAGGTATGCCCCTTCCATCCACAGGAAGAGTGTGGGGCCATCTGACTCATTGACACAACAAGCCCAGAAATAGAAAAAGCAATCTGGCTGAAAGGGAGAGACGAGTGGAAACTTCTAAGCCAGCACAACGCTAAGGTGCTATGTCATATGAAATTAATTCTCTGAGGTCAGCAATTAGAGTCAGATTACAGCCTAAACATAATTCTGCTTCCTAATTACTTGACCCATTACAATATTTATTTCATTGAGAGAGATGCCCAGCCATGACTTCCAAGGGTGGGCTTGGGGGCAGAGAGAGGGAAGCAAACAGCCAGAGAAGTAGCAGCCCCTTTCCTTTAATAACAGATATGTCTCCCCAGCCCTCAAGTGAGATGACGTCCTGCCTCTTTAAGTGGGGGATCAGATGTATCGTGCTCCTCCTTTCCCAGCAAAATGAGATCTCAGAGTTCTTTAGCAAGGTGCAAAAGATGACTGAAGAAATTAATCAAGTTATGTTCTATCATGAGAAGCCCAGAGGTGAGACGGTAACAAAACAACTCACTGTATAAGAAAGAGTAAGAAGCCAGGGCATGAGCAGTGTGGCTAGGGTGGTATAGGTGCGTACCTCTGAACTTCTGAAGCCTTATCTTCCCCCAACAGACATTCAGAGTGGCAATAAGAAGAAATGCCAATTCCCAGATGGAGATATTGGAATGACGAGAGTACTGTGAACAAGAATGACTCTAAAATACAAGGAATAGATTAGGACAACAGCCCCCTTCTTTAAAGAGGGCATTAAGGAG
This sequence comes from Mormoops blainvillei, assembly GCA_004026545.1. Lineage (NCBI taxonomy): Eukaryota > Metazoa > Chordata > Mammalia > Chiroptera > Mormoopidae > Mormoops > Mormoops blainvillei. The sequence continues at coordinate 24,828 of PVJD01000746.1, read as the reverse complement.
TGCCCAAGGGATTGCCGAGCCGGAGAAACGGGAAACAGAGGATCTGAAAGCTGGTATCTGACAACGCGAGACTACTCATATACTCCGTTACCAATTTATAAACCACTCATTAATAATAATAACAGTGGCAGCAGCTGCTGTCACCATACATTGAGTGACTGCTCTGTGCCAGGCACGGCACCAAGAGCTTCATGTCCATGACCTCACCGAGGAGTGCTGTCCCTTCCCTTCCCACACAGCTCCCTGGTGGCCCTTTGCCATTTGGGGAAGTAATTCCCTTTCTGGGGTGTCCTTGAAGCTCAAGCAAGCTAGTGGCACATGAGTAACAAAGGGGATGGCGAAGACTGCGAGGAAGGGAAGAGAGCTACCCTGTGACTGGTTTGCCACAGGCCTTGAATCTCATGCGGCTGCCGAGGTCAGGGTCACCAGCTTCGACCTGGGGGCCCATGGGAAGGCTCCACAGCCTCTTGCTTTCTCCCATCCTTCTCATTTCTGCCCCCAAATTGACACATGGTTAAAGAAAAGAAGGGAAAGGCCGATGCCTATAGCTGAAGTGTGCAGTTTAGTGGCCTGAAACCAGACTTGTCACATGTAATCAAATCATCATAGTGTTGGTGACAGAGTTAAGACAGTTGAAAAAACAGCTGCTATTCCAACTTGCAATTTTCAAGTTATTGTCGGGGCTGAAATTTCTCTCACCTCAAGTGTTTTTATTTTGGAAAATCTCCAAAGCACACTTTAGCTATATTTGCGTAACTGAAACATGAAAAAAATAAGAGATGTTTTCAGCCACATTAAACTCTAACCAGATGCTCTTTAAAAACTTTTCACATGTACATAGCACCTTTTATTCTACGCAGAGAGTCATTTTATTCACCCCTGAACCGCACCCACCATAGAATGAAAGTATTAATTCTTTCAAGAGTGATGGAAACCCACTGACACACACTAACTCCAGAGAAGATGTAAAGAGGATCCCATCAGCCTTTCTAAGTCTCCCTCTCTACTCACACCACTGGGAATCCAAGTCAAATCGATTCCACCAACATGTACTGAATACTTTCTGTGTACCAGGAGCAAAGCCGAACAGTAATAAATCGGCATGAACATAACCGACTTGGAAAGTGAAAATGACATGTAGGATTCCTGAAAAAAGTGTTAGGGCCGGCACCCGACCTGAGTGGCCCACCTGAAAGATAGTGCTTCCGGCATCTTTTCTTCTATTATCCATCAGGCAAAGAGAGAAATGGTTCGGGTATTTAGAGAAAAGAAGTGCGAAGGAAAATTAATGACAGGTTTCCTAGAGCCCAAGAAGTCTGACGTCACCAACCTCAGGAAAACCCCAGAGCAGAGCTGGTAGTACCTTGCTCAGGCAGTGTTTGATCCCCCAATAACTACTCTGACCCTTCTATTCTCCCCGTGAGAGCCAGAAAGATCTTTTAAAAATGTACATAGGATTATGTAACCTTCCAGGTTACAACTCCACAGCAGTTTGATTTTACACTTAAAGGGTAACACCCATATTCCCTACCGCAAACCATGAGGCCCCGCCCCGGCTGGGCTTCTACTTACCCTCAGTCTCCCTTGTTCTCCACCAGCCCCACTGCACCCCAAGCCACACTGACCTCCCGGGGCTCCTGGAACGCGCCAGCTCCTTTCTCGCCTCAGAGCCCTCATGCTCATTTTCCCCGCGCCTGGGCTGCTCCCGCTCCTGCTCTTTCACGTCACTGGGGTCCCCTCTGTCACCGAGGGTAGGCCATGATTTTCTCTAACTTTTTTTATCATGGTGCTGTTACAAACTGTAATTATCTGACTTTTTGGTAACGTGTTTTTATTTGATTCTTCCCACAGATTTTAAAACTCTAAGATGGCTGGAACCAATTACATCCGCTTTTTTAATGCCATGTCCCTAGTGTGCAGGACAGTGCCCTGACATAGCAGAGTTGCAGTAAATCCTTGTTAAACAGATGAGTGAAGTGAATAAAGTTGCAAATAATAAATTAAAAGAAACAATAGAAGAGGCACATCTTTTTATTTTATTTTATGGTTTTGCCTCCATAAATACTATTATACTAAAGTTAAGCTTCAAATTCTGTTCGAAGTTTTTCATGTATTCATTTAACCAGGACCACCCTGACTGAACTGGAGAGGCTGAGAGAATGGAGACCTAACTTATGGCTACAATTAGAAAGTTTCAAAGTGACTGCTTGAAACCACCAGGTTTGGCATATAATGCATTTTGAACAGGGAAGGATTAGCTCTTTCACATTTCATGTGTGGCTGAAAGCAGAGTTGCTCTTATGTATGTATCATGTAGTCCCTTAACTTAAGACAAGTCACAAAAGAACCTTAAAGTCAAGCACCAGAACACTTATGAATGAAGACAGCACAATGTTTTCCTGGGAAGTTGTTATGAAACTGGTCTGAGTGGAGCACCTTGTTCACCCTGCCATTTAGTCCTAGTCTGGGATGACAGGCCATGGAATTGTGGAAACTCAGAAGTACCCTGGGTGCCTGTCCCTGCCTCCCAAACCCCACCCAATAGCTAAAAATAAAAATTTTCAGTCTTCGGACTGTGTCCTACCTGGTTCTTTGGTCAGCGAGGACCACGTCTGGCAGGCTTCTAGGAGTCTGGCCACACCAGAGAAGGGGGTCTGTAACTGCTTTCCTGCTTAGGGATGCTCTCTGGAGAGTTTGGACAGGGCCCTGGGTGCTTGTCTACCAGGTGAACAGCAGCCTTTCTCCCATAACCTCCCAACTCGTTCAGCCCTTAGGATCGCTTTCTCCTCGGCTTCCTTGGTGTACGTAATTTCTCTGCCAGGACTACGGTTGCTCAGCACCTAGCTTATCTGGACGGAGTTCAGCTTCCCTGCACAATTCTTGTTTTTCCATGTCACCTGCTCCCCATTCCCTAGCTGGTGCTTGGAATCTGGCCCCAACTCAGGCAGCTCACCTGGAACGATACTGCAGCCACCTGCTCACATTCTCCCTGCAGGGTTGAGATGGTCCACTTGTAATCTATGCTACTCATCCCTACACTGGGGCAGATGCACCCGTTTTTCATCTCCACCTCACAGCTGGCCTCTGAGGTCCTAGCATGCTTCATCAGTAAAAGTGCATAGAGGAGACACAAATGGCCTATTCCGTGCACAGGACAGCCTTGTTTAAACCCAGCAATTACTCTGGGGAAGCTGTGACATAGCCGCTTCTCCAACGCTTATGTTAAGTACAGGGCACCCAGCAGTGTGAAATTTAAAGCCAGGTCACACAGTTTTCATGAGTAAAACAAGAGGCTAAAATTAGATGAGCCCTGACTTTCTTTTCAGGTGTAACATTCCAGCGTCCCATAAAAAGCCACTGAGTTCCAATGCTAGGTGTTCCTCACTTCATCTCCTTGACTATAATTTCCTGCCCCGGTGTCTCTGGTGGTTCCGCACTCTCCGTGGAGTATAGTTGCAACTTCTAGCAACAAAGCGCCTAAGGTCTTTAACATTCGGGAGCAAATAAAAACTGCACTTTACCTAGTACAAAGCAGAACACCACACCCCTGACCTCCACACACAGGAGCAGCCTGCCAGTGCTGAACACATCATGTGCTCTCCTGCCACGTGCTTACAGCATGTCCTCTGCCGAGAATGTCCTCCTCGCCCTTCCTGGGGCAGAAATCACTACGCCTCCCCCAAGGTGTCCAGTTTAAATGTTTCTACCCCACGCCTGCCCTGTACAGCTTCCCTGTTCTGCAGCTCAGGTACATTCAGACAGAATTACGGCTGGCCTTATGTTATAACAGCGGTCCATTAAAATCAGAATTTTGATGTATACTAGACTGTTTTGGAGGAACAGGGACGGTATAACATTTTATCTGTATGGCTCCAAGACCTTGCATAGCACATGGCATTTTGAAGGCACTCAGCAAATATCTGTTGAAGTGAACTGAAAGTTGCGTACCTGTGGAGGTGTACATCTCTCCTTCAGGCCATCAGAGACAACAGTTAGTAAGGCAAGGTTTGAGCTGAAAAATTAAATAGTTTCTTTGCTGATACAACATCTCTCTCTATAAATTCTCACCAGAAGACATTTTTTTCATTGCCTTTTTGTTTGTTTTCGAGAGAGGGAGGTGAGGGGAGAGAGAGAGAAGGGTGGGGCAGAGATAGATAGATAGATAGATAGATAGATAGATAGATAGACAGATAGATAAACATCAGTGTAAGACAGTAACATTAATTGGTTGCCTTCTCGTATGTGCCTGAACCGGTAATCGAACCCATGACCTTTTGGTCCAAAGGATGATGCTCCAACCAACTGAGCCACACAGGCCAGGGTGATGCAATTGGAGCTCTTGACGGGATATGAAATAAGAAAGAAAAAGAAAAGACAAGAACAAAATAACATCTTTAAAGAGAAGTAGGGCTGAGAGGGGAGAAAGAGTTCTAACTCATGTTTTCCTGTTCACAATGGAATGTCTAGCCAAAGAGAAAACGTTGGTCCATTTTGAGATGTTGCTAGAATCATTCCTTGTCTTTTTTTCTCTAGTTTTCAGAGAACCAGTGCTCATTTGGAAAAGTAATATAGATGCAAAAATGAAGAGAGCCATGCAATGATATATATCACCGAAGCTATTGAGTGATGATAGCTATGCCAAGAGAAGAGCATTACATAATGACATCAAAATAGGACACTTGAGGAATGTCTCAAAGCTTAAACAGCTGTCACCTGGTATTTTGGCATTCTTGAAGTATATGAAGAAATAGCCCTTGGAAACTGAAGTGTACAAATTATTTGCAACAACAAGGTTCCATGGTCGAGAATATGTTTTCCTCATCTATATCTCTCTCTTAAGGTTAAACTGTTAGTGTCACTTTCACTTTAGAAAAATATGAAAGCCCAAAATAGGTAAAATTCCAAAACATTGTGTACAGGTTGGTTTCAAAGGAAGACAATGGCATGCCTAATTATACCTAAACATACTTGTTTATTTGCAGATACTTTTCTATTTTGTGGATTATCTAGACCGTTTATTTTTATGTATAGGTCATTAATCCCATCCTTAGGGAATGTGAAGGAGAGGATAATATATGACATTTAAATCTGTCAATTTTGTTGCTGGTAAAATGTCTGTTTAAAACCCTGGAATTTAAAAATGACTGATAGGTTTAATATGTGTGTTTTTCTTATTTCTTTACCTTTCAGCTCACTGAGATGCTGTTCCAAAATTGCTTTCCTCTAGGGTCGCTCCTTTTCTTTGTCCACTTGGTTAAAGTGGTCAGTGATGCTTCCTCTAGTTAATACACATTTATTGTGCACTGGCTGTATTAGGGGCTGGGGCCACAGTGTTGGCGGGTGCACTCTGCACTCCAGGACCTCCCAGTCCATCAGGGGAGAGGTAAGTATATTGACAACTGCAATAAAGTGAGATTGAGAGTAAGGTGTGGTTAAGCTCTGGGTGCCTTGGGAATACCATGGGGAACATAATCCACCTGGAGTGGGGAGAGGACAGTGGGAAGGGTGCGATCTGGAATCTGGGTCAAGAAAAAGTGAGGCATGTGTAGGGAGCACTGTTTCTGATGTCCTGTGATCCAGCTCTGCTATTAAGAACCCCACATTTCTTCTTATAATTTTTTATAATTCATCAAAACAAGTAAAAAGGACAAATTAGTTTAAACTTTGGCATATTTTCAATAACTAGTACTATTTATCTCTTTCTACACTTTCCAGACATCTGCAGTAATGACTGTTAGTAAGAGTTGAGCAAAAAGCACAGGGTTAGGTTTTCCTGGATCATTTTCAAATCATCAACTGACAGACTCACAGAATATTAGTGCCCAAACAGCACTAAGATATGATCTTTTTTTCAGTGCAAAACCTTCACAGAAGCTCAGAGTTGATGAAAAAATGACCACGAAAGGAGTAGGAATTTTTTTTCTTCATATTTCCCCTCTTGGTTGCTCATGAGTAGGCAGGAATATGAGCCTTCAGAGAATCTGTTCCCTTTCCTTGAGGAATTAGGGCTGATGGATCTGAAAACTGTCAGGACTGAGAAAGTAGCTGGCAGGGTGGGATGACTGGTTACACAAAGGGGCAACGAGCAAATAAGAGTTTGAGGATAACAGAAACTATGGCTGGGTAAGGGAGTTACAAACATGGAAAGGATAAACAGCTAAACTGCTCCCATAGTATTACATTGGAACTGGAGCTATTGACATGCATTAATCATTGTATTTAATACAGGTAGATGGAGTAACAGACATGGTTGTGTGTCTATGTGACTGTCTATTTCCTAGTTCTTTTGGCTGAGAGGGCCATGGGCACATTCTAGTTCAGTGAGCACATTTAATGCCCAGATCTTGATTTCCCTATGCTATTTTCCATAATGGGCCCAGGTCTTCTTGAAGATGTAGCTAATTCCAAGTCTGGGTAGAGGAAGTACAAGATGCAAGTCTGGGTAGAGGAAGTACAAGAACATTTTCTTCTGCCAGAAGGTAAGGGAGCACTCAGAAAATGATGAGGACTTGTCAAAAGAACGCAGCTTGAAGGGGGTCCCACTGAACAAATCTGAGATCATTAGGGCATCAAAATAAATAATGGTATTAACTGATTATAACCCACTGATTAAAATAGGAATCCATAAGTTCGCATTGATATAAATAAAAAAAAATATAAATAGGGGAGAAGGGAAAGCTCTTCCTTGGAGTAGACAGTTTATTTAGGAGCAATATATTTACACAGTCTCAAAGTATCTTTCCACAAAACATTTATAATTGCAAAGGGAAAAACTTTACAGTGGAGAAATATGGCAGCTACCACCTTAACCAAGTAGGGCTGGTATGGACCAACTCCATTTATATGTCTCCTGATATGATTAACTAAGAAGAATGTAGCATTGCTTCTATAGTATTCCTGCCAAAAAATGCATAAACACTGCCTTATTATGAGGAGACATCACATGACCCTAAATTGAGGAATATTTTACTCTTCAAAAATGTCAAGTCGCAAAAGACAAGGACAGGCTGCAGATCTGTTTAAAATTCTAGGAGACCTATGCCAACTAAATATAACGTATAATCCGGGACCAAAGGAAAACATAATTTTTCCCCTATAAAAGGTATTATTATTGACCAATTTAATATACCAGTATAATAAAAGAGATACTATTATTATTATTTTGGTAAAAAGTTGAATGGAACCATGGATTGACAGTTAATATTATATCACTGTTAATTTACTGAATTTGATTGTGGTTATGTAGAAGACTGCACTTATATTTTAGAATTGTAACCCTAAAATATATAAATTGATTCAGAAAAATATAAACACACATATACACACATATAAACACAGGAAGGCAGGGAGAAGTGGGAGAGGAAGAGGAGAAGGGAGGGAGGGGTTGGGATGGAAGAAAAGGAGAAAGCAAATGTGGTAAAATGTTAAAAACTGGAGAACCTGAGTGAAGACTATATGGGAATTCTTTGTTATTTTTATATATTTTCTATAAGTTTTAAATTATTTCAATGGTAAGAGTTAAAAATGAGCAGCATGGGTTTTGGTGGGACTCAGGTCCAATTTTGGATTCTCGGTCTAATATTTATCATCCATGGGACTCCAGGGAAGTTATTTAATTATTCTCAGCTTCGGTTTTCTTATTTCATCATCAATATAGGACTAATTTGAAGGAGTGCTGTGAAGATTAAATAAGATAATGCATAGATTGCACACTGGTCGGTGTGGGCTTGTCTGGTAGAGGACCTGATACCCAATGAATGACACAATACATGTTTGCTGAAAAAATGAACAAGTTCCTTATTCTTGCCCCTTCTGCTCCAATTGGACCAACTGATACCACTTTGAGAAAAGTACTCTCTTCAAATTTTAGCAATGTAAGGTATGACATTTCTCTTAACAACGGAATATTATAAAACAAAAACTTCAATAATAATAAATACCACCACACATTTGGATGTTGCTTCAAAGTCTGCTCAGCACTTTGTACTCACGTCTCATGTGACACTGAATGGAACAGGCAGGCATTCAAGTTAAAGTTCAACACAGTGTTAATAATAGCGAATCTCTACAGTGCCTTGGGTTATGACTGTCAAAGAAGAGGTCATGCCCTTGTTACTTAAATCTCAAATAAGGCTTGCATCGGTTCATGGTTGCAGGGTACAAAATGAGGTGCAATTTAATGTCCATCTGGGCATCTGTTCCTAAGATGCTGGCACTGCTGTGTTTATGGTTCACAGTGTATCTGGGGCAATGACACGGCAGAGAAGGGGACCCAGGTTGTGACTGGGAAGTTTCTTCTCTCAGCCAAGATGCGCACATGAATTTGAAATTACCCAAGAGGGTGTTTCAGAGCTGCCTGCCAAAGAGTGGTGTCTTCTGAACTGGAGAACAGCTGCTGGGCACAGGCATGCAAACACACACACACAGAGACATACTCACAGAGCCTATACCTGCCTCCACTTGTCTGCTCTGGACAGATGACTCCTGGCTTTTGGGTCGCCTCATCCTGAAAAGCCAGTCCAGTTAGACCCTTCCTTTCTTCAGTGGAGACTGGCAAGCAGTGGGGTGAGAGATTCTGCAAGGTCGCCTGTCTTCAGAGTATGAAGGACGCTGCCCAGCGAGTGAAGAGGGTTATATTTAGTGTTTGGGCCCAGTCAGTGTTGGGCTCCCCATTGCCTCTCCTTTACAGAACTGTCAGTAGTCCCCAGTTGCAAATCTTCTGTGGCTTTGAAGTTCACAGGACAAAAACTGAGAGAGTGTCCAAAAAGAAGAGAAGAAAACATTGGTGTTGGTCCCTGGATTCCACTACTGGATCTTGGTGGGAATGAGAAGAGAAGACTGCCGGGCGGAGTCAAGCAAAGGTGTCTGTACAGTAAGGTAAGTGTCCTTACTACTGCCGAGTAGGTTCTTTGGGGATGTTTCTGTGTAATCCCACATCTGGGAATTGCCAACACCATGATCTTCTGGATATTATGCAAGGGGATGCAGCTATCTGAGGTACGATTAAGAGCTTATGATGATGATGGCTTTTAGACTAATATGAGTAAGAGCTGCCTGCAAAATATAAGGACTATTCAGACAATAAGTTTTGCCAAAATGGCAGGCATGAAAGTAAGCCAAAATGAAAATTTAAAGTATTATCCTCTTAAGAGTTTGACAAATGGTTAAAAATTTAAAAAACACTTCAGGCAAATAGCTTTCCTTGTTAATAGCTTGATTTTATAAGCTGATGTGAATGATCAGTATATAATTTCAAAACCATCAAGATGTGATGAAAATAAGAGAATTATACTGGATAGGTTAGATTTGGAGAGGAAGAATTCTCTTTTCATGGAAAGACAGAAGAAACTAACATCTTAAAATGGCAACTAGATTGCATTCTTTTTTCTTTACTTTTGTTTATATTTCTTTGATACTAAGATCTGATGAACTGGAGCCAGAAAACAGAAGCATATTTTTGAGGTGGGGTTTTTGGAAGGACTTCAGGGGTTACCTACCACCTCAAAGAACATGATTAGATATCCACTGCATATCACATCTCAATGTCAATAGGAAATGATGCTGAATTGCTGCCAAATGATACCAGAGAAAGTTCTGCTCACTGGGCTTGCTCAATGAGAGTATTAATCAATGTTTAGGGTGACTGCATAGTTTTAAATATGGGAGCCCCAACTGACACAGAATATAAATATGTCAGCTAAAATGCTCAACATAATCAATCTTATTTCTCTGCATAGTGACAGATGATCACATATCATTTTTCAGTATCTGTGCAAGTCTCAAGGATTTCAAGGGGCGCACTAGGTACGCCATACACTTATCATGTTCTATGTACGTATTAGGTTTGTATAAGGGAGGGCACAGAGTATTGTACTGCTGGAGAGCTCTCCCAGGTTAAGGCAATGTTCCTCTAGGTGCAAAAAAAAAAAAAAAAGCTTTTCCTGTGACGGTACTTTCCAGTACACAGGCATACCTTGTTGATCGTGCTTTGCTTTATTGCATTTCACAGATGCTATGGGTTGGTTTTTGTTTTTAAACTGAAGGCAAGATCCTTCACCAGCAAAGATTATGACTCACTCTAGTGTGATGCTCGCTTTATTGCAGTGGTCTGACCCTGAACTCACAATATCTCTGAGATGGTCAATCATCCCTCAAAAACAAATATTCCAAGTAAATATACCTCCACAGTATCAATTGATACTATTATGAAACTCCTCTGAGATGGTCAATCATCCCTCAAAAACAAATATTCCAAGTAAATATACCTCCACAGTATCAATTGATACTATTATGAAACTCCCATTATACTTAAAAATGAGCATTAATACTTTAAGAGTTGTTTGCTCTTTACAATTTCTAAAGGCAGATAATGTTCACAGGTTATTCCCACTTCTCTAAAACAAATGTGTAGGGCAATTAAGACAGGTCTACTCTTGATGAAAGTTTCCAAGTAATTTCCCAAAGTAATGTGGGTTTGGGTTTTTATGATAACCAATGCAAAAATACCCTGTAAAAATTCTGGGGTAAAGGAAAGTATTGATTATAAACATAGAAGTATAACTTTTAAAAAGAGTTCAGTTTTGAGGTTGGGAAAAGACTAAAAGTAAAGGGCTCTGTATTCTCTCTTCAGAATAGAATCCATATTATTCTTTGTTTTAGCTTAAAGCAAAATTTTCATTACCAGTGACATAATCCCTTGCTTCTCTAAAATGCTGCATTACAAACATTAAAAAAAAAGTTAGTTGCTTTCATTTGCTTTAGGATAGACACTACTGACCACCAGTGTTTAATTACCATTCATGATGAGCACAAAGCAGTTTTTTCTTTGTTTCATTATAATTAAGGGAAGTGCTTTTTTTTCATTATAATTAAGGGTTAATTTGCTTTCTCTTGTGTTAATTCATCCAGCAAATGTTTGAGAGTGCCTACCATGTGCAGTGAAGGAAGCAAATAAGGTTTCTCCATGCCAAATGTAGGAATCTTCACAGAGGGGCCAATTACTAGTGATTTCAACCTGTATATTGTTCATATTGTTTACCATGTGTTTTCCCCCTCATTTCTGATTAAAAGAAAGTTAAGGACACCCCCAAAATTATTTTTTCTACCTTATAAAGGTTATTTAGCGTCTGTGAGATATGGAGACAATGATACAGATCAAAAAATCAAGTGATCAAGTTCGAATATACATTTTAGTGCAAGTACCTGAGCCTTCTTTGACGGATGTCGACATTCCTGCTGATCTAAACTACGCAAAAGGCTCACATACTGGTAAGTTGTTCCTTTAGAATAGGATCAGACAGGAAGTCCCTAAAGAAAACATTAAAACAAAACTTGCACTATAATCTCATAGCTATCTGGGGTTCAAATGTGATGAAAATTCAAGATGTTTCTATCTAATCTAACAAAACCAGTCAATCACTGGAGGCTACATCTGAAAGAGTGGCAGTATTTGGTTGAGGATACTTTCTATGATGGCATTAATCATAACAAGAATGCCATTTTATACCTATGAAGTGTTTTACTTTGTTTATAAATTTCCATATCAGTCACTCACCTGACCCTATGGTGACCCTTTGCAAAAGGAAAGGCAGGTATTATTCCTCGTTGAGCAGGTGGAAAAACTAGGTTTTATATGTTTAAGGGACTAGCCCAGTTAATTTCTTTCTGATGCATAGTCTCATTAAGTAATTTCTCAAATGAAAGATATGAAAAATGCTGAGTTTTGAACATGAGTACTCACAGCTCCCACCAGTTGCCTGAAGTAGCAGATACTGGAAACCATGTCACAAGAGGAGGGTTTCAGGCCTCCCCCCAGACCCCGGCTTCTTCCTGCCTCCATTTCCCTTCTAGGTATTCATTCTACAGTTCTTCCCTCTGGCCCTTAAAAAGTCAGGCTAGTTGCTAAAACAGATAAAAGCTACTGCCTTTTGCCTTTTGCGGGGGGTGCGTTGCAGAAACAGTACAGTATATTAGTATATTCACCTGTATGTGAATGCAAGTGGAATTTTAAACTGCTGGTCAGTGCTACCACTGGCACGACAACATAAAACACTGTCTCATCAGATCAGACCAATTGCTACCCAGTTTTGATCCTGCTTCTGGTGGAAGCATAAGTGGATCCTTGAGAAAAGCAGTGTATCATGGGTAAGAGAGAACAGCACGGGAAAAAAATTCTCCATGTGGAGAAATGGTAAGCATGGTGAACCAAGAGCAGTATCAACATAGGCAGAGCTGAACTGAGCAGTCTTAAATGGATGAAGGTCTTTTTGACAGCTTTTGAGAGAGTACACTGATCTTCTGGTAACTAAGCTACTGAGGTAACAGTGTATAGGAGACCAGACCTAGTTAGTACAATGTTACTAGCAAAGGCCAAACACACGAGACTTCATTTCTTCCTCGCATTTTTCCTGGAATTTATTGAGTACTTATTTAAAGTTTGCTATAATTGGGTGGAAATTTTAAGCTACTTATTTTCTTGCATTGGTGGCTTAAAATGAATGTCTTAGGTCTTCCTAAAGGGTCTAGGGACAACTCCTTGACTAGGAAAGTATGCTTCAAGGGAGGAGAGCAAGGTGGCCCAAGCCGAGGCTGCTCCTGTGCTTCTTCGAGCTGCTGCTCCTGGCCCGGAAACAAAGAGACAGAGGCAGCTGCTTTTGAGCCATGGTATTAAACTACCAGGTTTTGACTAGGGACACCAACATCTTGGTTTTCAGCTGCTCTGAACATCTTCACACGAAGCTATTTTAAGAACCTTTGCATTTGATCAGGGAGCATGTGGGGTTAAGCCTTGTGTTTTCCATTTCAGTTTTAGATCCTAAGCAGGTGCAGTTAATAGTTCAGAATTTTAAAAATTATTATTGTGTATCACCCAACTAGTGCAAAAACAACACTATATTAAAAAAGAAAAGTATGTTATTGAGATGGACACTTGTTTCTTAAATAAAATTAAAAGTTTTTAGGAGTTAAAAAAATCACTGATATTTTCCATCATAATTTTTCTTTGGCAAATTTTGGTTAAAAATATATAAAAAAAAGACCATTTGGATAGAGTTAGGACAATATATAACTATTTGTGCTCAGCTCCATAATGTTCTACTTGTTATGCTTAGAATATTGCTGACAGGGATACCACTGTATATTATGGACATTTAGGATTGTCTGACAATATCAAACTGCAGTGTCCATCTTTTTTTGTTTGTTTGTTTGCCAATGTCTACTTTATATTTTTGATTTAATCTTTATTATATTTTTTTCCATTACCATAGTCCTCTTATACCCCCCTCGCTCCAGCAATCACCACACTGTTGTCCATGCCCATGAGTCCTTTTTCTTTTCATTCAATCTCTCCACACCCTATCCTCTCCCCACCACAGTTGTCATCTGCTCTGCATCTACAAATCTATCCCCATTTTCCTTGTTAGTTCACTTTGTTCATTAGATTCTACACATGAGTGAAATCATATTGTATTTGTCTTTCTCCGACTGACTAATGTCACTTAGCATAATGTTCTGCAGGTCCATCCATACTGTTGCAAAGGCTAATGTTTTATTCTTTTTGAAGACTGATTAGTATTCCATTGTGTAAATGCTCCATAGTTGTTTTATCCACTAATCCACTGATGGACATTTGGGCTGCTTCCATATCTTGGTGATTGTAAATAACGGTCCAATGAACATAGGGGTGCATACGTTCTTAAGAATATGTTTTGGGTTCCTTCAAATACATTCCCAGAAGTGGGGTAGCTGGGTCAAAAGGCAGATCCATTTTTAATTTTTTGAGGACTCTCCATACTGCTTTCCACAGCGGCTGCATTAGTCTGCATTCCCACCAACAGTGCATTAGGGCTCCCCTTTCTCCACATCCTCTCCAGCACTTGTGTGTTGACTTATTGATGATAGCCATTCTGACAGGTGTGAGATGATATCTCATTGTGGTTTTAATTTGCATTTGTCTGATGATTAGTGACATTGAGTATCTTCTCATATGTCTATTTGCCATGTGTATGTCCTCTTTGGAGAAGTGTCTATTCAGGTCCTTTGTCTGTTTTTTAATTGGGTTGAATGCTTTTCTGGTGTTGACATTTGTAAGTACTTTATAAATTTTGGATATTAACCCTTATCGGATGTATCAGCAAACATGTTCTCTCATTCTGTGGGTTGTCTGTTTATTTTGACGACGATTTCCTTTGCTATGCAAAAACTTTTTAGTATGATGAAGTCCCATTTGTTTTTCTTTTGTTTCCCCCTTGCCTAGGGAGACATATCTGAAAAAATACATCTATGAGCAATGTACCAGATTGTGCTGCCTATGCTTTCTTCTATGATTTTTATGGTTTGGGGTCTAACATTTAAGTCTTTGATCCATTTTGAATTTATCCTCATGTGTAGTGTAAGAGGGAGGTCTAGTTTTATTTTTCTGCCCATATGTGTCCAATTCTCCCAACACCATTATTGAATAGACTATCTTTAGCCCATTTTAAGTCCTTGCTTCCTCTACTGAATATTAATTAATCATAAAGATGTGGGTTTATTTCTGGGTTCTCTATTCTGTTCCATTGATCTACGTGTCTGTTTTTATGCCAGTCCATGCTGTTTTGATTACTATGTCCTTATTGCATAGTTTGATACTAGGAAGGGTGATTCCTCTAACTTGGTTCTTCTTTCTCAGGTTCACTATTGCTATGCAGGGCCTTTTGTGGTTCCATATAAATTTTTGAAATATTTGTTCTATTTCTGTGAAATACATAATTGGAATCTTGATAGGAATTGCACTGAATCTATAGATTGATTTAGTAGTACACACATTTTAATGATGTTAATTCTTCCTATTCATGAACACAGTATGTACTTTGACTCATTTTTATCTTCTTCAGTTTCTTTCTTCAGTGAATTATAATTTTCCGAGTATAGGTCTTTTACATCCTTGCTTAGGTTTACTCCTAGGTATTTTATTCTTTTTGCAGCAATTGTAAATGCAATTGTTTTCTTAATTTCCCTTTCTGTTAGTTCATTATCGGCATATAAAAATGCAACTGACTTGATATTAATTTTGTATCCTGCCACTTTGCTGAACTCATTTATCAGTTCTAGAGTTTCTGGGTGGAGTTTGGGGTTTTCTATGTACAGTATCATGAGATCTGCAATTAAAGTCAGTTTTACTTCTTCCTTTACCTTTCATTTCTTCTTGTCTGATTACTGTGGCTATGACTTCCAGCAGTATGGTGAATAAGAAAGATGAAAGTAGACATCTCTGTCTTCTTCCTGATCTTCAGGGGAACACTTATAGATTTCGCCCATTGAGTAGGATGTTGGCTGTGGGTTTGCCATATAGGATATTATGTTTAGGTATGTTTCCTCTATTCTCATTTTGCTGAGACATTTTATCATAAATCGGTGCTGGATTTTATCAAATGCTTTTTCTGCATTTATTGATATGATCATGTGGTTTTTATCCTTTATTTTGTTTATGGGGTGAATTACATTTATTGATTTGCGAATGTTGTACCAACCTTGCAGTCCCGAAATAAATCCCACTAGATCATGGTGCATGATCCTTTTGATGCATTGCTGTATTCAGTTTGATAATATTTTCTTGAGGATTTTAGCATCTATGTTCATCAGGGATTTTGGCCTATAATTTTCTTTTCTGTAGTGTCTTTATCTGGTTTTGTAATTAGAATAATGCTGATCTCCTAAAATGAGTCTGGGAGCCTTTCCTCCTCTTGAATGTTATGAAATCATTTGAGAAGGAGAGGTGTTAGTTCTCAAAATGTTCGGTAAAATTCTCCTGTGAAGCCATCTGTCCAGGGCTTTTGTTTGTTGGGAGTTCTTTGATTACTGCTTCAATTTCATTGGGCATGGTCTATCTATTCAGATTCTCTGGTTCTTCCTGATTTAGTTTTGGAATATTGTATGATTCTAGAAATTTATCCACTTTGTCCAGGTTGTCCAGTTTGTTGGCATATAGTTGTTCATAGTATTTTCTTACAATCCTTTGTATTTATTTGGTGTCAGTTGTTATTCCTCCTTCATCATTTCTGACTTTATTTATTTGGGTCATCTCTCTTTTTCTTGATGAGCCTGGTTAAAGGTTTGTCAATCTTGTTTATCTTTTCACAGAACCAACTCTTGGATTCACTGATCTTTTGTATCATTTTTTAAGACTCTTATATTGCTTATTTCTGCTCTGATCTTTATTATTTCCTCCTTCTACTCACTTTGGGTTTTGTTTGCTATTCTTTTTCAAGTTCCTTTAAGTGTAAAGTTAGATTATTTTTTTGAGCTTTTTCTTGTTTTTTCTTTTTAGATAGACCTGTAATGTTCTGAATTTCCCTCTTAGTATTGCTTTCCCAGTGTCCCACAGATTTTGGGTTGTTGTGTTCTCATATTGACTTGTTTCAAGGTATCTTTTGATTTCTTCCTTGATCTCATTGCTGACCCATTCATTGTTTAATAACATGTTATTTAGCTTCCATGTCTTTGCGTGTTATTCAGTGTTCTTCTTGGGATTGATTTCTAGTTTCATAGCATTGTGGTCAGAGAAGATGCTTGGTATGATTCCAAACTTTTAAAATTTATTGAGACTTGTTTTGTGTCCTAACATGTGGTCTATACTAGAAAACGCTCCATGTGCACTTGAAAAGTATGTATATTCTGCTGCTTTGGGATGTAATGCTCTGAAGATGTCAATTAAATCCATTTGACCTAGTGTGTCACTTAAGGCTGCTGTCTCCTTATTGATTTTCTGCCTGGAAGGTCTATCCACTGAAGTCGATGGGGTGTTAAAATTCCCAACTATGACTGTATTCTGTCAATCTTTCTCTTTATGTCCATCAAGATTTGCTTCACATAATTAGGTAAACTTAAGTTGAATGTGCAAATGTTTACTAGGGTTATATCCTCTTGTTGTATTGTTTCCTTTATCATTTTGTGTCCTTCTTTGTCTCTTACTATAGCCTCAGTTTTAAAACCTATTTTGTCAGATACATGTATTGCTAGCCCCACTTTCCATCAGCATGAAATGTATTTTACTATCCTTTTATTTTTATTCTGTGTACTTTCAATCTGAGATGGGTTTCTTGGAGGCAGCATATATATCGGTCTTGTTTTCTTATCCATTCAGCTACCCTATGTTTCTTGGTTGGAGTATTTAAGCCATTTATATTTAAGGTGATTATCGATAGCTATGTATTTAGTGCCATTTTATTGGTAGACTATTTGCCTCTGTTTTCTCTAATTTCTTTTCTTTCTCTTTCTTTCTTTCTTTCTTTCTTTCTTTCTTTCTTTCTTTCTTTCTTTCTTTCTTTCTTTCTTTCTTTCTTTTCTTTCTCTCTCTCTTTCTTTCTTTCTCTCTCCTCCCTCCCTCCCTTCATTCTTTCTTTCCTTCCTTTCTTTCTCTCTCCTCCCTCCCTCCTTCCCTTCATTCTTTCTTTCCTTCCTTTCTTTCTCTCTTCCTCTCTCTTCCTCCTTCTTTTCTTCTTCTTCTTAAAGTAAACCCTTTAACAATTCTTGCAGTACTGGTTTGGTGTTAACAAACTCATTTAGCTTTTTCTTGTCTGGGAAGCTCCTTATTTCTCCTTTAATTTTAAGTAATAGCCTTGCTGGGTAAAGTGGCCTCGGTTTTAGGTCCTTGCTTTTCATCACCTTGAATATTTCACATCACTCCCTTCTGGCCTGAAATGTTTTGTTGAGAAATCAGATGACAGTCTAATGGGTGCTCCCTTGTAGGTAACTATGTGCTTTTCTCTTGCGGCTTTTAGGATTCTCCCCTTGTTTTTAACGTTGTCATTTTAATTATGAGGTGTCTTGGAGTAGGCCTGTTTGGGTCCAACTTGCTTGGGACTGTCTGAGCTTCCTGGACTTGTGTGTCTTTTTCCTTCACCAGATTAGGGAAGTAATTGGTCATTATTTCTTCAAATACGTTCTTGATCCCTTGCTCAGTCTCCTCTCCATATGGTATTCCCATGATGAGGATGTTCTTATGCTTCATGTTGTCAAAATGCTTCTTAAACTCTCCTCATTTAAAAAAAATTTTTTTTTCTTTTTGATGCTCTGTCTGGGTGTTTTTTTGACCTTGTCTTCAAAATCACTGATTTGATCCTCTGCTTCATCTAATCTACTGTTTATTCCATCTAGTGTATTATTTACTTCAGATATTGCATTCTTTACTTCTGACTCATCCTTTTTTATGGTTTCTATGTCATTTTTCATGCTGTTGGGTATCCTTATAATCATTACTCTAAACTGTCTGATATACTGCTTGCCTCCATTTCTTCTAGTTCTTCTTTTGGAGAATTTTCTTGTTTTTTCATTTGGGGTCTGTTTCTTTGTCTTCCCATTTTTGCTGCTTCTTTGTATCCTCTTCTCCCCTCCCCCAACCCCAGAGTTCATTAAACTTATCAGCTGATATAGCCTCAAACTGTAATCAGCAGTCAGGCTTAAGCACCAGAGGGTAGGGCAGAGTTATTCTTGTGGGTGGGGCTATTGCTTCCCCTTAGGCTGATGCCACTTGAAGAGGAGTGCTCTGCCTGAGAAAGATGGCTTCTGTGGTATGGGGAATGATTCAGCACAGGGACCTTGGTGGCTCTTCCTTCAGTTCTCTCCACAGAGCCACCAACCCCCGACTATTCTCATACATCTCAAGTCCACTCTGCCCTCCCTCTTCCAGAGCCCAGGGTAAGTGCCTGCAAACAAAATTTTGTGTGTTGGCCCTTTAAAAGGCTCTCTGTGTCTCCATCTGTCTCTCCCTGGCAGACAGAAATCCTACTGCTTTTCATAGCTGGATGTTACGTGGATTCCTTTACAGTTCTGGTGCTGTAGGCTGGGGAGCCCAGGTTGGGGGTTAGATCCAACACTTCTCAAGGGGAGCCCCCCAGCCACTGAAAT
The DNA here is from genome assembly GCA_004026545.1 of Mormoops blainvillei. Classification (NCBI taxonomy): domain Eukaryota; kingdom Metazoa; phylum Chordata; class Mammalia; order Chiroptera; family Mormoopidae; genus Mormoops; species Mormoops blainvillei. The sequence goes on along the minus strand of PVJD01000746.1, from coordinate 5,943 downwards.
ATCGCTCCTGCACTTCAACTGCCACCCATGGGAGCCCAGCCTGCCTTCTTGTGCCTCTTCCACACTCCCTACCAGTCTTGTGGTGAAGTGGTATCTTCTGTCTGTCCTTGGTTATAAGGCTTCTCTCCAGCTAGTGTGCAGTTGGTTATTCTGGATGATTTTTCTACAATTTAATTGTAATTCCAGATTGGTCCTGGAGGAGGTTAGTGTAACTTCCACTTACTCCTCTGCCATCTTGGATTCTGCCATGGTTTCCCTCTTGAACTTGGACAATTAGAGACAAAGATCCACTCCCTGAAGTTACATAGAGTTTAAACAAAAGTAAATGCAATACAAAACAAAAATCATTAAAATAAAATGTTTTAAGCTAAGTATTTTCAAATTTCTCTAAAATTTATGTAGGTCGTCCCTGCATGTAAATCATACCTTAATAAATAAATGCAAAAAAGATGCTAAGAATCACCATCTTTGTTGCTCTACATTAATAGCCTTCCATTGTAAACTTCAACCAGCATATTCTACTTTTGTGTTCATATATGGAGTTCTTGCAGAAGTTTTCAATGTGGAAGAAAATAAAACATACTTATAGAGTATTAAAATAAACAAAGGAAAAGCAATGTGGCATATAACTGATACAGTCCACTCTTACCCCCAATTTTACAGAGAATTGAGGCCTGTGCGGATTTTCCCAAAGTCTCAGGACTAAGATACTTGTTTTTCTAGAAATAGTTAAAAATGATCAAGCTACAGAAATTCAACTCTCTAACTACTCTTGTGTGATACCAACGGTCAGAACTGCATTGTCTGATGAAAAAAGTTATGGGCAAAACTATGCAAAAAACTCCAAGTACCTGCCTTCTAAATGTTGTGTTGAGGAGTTGGCTAAGGCTACTGGCTCCTGACAAACACACAATCACGAGGGAAAATCGGTTGACTTTAGCAGTTGGTAGGCATTACTGTATGCACGGTATCTGTCAAATACAAGTCACCACCCTGCCGCCACTGCCACCACAGCCCGTACTCACCATGGGAGGGTATCACAAAAGAAGATGACCCTGGTCATATTTGGGAGGGGCAAACATTTGCTCATTTGTTTACTTATTTATGTAACAAATAAATGCCAGGCACTTTCTGGGTCTTACAATGCAATGTTCATCTTGGGATTACAACACAGTAGCATCTAGATAAGGAGCAATGCTCACCACTAGAACATAGTAAGGGCTGTTTGAATATAGCATTATCAGACAAAATCCCAGTCAGGACTAAACCAAAAAATGAATTTGTTTATTAAAATGCATAATGCCTAAGAGCATGGGTTTTCCCAGATGGCATCATGAGTTCTAATTCCAGTTCTATGTGACCTTCCAGTTACTTAACCTCTCAAAGCCTTCAGTTTCCTCAATCATAAAATGGTGAAAATAATGTATCTGCCTGTTGGGAGCAATAAATGAGAAATATAAGTACAGTTAGTGGCACATTAGTGTTCAGAATTGGGAGCTATTATTATCAAGACAGAAAACTCCCATCATAGTGGTATAGAAGGGGTCTAACAAAATTCAGTCTTGAAAATGTAGTATGCCAGGTCCTTCTGGAAAAAAAGAAACAAACCCAACAAACAATGATACAAGGCCCAGAGTACACAAAGATATAAAACTTTGGATCCCCTGCACCAACTTAAGAAAACTGGAACTAGAAATAGCATCTAGAAACCAAGGGACCTGGCACTTAAGTGATGTGTTTTCTTTGAGACCCTAAGAACCACTGCTCTAAACACTACACGCCCACACACAGGTGCCAAATTTTGTGGTTTTGACATTTAAAAAAACCCCAGGAGTTTATTATTAAATACAAACCATAAATTTTTTTAATCTATGTTAAAAGAAGTAGAAATATTCTTTTCTTTTCCCTGAGATTGTCTAGCCATAAAATTTAAATTATGCAATGAAAGTTCCACATTCACAATGTGATAATTTATGGGCTCGCAGCCCAGAGGATTCTGAGGAGACAATGAAATTCTTAAATGTGTGCAAATTATTTCAGAATGGGAAATGACTCTTCCTGTGTAGCAGTAATTATTTATATAACACTACCTTGAGAGAATGTTAATGGGAAAGCATTAAATTACTCCTTTTAAAACAAGGCACTTCCACAAGGTTTTACTTGTTCTTTCCTAATTTGGAAAGACAGCAATTGTACACACAAAGTAGCAATTTTTACTACCCTATTGTTAAATAGCTAGGTCGGGTTTCAGAAAGCCTGTACTGATGCATTCAATACCTGCCCCATGTGTGGAAGGAAGGCTCCAGCTCAAACTATGACAGGCCTGTAGATCCATCACTTTTTTTCTCCCACGCTGTATCATCTTTAAGTACAAGGACTCTTCCAATCACGTCACCTAGAGATCATTTCACCCACTGCTCTGTTTGCCTACCAGGCTCTTATCTCTCTTTTCAGCAGTGGCGAGGCAGGTACCCTTAAAGTAAGCAAAGTAACCAGGAAGTTTGACTCCTAGGAAAGTTTTGAGGCCATAATGCCTCTTTAGTTTACCTCAAATTCATATGCACTTAGTAATTTTCCCAGATGGTATCATAAAATTGCAATCATGACCTAAGTAATACAGTAATTTCGACGAGAATTCTATTATTATATTCTCGTGTACATCTGGATAGTTCATTCGTACAAGGCAATTTCAGTTGAAAAGAGAATTCGAAAGGTCCAGCTGGTCTAGTGGAACTAATCTGTATGAAAATAAGAATTTTTTTTTTAATACTAGGGAAGAACATAAAGATTTTCACTTGTACTTGTAACTCTAAAACAGTAGTTCAGCTTGAACTGGTAGCCACAAATTTACATCTCTTGGCTGTGTTACAAAATATACAGGTATTTAATGAGTTCAGAGTTAGATCAGATACGTTCTAGAGGCAAAATGCCAGTTGCCATATTAATGGGGATTTTGCATTTCTACCCTTTGCCCCACTGACCAGAAAACGTTTTTCTTAGAGTTTCCTTTAGCATACTTTGGCTATATTACTAATTTTCAGTAAATTCATACCTCAGTATACACAGGGGATTGTTTCTAGGACCACCAAGGATACCAAAATCTGTGGATGCTCAAGTCCCTTATATACAATGGCACAGTATTTATATGTAACCCTGTATACTTTAAATAGTCTCTAGATTACTTATAATACCTAAAAAATGTAAATACTATGTAAATAGTTGTTATACTGTATTGCTTAGGGAATAATGGCAAGAAAAAAATTCTCTACATGTTCAGCGAAGATGCAACCACCATAGGCCTAGCTATAATAGTACACACCAGCAATAATGTAACATTTTTAATCGGGTATTTTCTATCTATGGTTGATTGAGTTGGTGGATGAGGGACCTGTGGTTACGGAGGGCCAACTGCAGGTTTTTTTAAGCAACAAAATAGCCTCTGGTGTTTAAAATTTTCCAAATGTGAAAATATACTATAGGTATCAGAGTATAGGCATGGGATTAGTGGAACAACCAGTCAGACACCCCATAAATGAATCAGATGAGATTTAATCTGAAGGATTCCAAAGGAAGCTTACATTCTCAGCAGAAGGTGAGCAACATGCCCGAGGTCAGGCATGGGTGCACGCTTCCGGATCCTAAAGCCCTGAGCAGGGAAGCAGGGTTACAGAGGACGCCGACCATGTACAAAAGGAGAGCCCCTTTTTCAACCAAGGAATCATTCTTTGGCTCTCAACCATTCTTTGGGTAATGAGCCAAAGTGGGGCTTTTTAAGACAGTCCTTCACTGAGTGGCTCCGGATCCCTGGCCACCATTTCCTGCTATCTCTGCAAGTGTCCTTCTTGCTCTAAAAGCCATACTGTAGCTTGCGTGACCATGAAATTAGTAAGTCTGGCCAGATGAGAGGGTCATTGGAATGGATCCAGATTAGCCAACGTGCAGAATGGCTGCAGCCTGGGCTGGCCTGGAGGTGGACTGAGCTTCTACAAAGTCTGACATCATCGTCTGCAAGTGTAGGTCTCTGAGGTATTCTGTAGTCTGGAAGGTTGTCCTTCTGCTTATAATGGTATCCTGACTGTACCAACCTGTTTCTGTGTTCCTTTGAGGAGTCAACTTCTGATTTACTGAAGTGTCCAGGTCTGACTGTTCCTCAGTCCCAGTCTACCACTGACAGAAATTTCATGTTTTCTGCATATCGTATGCATAGCACACATAAATATTTTCTCTTCAAAACTGACCTGGTTTCTAGATTCCCAAGTACAATTCTGTCCAAACAAATAAAATGAGTCTGGTGCTTAGAAGCTATGTAAAATGAATGATTTCCAGGATGGGTTTTAAGTAAGAAAGAGTGAGAAGAGATAGCTCATTGTTAAAAAGGAGATTACAAGCTACTTTCAGAAGCTTAATTGCATCACTGGAAGTTGCAAACCTGAGCCTAAGGTATGCCATGTGGAAAAGGGAGAGTGAGGACAGTAGCAAGTATGGGAACTAATCTTCTGAAACGCCTCTTGGGATGGCATTATCTTGACCTGGCAGTTTTTCATTTCTACTTTCCAAACTACCTTTGTGTAAGGATTAATGATCTTCCCTTAGCCTATTAACCCTGACTGTCATTAATCTCCAGGAAATACCTTGTTGGTGCTGCTTAAGGGATACATGAGAAATGCGGTGTGTTAGGTTAAAAATGGTTAACCTTACAGCCATTTAACTACCCTTTTCAGTGATTATTGAGTCTTCCTGGAATTCTCTCAGGATTTATTAACATTTTATTCACAGTTTTACTTAATAGGCTATGAAGTTGTTAGATAGGAACTGTAACTGATCAAAGAATGAAAAATTCTTCTTGGAGAGTAAACTGAATTTCCAAAAATATGTGTCAAAAAGGATGTTACTAGTCTAAATTCCTAAAATTTGTATGTGTTTCATGTACTTGGAAATTGAATGTTGCCACTCCCAAATCAATATTATTGGTCAGGTTCAATTATAGGCTATTTCAATTTTAGTTTTTGGTAGGAGAATATATTATCTACTAAATCAGCTTTGAAAAATATAATAATATAAAGGAGAAATGGACTAGACAAAATGATATAGGCATAAATATTTGTAAGATGTTCGAGGAATTCTCATGAGACTTAAATAATACTTGTTAAGTGTTCCTGTGAACACTCTGTCTGAGACACTAGCTATAGTTAACTATAGCAGAAGAAACGAATCATATGCCAAGTTTCCTGTAAGTCATATCATGAGGGCAGAGTTAGATAAAAGCAAATATTTTAATAGAAAGATTAGAATGAAGGCACAGGTGAGGTTTTGGTTGTTACAGACAGAAGTGACTATAGAGGTAAAAACGTTGAAAGGAAAGAAACAAGGATGGCAATGGCAGGACAGAGAGCCTACTGCTGATAAAAACAGTTGTTCTCAGCCACTCTCTAGGGTGAGGGAAAACAGCAGAGGTGATGGTTTGCATCCTCACTTTTCCTGAATTTCTTTTCCACTTGAGGCGAGTTAACAAGGTGAGGGCATTTGGTGTAAATCACGAAAGCAACAGGGCTACACTTTCTGCCACTACTGCAAAATGGCAAGTAGCCTTCGACCCTAAACTCTGGACTCCTAGGTTTTGCAAAAGCAGGCCCTGGTCACTGCACTGGATTCTTCTCTGCCTTGGTCCTTGTACTTTTGGTCTTTAGAAGACAAGCCTGTGCTCCAAGCCATTGTCCTTTAAACAAAGTTGTGAACTGCTAACAGTTTTGTTTAAAAGTTTGTAAGAATGGTAACCACATTGCTAAATCTCTCTGGGGTATCGCAAACAAAATGTGGTTCACATTTCTTGTTTAAAAAAAAAGAAAAAGAAGCTCAGAGTTCTTAAATAAACACACAAAGACAAGTGATGCAGTTAACAGTCTTTGTGTGACCACAGTTATGACATCTTGGTCTTCTGTTACT